>CM017563.1:24461933-25044981 GCA_007844125.1 Sinonovacula constricta
AATTTCAGTCTGGTTCAGTATTGCTTTCTTAGTGGTATACCATTTCTTTACTTTAACTTTTCATAAAACTGTTTTAACACTTCACAAGGCAGGATTATGTTGAATATTGATTATTGATCCATATAATCTACAAAATAATTTGGCAGTTAATAAACACCAACATAATAGAAGAATCTAATTCACTTTCTATATCTAATGGGTGGCTGAATCATGTTTTTAATTGTTTACAAAACAACTGTTTAAAATGTATTTTACTGAGATTAAATCACATGTTTAAAACTTAAAAAAAAACACTTACTGGCACATTTATCGAAGGCTTGTACATAGTCACATTTATATCAAATGGTGTAAGGAGAATGAACCATGTGCTATTGGTATACTATAATTATTGATATTTCAAGAGAAGATCATATTATAAGAAACATCTTTAATAAATTATTTGACCTTTATTTTCTATTAAAAAGACGTGTGTTACATAATCATCTGCATATTCAAATTTATATGTATTTGTATTTATTTGTCATAAATGTATTTTTCATTCTACATTAAAACATTTGCTGTACATTACATAGCTGTGTTCTTGCTTTAAATGATTAGCAATACAAATTTATTCTTGTTTGTTCTGACAACATTAGTTGAAGAGTATTCTAAAAGCCAGTCCATGTAAGAAAGTTTCTGGATGCAAGATTAAATGGTTTTAAACCCAAACCATTGAGCCAAGTTGAAAGTTTTCATACTGCAAGATGAAAGGTTGTCCTATATAAAGCATGAACTTAAGCAGGTTGAACATTTATAAAGACACTTGTTAGCTTTGAATCATGGACCCAATTATTTTTATATTAAGTATTAAATAGTGTCTCAGGTAAGCTTTGGTTCTGTATTGGCACTTAAATGATTTGGTTGATGAATAATCCTACAGCAACTAAAACATATGTCATTTGTTAAATTGGCATGTTTGTTTTTTAGCTAATTGCTTTATGTTTTGACATCGCACACTGAATCAGAAAGAACTGATAAAGCTTATTTCCAGTCAATACAAATATATAACTAATCTATAATTTCATTTATTTATAACATAAAACATACATGCATTGTTGTAACTAGTTTACTAGGTCATATTAATCATAAATTTGACATGTTTATATTGTCTAAACAACATACAACTATAAAGAAACATACTGTCAATAAAATTATCTTAAATTACTGCATCAAATAAATAACAATTCAGACAACCAGGTTTCTACATTTACTCAATATATAATTACTGTACTAAAATATTTAAACCAGGGTTCCTTTCATATGAGATAAGTTAAAACTAAGTGAGCAGTAGGTAATAAGCTCTGTCTGTCAATACAGTATGATATATATCAAAATAAAACAAACACCAAAAAGACCACACCTTCAATGTTGTTAGTTGTTTAATATGATCTATTTCTCAAAATGTTCTGTTATAAAAAGTTAAATATGTTATATTATAATCTAATAACTGGTTTCTGGTTCCAAGATGTGTTAAAGATCCGCTGTACTAGTTAAACGTCTAAGAGCAACAGGCACCGGCCAGGCAGAGACGTCCCTGGGTCAGGGGATTCATCATTGTTGTCTTATTCCTTGAATCAGTAGAATCAAGACAATTAAGTGCATATTCGAAAGAAAATAATATAATCTAATTATACTTGTGTTCAAATATTAATAGTTGATGTGGTTCTTTTTTCTTTCCAATTTGAGGTCCCTTGCGTACTTGATCCTTTCCACTATCAGTCTTCGCTCCGTCTTCCTTCTGTGTCTCCATCCATCGACTTGATATGAAAACATTATGTATTTCTCGGTGCACAGATAAGCTATAAATACCACGAATCACACAGTACAAGATATGGAAGTACTTATGGAAAAAGGGTATTCATACTAAGTTCTTAACGGAACTTTGTCTATGATTCATTCAGAATTCTAGTTCTTTGTTTACACTCGGTTACGTTATGTTTACTACTGATTCATGGAAAACTATACGATATTTATCTTCAGTCCATCGTCAAGTTTATTTATGTTCCGTGTCCGCTTTTCTTCAAATGTCTGTTTTATTTATCAGCTTTATGTTATATTTTTGCATGGGAAAGCCCTACGGAAGTATTTCTATGACTCCCGGTGGTGGCGATGCGAAAGTGGAAAATATTCGCGCACATTGCGGCGTTGGCAGTCCCGTTACTATATGTCTAAGGAAGTTTAAAATGGGTGTGTTTTAGATCTTCCTGATGGAAGAATCTTTGCCTTAGTCAGATTGAGAAACGCAACATCCGCACGTAATAGTCTTTAATATTGCGTCACGACAAGCATTTAGCTAGTCAGTTTACTGTTTATGGCTGACGTATACCTATGACGTGTGCTCCAACAAACAGGCTGATAGACTATATTAGATGTTATGTATGATATGAAAGAAATGTACTAAGTTTCTTAAGGTCAAAACAGCTTAAACCCAGTTATAATGCACTTGATTCTGCCAACCTTATGACAACACAAGCTTTTTAAAGACAACTACAAACAATTGGCCAGAGATAATACATGTATTACCTTTAGCCATCATTCATTACAAAATGGTTTGACAAACATTTTTTCTATAAGCATGTTGGCCAAGCCAATTGAATCAAGTTAATTTATACTGCATTATTTATCTGTAAAGGTTTCCTTTGTGTGAAAAAAATAACACAAATTTTAAAAGAAAAATATACCAAAACAATACAATTGACAGAAAAGAAAAAAAACTAAAGCATAACCGTAAGTCTGTCGACCGTAACGACTCATGAACTTTACAACTTCATTAATAATTGTTTTCCAGAAGAATGTACACCTTTTTACAATGAAATCTACTGCGTCAGTTAAAGCAGTAAAGTTGATAGAAGCTTCTTGAATGGTCTTTTCCTTCATCAATATTGGTCGAGATAATCGATAAGGTAAAGTTAAACGAACAAGATTTGTTTTTCTTCATTTTCTTTTACATTTCGCAAATAATACTTATCTTTTTTTACTTTGGGAACTGCAAAATATTGCTATTATTTATACTATTTATACTCTACATATTGAATAAAACATTTGTTTTCAATTATATTCCATTAATTTTTCAGTCTCCAAGCAGGGGTGTTCTTAGTATTTCTTGTGCTAGCACCGTGTAAACAACCATTAAATTTAGCAAATAGTGCATGTTCTTTAAGTTGAATGACTCCCCATCACCCACAATAAGCAATACTTGCAAACCATTAATGAAATTTTGCAACCCGATCATTGTTTAGTGTCCGAGAATATATCATCATGTACGTGACCAAACTTCCTGATAGGTGGGGAATATCAAATTAATCAGCAAGGTTTCCAACTCGGCCCGTTAGAAGCTTGATGGAACAGTACATCATACGAACACAAGTGATTTTTAAAATCAGATACTGATAACGGCTAATCAGGTTCAAAATCATAATTTTAGCCCTGTCCAGTTAAGAGCATCATGTACGTGACCACAATTCCAAAAATAAATGAAAGAAATGACTCGTCATCGATATTTCTATCAAGTTACTCCAATTGTACCTTATTAATATCTAAGGAGATTTGAGTCAGGTAGCTTCTTTCTGCATAGTTATGAGCGAAAATGTGTGAAATCTCATTATGTCCGTGACCATCATGTACGTGATCTTTTTTGGTTCCATGATATTTCGCATTTTACAATGCATCCAATCAAAAAAGTTCCCGAATATACGCCGTCTGCTCTGATTGAAGGCGTCTGCTATGCAAAGTAGCCCGCTGAAATCACCTACGGACCCCGCGATAACGTGCTCTGAAGTAATTAGTAACTCATTCACACCTGCTTTTACTTGTGCATGAACTCCGTACGCTCTGTAGTACACTTTTCACTTGGAAGCCAATTTTAAAGGCCCTGAATTTCAATACTGATACATTGCGTACCGTGGGTAGGTATAAAATAGGGAATGTTAGTTTGTTACCACTGATGACACCAACGGCCTGGAGCGTGGTGGTAACGTACATGATTCCTTTGGTAACGTACATGATCGACTTTACAAACAATGTTTTTCACACTTATTAATCAATTAATTACTATATTACTCTCATCACTGGATATCCAATGATCAACCGACCATCTATAATTGATTTGTGAACTGACTATCGAGGCGCCATCTGCAAGTAGGCTTTGGAACTAAAGGTCTGGCACTGTGCATAACAGGCTTGGCTGCGACTTGAGATAGGCTACAGAATGCAATCAATGGCATTTTAACACATTAAAACATCTCTTGCAGGACTACTAGTATGCCATTGTCACGGGCAGAAATCCAGAAGGCCTACCGTGAGAGAAAGAAGGTAGAGGAGGGCGGTACTTGGTTGGCCAAAGAACGGGAAAGACGAAATAAATATTTCGTTAATGTGGCTAATATGAATAAAAAGGACTTAAAGAAAAAAAGAAAGATGATAGAAAAAATACGAAACATTACAGGGATAGACAAAAAAGCGAAAGAAAGACAATGCCCTTAAAGTAAAGATTTCTTTCCCGGTACATTATGGGACTGAGACTAGTAAAATTGCCCACAAAAAAACGGAGGTCGAGTCACCTTAAGAAGGCTAACAGGGAACTGTGTAGTGTGAAGAAGTAAAGGGATGATTACAAACGAAAATTTGAAACATTGACCAAAAGGGTGAAAAGAGCCGCTACAAAGTCACTGGTGGGCCGGCATTGACACCAAAGTCGATGGCTGACAAAGATCTAAAGGAGGCAGGACTGAATCCACCCAATAACCCCGAGATTGAGAGTATCAGGTAAATATGTAAATATGTTGAAATTATTAAAGAATACCTTGCTACTAATTTGTTTATTCCTATGGTTTCATAAGATTAACTCTCTCCCCTTTCTTTATCAGGAAACAGGTGATCTTTAAGAACGTCATGGTCTGTGAAGTGCAAGCAGCAGCCAAAGCCCTGAAAAATGCAAACAAGATCCGACTATGCAATGTGGTTGCGGGGAAAGTTACCAGATGATATCGCATGGTCAAGTCAATGTCACGGGCAACGGTCCTGAGCCGAAGCAACGTTTCCTCTGCTTATTGTAAATCACTGATGGTAAGTAGCCAACCAATCTATCATCATGCAGGCATAGCTGAGCAATAAGTACTTCGCCAAAGCATGATTAAATAAAACATGAGCTTTCAAATACAATGTGTATTGCCTTTTTTTCAGGGACGCCGCTATAGAAGGCTGCTGGAAAAATCAGAACAAGCTAAGAAAAAGGTTGAAGATTTCTACCGAAGGGACGACAATTCCAGAGTCTGGCCAGGTAGGCTATCTACTTTGTATCATTGTTGAAAAGAGACCTGAAGCTTTGAGCATCCCACTGAATTAATTTCTGTACATCGTGCCTTCATGCGTTCATTGACCTCATTCTAATGTGTGTATAGGCAAAAGACAGCACCTCCGGAAAGTAAACCCTAATAAAAATCCAGCAAGTCGATGCCCTCGCTCTACCAACTGCTTCTTTCACTTCAAGAAAGAAAGATGGGGAAGAAATGCTGCAGAAAAGAACATGTTCTGATTACATAAAGAATATGTATGAGAAGTTCCTGTGCGAGAACACCGAGGAGGAATACAGGCTGAGCTTTTCTACCTTCGCTAAGCAAAGGTCTAAGGAAATCAAGACTGTATCATTTGCGCGCCGAGACATCCGTCTTTGTCAAAAGCACCAAAACATGGCTCTCAAACTGAGGGCTCTCCAAACAATTGGCATCAGTGTGCCCCTCAGTCCAGATGAATTTGCAAAGCAGGCAAATTGTGATGATTTGGCGGACCAACTGCGTACCAATCAGAGTCAGGAAATCAACTTTTCCTCTTGGGAATTCACGACCATCAATGATGATGACGGACATACCCGCAAGAAGGTGAAGCTGGTCAATAAAAGCATAAGGAAAGATGAATTCCAAGCAGCAACATTATTGAAGGAAGTAAAAGAATTTCAGGGACACTGCAATCGAGTTATAATACAGTACAAGGAAAACCGCCGTCTTAAAGAGATGTTGGCCCCAGGTGATGTGGCTATCCATATGGACTTTGCTGAAAATATTTCATGCAAAACAGTGGAGGAAGTCCAGTCTGCATATTGGGGCCAGACTGGGGTCACAATCTACCCAGTTGTTGTCCACTTTAGGCCAGGCCAAGGAGTTAAACTGCAGTCACTCAGCTACGTTATCATTTCTAATGAGCTCGCCCATAATGCCACAACTGTTGTTACCTTCATGAAGGAGTTGATTCCATTGGTAAAGGATGATGTTGGAGACATTCGAAAGTGCATTAGTGGACTGATAGTCATACTAGCCAGTATCGAAATAAAACAATCTTCGATACTATCAGTTGCCATCAGGAGATGTTTGGGTGTCCCGCCACGTGGAACTACTTTGAATGCAGTCATTATCCAAGTTGCAGAAGACTTCATTGCCTGGGCGCATACCCTGGAGGACTCCTCAAAAATGAAATTTCTTTTTATCAGCAAAAAGGACGTATCAGCCATGTCCAACACCATGAAAACAAACGAAAATGGATGCACAATCAAGACTGTTCCTGGTACAATGAAGTTACAAAGCGTTGTGGGTAAAGGTATGGGCCGTATCATGGTACGTAAATTATCATGCTACTGTGAAAACTGTTTTAGCAATGGCGTAATGGTATGCGGCTGCGAGGGATGGTGGAAAGGGCTACGAGAAATGCACCTGCGGAAACACTAGAAACTGCTGAGCAGAACCAACCCACCCTGCCGACAACCGCCCCAGCTGCAGAGGAGAACCCACCATACCCTTCTACATCTGAGAACAGCCTAGACCAGGCTCTACCACCACACAAGGACAAACTTGCAGATGTGGTATCAATTGGCGGATGGTGCATTATACGGTACGATGACCTTCCATACCCGGGAATTGTGAGGGCGATTGATGACGAGGATAATGAAGTTGAAGTTAATGTGATGAAAAGTGCAGGCAAAAATAGATTTTTCTGGCCAAAAAAGGAAGATTGTATCTGGTTCAGTCGTGCAGATGTTCTGTTGCCGAGTATACCTCCTCCAACGAATGTAAAAAAGAACAACTCGCGCCATGTTGAAGTCGGCAAGGATGCATGGAGAAAGGTTGAGGTCATGCTTGGGCTGTGAAGCAGTGTTACAACAATGCCCGAGTAATTGCCGTCAGGTACGTTATACTAGCTCTGACATTGTTTTGGGACAATTTGCTGTGAATACATTATGAAAACGAAGGGTTCCTCAGGGCAACTTACTGTTTCGCGACCTATCCTTCATAGATATCACCTCAACATACAGTTTTAAGATGTCATGGAATAGAAATTTGTTCAGAAATCGTGCTAAAATGACAAATTAACCGACAAATTATCAAGATGTACACTTAAAGCATTTGTTCTAATTTTATGTTCTTATACGTTATTGTTTAAAGTTTTATAAAGTATCATGTTCGTTTCAACTAATAATAATCAATATGTAAGCTAAAGAACGAGACAACTGTGAACCATCATTATTGTTACCGGACTGGATCATGTACGTTACTATACTTGGTGAAGGGAGGATGAAGGAAAAAACTCGGAAATAACTTTGGAAATTTGTGTCAGTTTATTAGCTTAATACATCTACATTACTTTCCACCATTCATTAGGAGTGCATTAACAGGTACTATCGTGTTACATGAGTTGACATGAGGTATACTGTCGACCTGAACTCTTAACGTCCAGTGAACTATGGATTTAGGTTAATGATAATGTCAACTGGCTAGACATTAACCAAGTCAACCACTAATAGTTTCTAAGGATAAACACTTGAAACGATGTAGGAAAGGGGGCATCCTGATATTCTCAGTATTAATATAATCCAAAACTGCAACAGGCACCCCCTGTGTTTGAGCATCATGTTCATGACCATGAAAAACCAAACATTTTCATCGCATATGACAGATAATCTAACCCCCTTTTACAATCATTTTTTTGTTAATTTTCTATGTTCAGACATTGTTCTTGGCAATGAAACAAAGAAATCTGCTCAGATATGCCCTTTATTTTTTCTCTCCTCTGTTAACCCTTTGCCTCTGACAAGCGAGAATCAGCCAAAGTGGTTAAATCTGCAATAAAAATCTTACCCTAGTAGGGGTAATGTGAATATTAATTGCGATCAACTAGTACTCCTATTTACAATATTAAAAATACCTAAAATAGCCAAAACGTTTTAGTAACTTTTCTGTAGCTCCGCTTACTCGGAATAGGACAAGACTTCCACTCTTACATTTCAAAATCAGAACTTCTCAGATATGCCGTAAGGACGATCCCACATTTAAAAATCAAAACTTCTCAGATAATGCCATTAGGACGATCCCACATTTCAAATCAGAACTTCTCAGATAATGCCGTAAGGACGATCCCACATTTCAAATCAGAACTTCTCGTATAATGCCGTTAGGCGATCACAAATTGGCAGTATCTGGTGGAGGGGTATGCACAGAAATGCACCTATTTTTTTCGTTGTTTACTACCTTGCGTTTTATGTTTCGTTAAATACACACTGGTAACTTCATTTAATTGACAGACAAATAATTGATCATTGCTGTTAGGATAACGTACTAGTCGCTACTTCATAGGCATTGAATCTGTTTTTAATCGCTTGACTTACTGCTATAAATCCAAGAGACAATCCGTGGGGAAAAAAATAGTTTTTCGATTGCTTTTTATCAATCCGACTTATTCCACTTGAACCATTTGTCTTTTAAAATTCCTTAACATGTCTTCAATGCAATCTTCGTTTTCTTCATAGCATGACATTTTGCTTGATCATGTGACAAAAATCGTCTGCAGAAAAGCAAGCGAGTGATTGCCAGTAATTAAATAAAAAGCGTGGATCTTTGGATAATTTTGCACAAGGAAAGTCGTTGATACGAAGCATTAAAGGCGACGTAAAAACTTGAACAGGTAAATAGGTTAAAGCAATACGGGAGAAAGTAATAGACATATTTGGAAAGTTATGATTTTTTTATTAGAAAGTTTTCAGTGTACTGTAAATCCAGAAAAAAAGGTATTTTAATGATAATTCCTGAGACCATAGAATTGTTTAAATATATTAAAGAGCACAACCCGATGCCATATAATACGTTTTCCTATATGTTATATAAAGAAAAAGAAATCTTTTTTCTTTCTCGGTACTTAATTTTTTATTTTCAACGTTGTTTTGTTTGGGAGCAGTTTTATATCTGGATTATGTTTGCAAACAACACTGTTTGTTATTTCTGAAACTTAACCTACTTCACACATGAAAGTGAAATGGATGAAGACAAACTGAGAGCAACAGTAAAAACAGAACGATCTGGTATGTGCATAATCCCGATGGAACTCATGTTGTACAAAGTACAATTACTATGGTTTAGAATTACACACTGAAATGACATTAAGAACGCACCAAACAAGAAATCAAATAACCTCATTTAAGTCTCTACACCAGTTATGCGTGCGCGGATTTCACTGTCTTAAGTGGTCTCGTAGCACTCTTCCCAAAGGGACTGAAGCATTGTATAGTTCTGCGACACACTGTCTAAGCTGGCGGCTCTGATGGTTCATCTAGCCGGACACATGGTGCGAAACCCGGTCGTATCGGGACTCATTTCCTGTTTTATGTCTTTTAGTTTCGCGCCACGTTTAGGAGAGTACTTGATCAATTTTGGCATTTCGGTGCCTTGAATGTCTTACACCGATACAATTCCTTATTCTTATATATGTATTTAACTGTCTTTAAAATAACATTTTACTTAAAATTGTGTTATATCTTCATACCAAAACCTCCCAGAACACCACCAAGTACAATCTAGAAACATAATTTTCCCGGCCATCATGTCCCCTGAGCCCCACTAGCGGTCATGTGTATACATGCCTAGTTGCATTCCTGGTGTTCGTGGTGGCAGTGGTTTTGGTGATTGTGGTAGTGATGGTTATGGTGGAAATGGTGGTTGTGATGGTTGAAGTGGTGGTGGTAGTGGTAGTGATTGTAATAAAGACGTTGGTGATGGTGGTTATTGTGGTAGTGGTGTTGGTGGAGATATTGGTAATGATGATGGTTATAGTGATAATAGCGGTGGTTGTAATTATGAAAGTATTTGTTGTGGTGGATGTAATGGTTGTGGCAGTGGAGGTGGGGGGGGGGGGGTAGTGGTGCAGTCGCGTCGCGTGTTTTTGTCTTTGGGGCGGCGAGGGGGGGTGAGGGAGGGGTCTCCCCTCTCAAAATTGTATAATTTTGAAATTTGAAAGGTAAATGGTGGATTTTCCTTGACATTAAACTGCATTTCTGATAGCTTTTTTGTCTCATATCCATATACAGCTTGATTACAATTAGACGGATTTATTTTTGTCTCATATCCATATACAGCTTGATTACAATTAGACATATTTATTTTTGTCTCATATCCATATACAGCTTGATTACAATTAGACGGATTTATTTATTTTTTAACCGAATTTGATGAAACGTGCCGCGTCATCAAATGGGTGAAGCGTTCCTGGGTCATACTAGTACGGAGGTAAGTCTTTACACGACGAAGTAGCGTTTCTGGCATCACAAGAATAAGTTTCAACACAGTCAAAACCTCACTTATGTCATATTCTTGACCTCACTTATGAATCACTTAACTTATTTACACTCGTGCTGTTCTTTTTCACGTACATTCGGAGAGTACCTGCGTAGTCAAAAGTGATTTCTGGATGTCTGTTCCGTAGAAGTCAACCACGTGTTTCATGTCCTCCTCGTAGCCAGATGTACCCGTGACAGCTTTCTCTACCATGTCCTCTAGGTGTTGGTATGTCCTGTAACCGGGCTGGACAAAACGGCCAGTGATGCTGATGGTAGCAAGATCCTGCGCCTCGTTGTACTGCTGTCCATACATATCTTTCACTGTAGCCGGATAATCTTACGGAGTGTTCCCAGTCGAGGAACTCTTAGGCATTTTTCGTCTTCGCGAAAGCGACGTCTCATTGAAATCACATCTGTCGATTTGCTCATTTACACGAGACCAGAATTTGTCATACGTAGTCTCAGTGCGGAGTTTACGTAGAGTATTGGCCGTCATGGCGGCCTGCGTCTGAACCTCCGATTCGGACATGTCTTTATGTTGCAGACACCTGCTCAGGTTGTCAGTATGGCGAAGAACTTCATTACCAAGACACGCACCAAACAAGAAATCAAACAGACTCATTTAAATCTCTACACAAGTTATGTCACGTGCGCGGATTTCACTTCTTAAGTTGTCTCGTAGCACTCTTCCCAAAGGGACTGAAGCACTGTATAGTTCTGCAAAACACTGTCTAAGCTGGCGGCTCTGATGGTCCATCTTGTCGGACACAGGGTGCGAAAACCCGGGCGTATCGGGACTCATTTCCTGTTTTATGTCTTCAAGTTTCGCGTCACGTTTAGGAGAGTACTTGATCAACTTTTTGGTACATTTCGTACACAGTGTCCATGGCGTCTCTCATCACCTTTGACGCTTTCATTGTGTCGCCTACAGCAAGGTTGAGCGCGTGCCCATAACAATGAGTATAAATGGCTCTTGACTCTTCCGCACAGATATTAGCCGCTACGCCCTTTTATGCTACCGACATGTTTATAGCGCCTTCATAACACTGTCCGCGACAATTACTGACTGTAAGCATCATCCTGACAATGGGCCCTTAATCACTGACGTCAATGTCTGGAGCTCACGGTGCACAGCCCGATTAGTGCACAACCAAATCTTTGTCCACGTGGCTAAGCACTATCACTGCTTGTTCGCAATTGGAATGGTCTCTTGTTTCGTCGGCCATGATGGTGAAAAAAAACGTTTGCCTTGATGTTGGCCGCGATGTCGTGGCCTGTATAATATCGTTTTGTATTTCTGCGCATGTGTATTTTTTTTTCTTTCGAGCCACTGGAGGATGGACTCGTCTTTCTAGCCTTGTCGCTTGAACAGTCTGAACGAAGTCGGACTGATTGCCGTCATGACCGCGTAGCGGAAGTCCGTGTCTGGCGAGAAAGCGGATGCTGCTGGGGATAGTTATGAGCTGGAGCCTGTGCGCCTTTTTTTTCATCCCTGTGAACGGATGAGAAACTTTCACCGATATCACGTGTCTGTTTGGGGATGGTTATGTGGCGTTCGACGGCTTCCCTGTGGCTGTAAGAATTCTCATGCTTCCGGAACTTTGAAGGCAATTATCAGCTTTTTTTCGCCTCTCTAATGCCGCAATAGCTATGTCAAAATAAGAACTTAAGATGTTTCTTGTAAGATTTTTTTTTATTTTTGTAAGAAAGAGCGGTGCGTTTCTTGCCTGACGTGACGCCACTGTGGTGGCGGTGATGGTGGTAGTCGTGGTTTTCGCGGTGATCAGGTGGTAGTGACGGTGAAGAATGTAGTAGTGTCCGTGGTGGAGGAGATGGCAGCGGTGTCAGGATGTTGTAGTTGATGAGGAGGTGGAGGAGCAGAAGGAAGAGAAGAATGATGAGGGAGAGGAAAAAGGTGCTGCTGATGAAGATTATCATGATCATGTAATTCATGATAGGCTAATTATGAGAAGGAGGATTATGATAATGATCGCTAATTATTATGATGATCGAAGAAGAATAATGCGGATTTAGAGAATAAAAAGAAAAGGGAGACCACTTCTAGTATTTCTTCTTTAAATTTTACGTCTTTGGGTGAACATTTAAAACAACAGTGTCACTTTAAACATCGCAAGTGGGGCGCGTGCCCTTATACAGCATCATGAATCTGCATATGGGCGTAGTCATAGTTATATAATGACAAATGTATATAGAGACTTTACCTCTTATCCGATTTTAATAAGAAAATAATTTCTCAGATGACAATGCTTACATAAAGGGATATTAAATGATTAGACATTCTGCACAAAACTAAGAAAACACGAATTGCGATGTAATATTTTGGTTGTTTCGACGATTTAACCACACTTAATTTAACGAAGACTTTCTCATTTCATTCTTTCGCTTGATAAAGCAAAATTGCATTTCTCGTCATTAGATGATGCAGCGTGATAATCTTTTCCAACATAATACATAATATAACAGGAGAATTTAGATTTGTATCAAAATGAAATGTCTTACAAAGAACCTAAATTTAGCGTATCCGCCAATGTAAATTCTTAAACTAGTATTTATCATTTCCGGGAGAAATTTCTAACGAAAAACCCTGAAGGTTTTGTTTACGGAAGCATAGTTTAAAATTTGTGAGTCCGATGCTCTCTGTATAAATAAACTCAAGATGTCGATCATCAAAGTATCCAAAGATGGAAAGATCATTAAGAAGAACGAAGGAGAGTTAACTGTGCCACTGGTGAGTACAGCGAATTGTCGATTTCTGAAACTAGGTCAAGAACAATATCTTAACTTGGCTAAACCTGACCCAAAGCTGAACGGGTGGTTAAGGATTCGGGATCATGACAATGGCTTACTTATACAGCTAATATTCATGATTAGTGGAATAATTCAAATGTTTCTCTTATATAACCCTGTAACGATATCATGTCATTTCCTCGGTTCTGTAAAAAGTGCAACATTGATCGGACGGTGTAACAGCCGGACTTATTTACAAGGAAGTTGATTATTGAAACAACCAATTCTTTCTCTAAAATGAGTTTTTATGAATGTACAAACTTGTTGTGATAATTGTCTGTATTTCATATCAAAATCCGTCATAAAAACAGATATTCTCTAAGTGTTAACTTTATCGCTCGCCATTTGACAGCAATCAAATTTTCTCAGATTTTGTAGTCATAAGACATAATAGAAATGTCCGAGAAGTTTTCAATAAATGTTTATAGAAACTTGACATTGTTAAAGAGAAATATATCTATGTAACTATGAGTATCCAACAAATTATTGACCTTAAATGCTCATCACCTTTAACCGAAGCAAACAAAATGTGAGAATGGAAGTATCTCATATTTTTTAAATAAATTTTTGGTCTGTCCGCTTTGAAGACAATTTGGACTCTAAACTTGCAATTTAACATCAACCAGATAGCCATTTCTTAGCGTTTTTGTAGGAATTGTCAGATTCCCCAAAACGAAAGTAAGACATTCTTACAAGTTTTTGATATATGAAAACTGTCAGATACCACCTTCAGACCTCCATTGTAGATCTAAAATCTGTTTCTGCTTATTGTTTGAGTACCTGCTTTTAAATCCCTTTGCCAATAGTCAAGAATAAACAAAGCCAAAT
This sequence comes from Sinonovacula constricta, assembly GCA_007844125.1. NCBI lineage: Eukaryota > Metazoa > Mollusca > Bivalvia > Cardiida > Solecurtidae > Sinonovacula > Sinonovacula constricta. The sequence continues at coordinate 24,476,200 of CM017563.1, forward strand.
ATAGCTCAGATGTATATTTCTGGGCTTATACTTTTCTTATTTGAACAAGACCTGTACATAGTTCACCATTATTTGGTAGTGACTTGTCATAATGATACAAGTAATTCTTGGAAATTATGCAATTAGATACTTGTCATAGGATGTAAATAAGTGATGCCACCAGAATAATTTAAAATCTTTTATGTATTAGAAGTGCTCGATGAGTATTATAACTATATATCACATTCGTCACTTGTTTACACCTTACAAATAGTATGATATTTCTGGCAAGACCATTATCATTTCAATTAGGCTGAAGTCTATTGTAGTTATCATAAACACAAACTTAATTCTAAGTTTTTAAGTTTTTAGCTTATGACTACATGCAGATAGTTGCAGATGATCATGATCTACACATGGTCTATTTAAGCTTTAGCCTTTGAAGGCCAAGTGTTAAAGTGACTTAGTCACCGTTTGTCAAATTGGCGTAAAACATCTACAGTGTGGATTGTGTACTTATGTATGTCATGCACTTACCCGAAACATTGACCAAGTCCCCTGAGAGCTGCAAGTAAGATGGATGATACTAGAGATATAGAGTACATATAGTTATGTTGTTAAAGGGAGCAGAGGTATTCTGGAATCAGGTTGTCTATGGAAACTCTTTTGTCCAAGCATTTTCTTTTTTATATTTTATTTTATAATTATTTTATTACTAAACTGGGAAACTGTGGTTCTGTGCACCTCAGTGTCTTCAAAATTAACAACTAATAATTACATACTATTTAAATGTGTAACATTTGAAGATGCACTGACCCAAAACACAATTTACATGCCAAAAGATAACAACTGAATTATCTGTGTATTTGTTTCTGGTCTCCTTTTAAATCTCTTCATCTTTTAATACTAAGGAAAAACACTTTCACAAATGTAAGAATTTGTTTTTGTTTGGCTGGAAACTTTAATATAACGAGTGATGTCTTTCAATGGCACGAGTGGTGTGAATTACGTTTATTTCTAGACGGGAAAAAAATCCTAAAAATACTTGAAACCTCAATGGAAAAAAAAACTTTCCAGTCGGACAACTGACTTTATAAATATCACAAGTCTGCTTTTGAATTAAGTGGCCACAGGCAATTCAGGTGTGTTAATTTTCGATGATTGCCACCTGCTTTCTTTGTTATGATCGGATGAAAATTAAAGCACTTTATTATTGTCCCTTCAATGATATTTCAGACATTGATACATAATATATATATTTATGAACTTGAAATGGTGAGGAATGTTTGTTTAGCTATTTAGTTAAAGTTTTAGTTTTATCTTTAAACAGTTGGTATGTTGATGAAGCCTTATGAATTGTCACATATCATTTATATGGGTCTTTTTCAGATAACAGGAAATATGGCCATTACATTTTTGTGCTTAGTTTCAAATCTGTTTGCATAAATTTTATTATAAGGTATTTTTATTTTATATTAACAGCAATAATATTATTTAAAAAACTTCAAAGTTTGACATTTATGACAAAAAATATTAAGACTGAAGTGTTGACTCTTAGTCTGCTTATCACATAACAGTAAAACCCCCACTAGAGGACCACCTCACTAAGTGGGGCACCCAGCTAAAAGGGACACTTTTCTTCAGAGCCATATCACATACATGTGGTAACATAATATTATACCAGTACATGTAGATCCTTCATGTAAGACGGAAGTGTTCACTCTTACTCTGCGTATCACATACAGTGAAACCTCGCTAGAGGACCAACTCACTAAGTGGGGCACCTGGCTGAAAGGGGAACTTTTCTTCAGAACTCTATCACATCTTTAAGAGGTTAAGTTGAACAGTGTAGGTCAAGATCAGTCAACTGCTGTGAGCTGTCTGATCTGTCATAAGGATCTAAATGTTTTTCTGCTTTCCCTTTTAATATGTATGTTGACCTTTACATGCAATGTGTATAATATGTAAGTCAAAATCGATCAATTTCTGCATGTGTTTTGTTGTTGTTGTTTTTTACCCCTTTATGAATAGGTCCGGTTCCTTTCAAATTGTTGAGGGTCATCCATGGCATAGTGGTAGAGTCACAATTTGTAACTTTGTTAGCACGATGGACTTAATGTAGGAATGTCTTCCAGTTGACTTGTGGTGCGCCGGTGGTTCTTCCCAGACTTTTGTCTGGGGTCTTTTCCACCAAATCACTGGCTGGACGTAGCTATAATAATCATATTTAGTCACTGCGATGTATTTCAAGAAACAAAACAAACAATTTAAATTGAGAATTTTCGTGTCGTGAAATTAAATAAATTGTGAAAAAAGAACAAATAATGCTTTTCAGTTAACTACAGTAATTCTTACTGTCTTATTACTAATAAGTACAATTTTAGAAATTGTTCATGTTTAGAAGGTGTAGGATTAAACATTCAGCATTTCTTAATGCCCCAGTATACCTCTTATCAATTCACTTTATTTCACTTTATAACATTGTAAAATTTCAGCAGCTGGTGGAAGATGTTTTGAATGCTAAAACGTTGGACTTAACATTAAATTGCACCCATGTACTTTGCTCTGCAGTGGTATTTAAAGACAGAGTTGACAAATAAAATTAAAATATGTTATTTTCTATGTTTAGCATGGAAATATGAAGGTGTGTGGCACGTTTGTCACCATTTCCAATGTAAAATGAAAATAATAGAAAGAAACATTCAGAAAAACAGTATACAAAAAAAATATGAGTGGGAATTGGGCCTCGAACCAGCAGCCTTCGGTTCTTGTAGAACAAAGGCTCTAACCACTAAGCCAACTAACTTTCACCTAGTTCATCCATCAAACAATTATGTATACAATAAATGATTTAAAGAAGTAACCAAATTTTTACAAAATTGTTCCGATATCATACGTACAGTGATTAGTTTTAAGTTAATTCTAACGGACAATACCATAGTAAAATTTGCCTGCTACAGTACACACTTATACTAACTATTGTTTATATTGACACACTGTGTTATGTTTTTGTCTGCACAGACTCCCCCTACAGCAGACGTGGAAAGCCATGTGGTGCCAGTAGAATATGTGATGAGCTCACGGTCCAAGAGGATCGTCAACATCTTTCTTTTGCTGATAGCCTTGCTGGTACTGAGTGCGGGAATCATCGGTGGCATCTACCTGTACAGATATATGGCACACAGGGTCAGTATTCAGAGCTTTTTTTAGCAAATTTTAATGAAAATCCTAGTTATTAGATTGGGGTATGGCGGTCGGGCAGTTATCAAACAGTGTGTTTCCTGTCAATAATTTCAATTTGAATAAACCAATCTTGCTGAAACTCTGGATATAGCAAGCTTGCATGAAGACCTAGCTTGGGATTGGATTTGTGAAGAGTCAGTCAAGGTCACTGTTAGTAGAAATAGATAAACCATTTCCGCTTGATAATTTGTATTGAATTGTTAAATATAAAAAACCAAGTTTGTGTGGCATGGCCACGTTTCTTGTTTCCTTCTTTAGTAGGAGCCGTTTACAGGCATCCTCCCTCAGAAAATTTCTTCAAAATCATGCAGTTTTCCCAAAAAAGTAACTTTACATCAAGTTTTTTCATCCCCCTTTAAGAAGTCATGCTTTTTTCCCTAAAATTATAGGGCATGGGCCCCTTCCCCGGGCAGTGAAAAGAAGCTTTGGTTTTGTACCACAACATTTTTTGTTCAGAATAAGAGCAGTTTACCTTTTTTCCATGGAAACGTCTTCTACAGACAATGTTCCCTTAAATGCTTTCAGGGTTGGTTAGTTCATTAAGTAAACGCTTCATAGTGTGACAATTATGATCATTAAGACATTATAGTGTCTTATAGAACCTGTTACTGGTGTATGCCCTTTTATGGGCTGAATGTGATATTTTACAGTTTAGACCAAAGTTCCTTTCCCACATATCCAAAAATGTATTGTTTCCGCCGGGATAGATCTTTTGAACTGTTTTTTATATCTACATTTTGTGAGAATTGAAGCATACTTATCATTACAAACATTAATGTCTTATCTGTGCCACCCTGCACAGTTACATCTTTTTAAACTAGGCAAACTATGATTGCTATTTTTAAGCTTAAAAAACCCTTTGACCACTTTCTTTTGAGATAATGTTAAATCTTCAACCTGGCATTGCGTGCTGATAATACCGTAAAAACCCTATGTCTTCGGCCAGCTTTAAATAATTGTTTTTTATTGGCAGAAAACTTCGGGTTACAAACAATAATTATGAAAAACGTGACCGAAAACTTAGGGTTTGTCTTCGTTGCCGACTTTCCGAAAATTGGTACAGTATATACATGGTTTATGAATTCAAATGCGTAACGAAACTTACTGTATTTCCTAAGATTAGAATAAATCTAAATTATAAGCCTTATTTTTTGTATTTCATGTTGATAGAATTCCGGTCGATTTAGTCTTATGCGACGGCGAGATCAAATATTCTCAACTGGATAAACCGCATAACAAACACACGATAGCACCTACATATAACTCTGGGACGTCGCTGGCACATTGCCAAGACACGTGACCTATAAAGCAGTCAATCAGTTGCGCGTGTTTACAAATGGCTTACACAACGTGTGAAAACGAGAGGTCGAGAGTATTAACCAATTAACGAGTGTAAGCGACTGCACAGGTTAATAAATTAAACACAACAATCAATTAATGGTTAAAAATGGTGGCCGAAAACTTAGGGTCACAAAAAGATTGCCGAATTTTAGTGGCCGAAAACTGAGGGTCATTTAAATAATTTGTTAAAAAAAAATTGACCATGGCCGATGACTTAGGGTTTTTACGGTATTCTTTTTTTTAGAAATGATTTAATCCCCATGTTGCTTAATCCTAGATTTGGGCAGAATAAATATTTAGATTTTTTTACAATTTCTACTGTCTATATACTGATATCTAATTAAGGCTGTTTTCAAAATCATCTTTACTAAGACTAAAGTAAAAGTTTATGCAGAAATTATGCCTAAGTACCTCAAATATGGGTAAGATAATGTTACCTGTATTTGGTAGAAACCAACTGTTGAATAACATATTTGCATTGAAGCTGGACACACACAAAACTAACAACTAAACATAACATAACATTTTTTTATTTTAATCTGTTATCAGCTAAGGGAGTGGCAAGTATAACTTAATGTACATGCTTTACAAATGGCCGTCTTTATTATTCCATTGTCTTAATGTGTTTCTAGCTCAAGGCATCCCGAGTGGCTGTAGACTTTTGACGTGCGACAGATGATTTGTATGACGTTGTTGATAGGCTAGAAGAGATGCCCACTCCCCTGCCCCAGAACGATGAACCCAGAGGCAAACCAGTTAAAGGCAGTTACCATCGTCTAGAAGAAGAGATTGACATTCAGATGGAAGAGGAATTAGAGAGGATTGAGGTGCCAAACTTTGACGAGTGTCGCAAGTCTGTCATCATTCACAACTTTCAGAAGGTAATTTTCTCTTGATAATTTTTCTCTTCCTTTCCAAAAACAGGGGTACCAGACCTGGTAGCGGAAACGGTAGATTTCGGTTCCAGCTATGGGAGGCCCTGGGTTCGATTCTGGACCGAGACATACCATAGACATTAAAAATGGTAGTGGTAAAGCTCCCTTGCTAATGCTCAAGCAAATATAAGGGTAGTTCCATGACTGGTTGGCCCAGTGACAATGTGTGTGGGTGTGGTATCAGGCCTGGTGTTCACGGGATGTTAAACACAGGAAAGGCAACACTATATTTGCTCCAAGTGGACACCGTCTTCAGATAAAGGACATACTGATGGTGGGACGCTAAACCAAATAAACAAACTAAACTGTTTCAGGCCATATAATCAATCATAGCGGCATTTAATTTACTTGCTTCTGTCTTTAGAAGAGCAGAACCGATATCATTGCATGTGGTTTACAAAAAAAATATTTGAAATATTGGCTGTCAGCATTTTGTTTCTAGACAGCATCTAAACATATCAAAAGTGTCACTGTAATTTCTATTTTTAATAAAAATTAAATTGTTAAACAACTACAGTCTTATACCATGCATTTTAATATAATTCATTCGTAACATATTGTAATGATTTGAACAATCAATGACCTAAGTCACTTAGCCTCAATGGTCAACTTATAGACTAGATACTAGCTTATTTGCTAGTTAAAAAATTACCAAGGCCAAAAGTATCAGTTGTCACACCAAACAAAAAATCCTGTGAAAATAATATTGTCATCACGCACTGAGATTTACCAGACTCAGGATCCTGCATCCATATGCACATAAATCACAGCAATGTACGCACAAAAATAAATTCTGCGTCCATGTGGTCATACAAAATATGCCTACAATAACTCATTTCGACATCATATGTTTTCGTTATCAGCAATATGTCCTTGACATTTTCGATGCTATCAATTTCTTACCACGTCATCGTGTATGTTAATTTACCAGCCAATCAATTTGCATGTTTAAAATTAAAAGCCATAGTTTTAGTGCGTTCGCTTAGATCGGATGTTGATGTTAGGAACGCTCTACTGTTCGGATTCATTCATGTGTTTGGAAATGTCATTCAATGTAGTATATTTACATATACTAATAAAGCCATTATATGACTACTATGTTCAATTTCTACCACTAAAATTACTTGGGCCCCCACATTTTCATGCTGGACCGCTGTTGTCATAGATCCTGCATCCAGTAGACCCCTGAAAGTAAAACGTAATGTATATCCCTGTTTCTGTAATGCTTATAACAAAAATAAAAATTCTTATGATTGCCGTAAAACCAGAATAAAAAAATAATAAAATAAATAAATATATGTATCAACTAATAGGTATTAAAATCTTTGATATTTTATCCTCTTATTGACCACTTCTGTAAGTTTCATGTTTTTCGAGGACGCTATACTGATTACGCTTCCAGGTCCAGTTGCTCTAAATATTGGTTTATGTATGAAGTAATTCATTTTGTAATGGATTGTATTGTCATACATCATATCTAGTTTAAACAGGCTCGACACACTATCGTGACATTTCACAGTTTTGTGCTGTTACGGGATCTAAATTTGTGTGACTCTCTTTCATAACTGTAATGGAAATATGTGGAGCTAATTTTTGTCACCATAGGAATATTTGAACTCGGTTCAGTCGGCTCTTTTCCTGTGAATGATTTCGTTGTATTCCAGAGTGATTACATAAATCGTACTCCAGTTGGTCATCTCTTAATGACAACTTTACTAGCTAACTTGTAATATACATCACGGTTGATGTAGGTTATAATAAAAATAGGTTATATATTTTCAGGTTGCTGGTTCGTTCCTGTGCCCCTCCAGTCAGAAAGCTTTCTGAACGTTGTCACCGGCACCATCATGACGTGTCGCCAGGGAACTACCTTCAGTCCGTCTATCTGTGCGTGCGACTACACGATAAATGTCCCATAACAGTTTGACATATTGGTTTATTTGAACACAAACAGTTTAGTAGTTTTGGCAAACAATGCCACAACAACGCTGGTTAAATTGCCCTTTTTATTTAGAAGTTGTATTTGATTAACCTTGTCGAGATTTCGTATATCGAATTTTCGTCTTTGCGATCATTTTTAAAGTTGCTACGTGTATAAATGTGTGTTTCTTTTCTTTATTTATGTCATGTTATCTTTGTTTTACTGTTAGTGTTACATAAAGAAAAATGAGTATTAACCTTGCTTTAATTTCCAAATATGACTAGATAACGATTAAATATACATCATTTAAAACATATTATTTTCTGAGATTACTTTATATGTTTTCTGCATTCGATAATAATGGCAGAGACCTTTGAAAATAATGTGTAACGTCTTTATACTTTTGCCAATATCATTATAAACATTGTTAACATTTATCAATGTATTTTTTTTAAACAAACACATTTGTCTTAAAACAGTTTTGGCGGAGAGGTGTTGTGGTGCTACTAACATATTAATTTTTAATTTTGATAGATAAAATGATATTTCCCATAATACTAAACGTACAGGAGTCTGTGTAGTTTATTGTATCCAAGTGTTTAACTTAACACCTTATAAAATCTATCGCGTAATGCTTTTAAAATTTCTTGCAGCGTAAACAGTTTTTTATTCTGTAATTAATCGTTGCGTTTATAATTATTTAAAGTATCAGTTTCGTTATCAAATGTAAAATGTTGTTTTACCTTTTAATCAATTTGTACTGCACATTTTATTTGTTTGTCTGTTCGGATTGTTACATAGCACCGACACAATTATGGTCATATTGGCGAAGTCCAGCTTATTAATTGTGGAAATAGATCATAAACCTTAGTTTTGATAAAAAAAAATCCCCGCTGCACCTGGAAGAGACCCAAATAAAAGTTCAAACAATGACCAAGCCATGACCAATAATAAGAATATATGACAAAGTCCTACGAGCATTGCAACATTTACCAAAATTTGAAAATGCACAGGACGAAGGTATTCACATGCAAGCCAAATGCGAAAGTACGGACAAATCTATGAAGAATCATTTAACAAAACGAGCAAACTTAACAGTTACCGCATTAAAACGGTCAGTCGCCAAAAAGGACCGACTAGGGTGCTTAAAAGGGTGTTAAAGACCTCTAAGCTCGCACTTCATTATGACTTTCTCAAATGCTACAAAAGAAAAGAAAACCGGTATATTTTAATAAAAAAATGTTCAAGCGCTGGCGTTTTCTTTGATATGTTTTAGGAAAAATGGGGACGCCATTGACAATTTCTAGAAACATATTAAGCAATAATATTTCAAATTTCATTTAGTACATTATCAAAACGAAATATTATGGCTTAATCAAATTTCATTTAGTACATTAACAAAACACTGTGGCAGTGCAGTCGGTAAAGCGTCGGTACCAGGTACGGGAGCCCCGGGTTCATATTTTCATGCAGTCTTTATCTACTTCATGTTTCCCTTTATTAACTCTTCATTTTTTATATTATAACATGCACCACTGTCACATTCCACTTGTTACAGCTATAAACTATGTAAGTTCTCATGCTGAATAAACCGGTTGTATTGTGTTGTATTGATTACCAATACATTTGATTTACTTCAGCAACTTTATATGTAGAAAACATTCAGAGCGAATGACCAGTGAGATTGAGGCTTTCATTCCACACTACACCGCGTGTACTCAATAAATTTGCGCTTATCCTAAACATTGAGTTTATAGATAGTTTCCACATCAGTGGAAATCCCTTATCTTGGTAGCCATCTTTGATGGTAACTTCAATGGATTTTCATATGAATTGTATAGAAGGGTAAATTTTATTTTCTTGTAATTTCTTCATGTGTGGTCCGAAAATTTAAAGCTATACACCATCGGAAAGCTCTTGAAATTTATATTTTTAGAATACATTATTTTAACAATTGATAAATGCACACAAAATTAATACACAGAAATAAACAAAACTATTGACTCATACTTAAAACAAAATGAACAGTGTGTCATTTTCGGTTATATTTTTTAACCTTTTAAACTATCAAAATATAATTTCGATATTTCAAATACTTAATAAAAGCTGTTAAATATATAGATATAAAATTCAGTAAAATAGACTGAAAAATAAAAACACAGTGGTGAGTTTAATACAGCACATATTTCCCGATTTTGGCCTGCATTAGCTTCTGCCCACAAAGATGGCTGCCTTAAACTGTCTTATCAGTGTCGATGACGTCACATGGAAACTGTCTATTGTTCACAACATTGAATTGTCACTAGTACATATTCGTTTGCAATCGGAACTCTTCGGGTAATTCCGTCCTCGGGACAATCATCCCTCGGATGTATCTGATGCAATAATACTTACTGAAATCACGACGTTTTGTTTTTATCCTATAATAATTAAATTCGACCATGATAATGTTAAAATTATCGAACTGTGCTTAAAGAAGAGTCGAACACACGTAACAGTCATATGGCTGATGGTTTATTTACCATAGTAGAGTCGTACACACTCACATTACAGTCATATGGCTGATGGTTTATTTACCAATGTTGAGTCGTACACCCTCACACTACAGGCATATGGTTGATGGTTTATTTACCATAGTAGAGTCGTACACACGCACATTACAGTTATATAGCTGATGGTTTATTTACCACAGTAGAGTCGTACACACGCACATTAAAGTCATATGGTTGATGGTTTATCTACCATAGTAGAGTCGTAAACACTCACATTACAGTCATATGGCTGATGGTTTATCTACCATAGTAGAGTCGTACACACGCACATTACAGTCATATGGTTGATGGTTTATCTACCATAGTAGAGTCGTAAACACTCACATTACAGTCATATGGCTGATGGTTTATTTACCAAAGTTGAGTCGTACAACCTCACACTACAGGCATATGGTTGATGGTTTATTTACCATAGTAGAGTCGTACACACGCCCATTAAAGTCATATAGCTAATGGTTATTTACCATAGTAGAGTCGTACACGCTCAAATAACAGTCATATGCCTGATGGTTTATTGACCAAAGTTGAGTCGTACACACTCACATTACAGTCATATGGTTGATGGTTTATCTACCATAGTAGAGTCGTAAACGCTCACATTACAGTCATATGGTTAATGGTTTATTTACCAAAGTTAAGTCGTACACGTTCACACTACAGTCATATGGTTGATGGTTTATCTACCATAGTAGAGTCGTACACGCTCACATTGCAGTCATATGGTTAATGGTTTATTTCCCATAGTAGAGTCGTACACACATTAAAGTCATATGGCTGATGGTTTATTTACCATAGTAGAGTCGTACACACTCACATTACAGTCATATGGTTAATGGTTTATTTACCATAGTAGAGTCGTACACGCTCACATTGCAGTCATATGGTTAATGGTTTATTTACCAAAGTTAAGTCGTACACGTTCACACTACAGTCATATGGTTGATGGTTTATTTACCATAGTAGAGTCGTACACACATTACAGTCATATGGATGATGGTTTATTTACCATACTAGAGTCATACACACACACACATAACAGTCATATGGCTGATGGTTTATTTACCATCATAGAGTCGTACGCACATTACAGTCATATGGATGATGGTTTATTTACCATCATAGAGTCGTACGCACATTACAGTCATATGGATGATGGTTTATTTACCATAGTAGAGTCATACACACACACATAACGGTCATATGGCTGATGGTTTATTTACCATAGTAGAGTCGTACGCACATTACAGTCATATGGATGATGATTCATTGACTATAGTAGAGTTGTACACACTCACAATACAGTCATGTGGTTGATGATTTGTTTACCATAGTAGAATCGTACACGCTCACATTACAGTCATATGGCTGATGGTTCATTGACTATAGTAGAGTCGAACACACATTACAGTCAAATGGTTAATTGTTTCTTTACCATAGTAGAGTCATACACACTCACATTGCAGTCATATGGCTGATGGTTTATTTACCATGGTAGAGTCGAACACACTCACATTGCAGTCATATGGTTGATGGTTTATTTACCATGGTAGAGTCGTACACACACACATAACAGTCATATGGCTGATGGTCTATTTACCATCATAGAGTCGTACGCACATTACAGTCATATGGATGATGGTTTATTTACCATACTAGAGTCATACACACACACATAACAGTCATATGGCTGATGGTTTATTTACCATCATAGAGTCGTACGCACATTACAGTCATATGGATGATGGTTTATTTACCATCATAGAGTCGTACGCACATTACAGTCATATGGATGATGGTTTATTTACCATAGTAGAGTCATACACACACACATAACGGTCATATGGCTGATGGTTTATTTACCATAGTAGAGTCGTACGCACATTACAGTCATATGGATGATGATTCATTGACTATAGTAGAGTTGTACACACTCACAATACAGTCATGTGGTTGATGATTTGTTTACCATAGTAGAATCGTACACGCTCACATTACAGTCATATGGCTGATGGTTCATTGACTATAGTAGAGTCGAACACACATTCAGTCAAATGGTTAATTGTTTCTTTACCATAGTAGAGTCATACACACTCACATTGCAGTCATATGGCTGATGGTTTATTTACCATGGTAGAGTCGAACACACTCACATTGCAGTCATATGGTTGATGGTTTATTTACCATGGTAGAGTCGTACACACTCACATTACAGTCATATGGTTAATGGTTTATTTACCATAGTAGAATCGTACACACTCACATTACAGTCATATGGCTGATGGTTTATTTACCATAGTAGAGTCGTACACACTCACAATACAGTCATGTGGTTGATGATTTATTTACCATAGTAGAATCGTACACGCTCACATTACAGTCATATGGCTGATGGTTCATTGACTATAGTAGAGTCGAACAGACATTACAGTCAAATGGTTAATTGTTTCTTTACCATAGTAGAGTCATACACACTCACATTATAGTCATATGGCTGATGTTTATTTACCATGGTAGAGTCGAACACACTCACATTGCAGTCATATGGTTGATGGTTTATTTACCATAGTAGAGTCATACACACTCACATTATAGTCATATGGCTGATGTTTATTTACCATGGTAGAGTCATACACACTCACATTGCAGTCATATGGTTGATGGTTTATTTACCATAGTAGAGTCATACACACTCACATTATAGTCATATGGCTGATGTTTATTTACCATGGTAGAGTCATACACACTCACATTGCAGTCATATGGTTGATGGTTTATTTACCATAGTAGAGTCATACACACTCACATTATAGTCATATGGCTGATGTTTATTTACCATAGTAGAGACATACACACTCACATTATAGTCATATGGCTGATGTTTATTTACCATAGTAGAGTCGTACACACTCACATTATAGTCATATGGCTGATGTTTATTTACCATGGTAGAGTCACACACACTCACATTGCAGTCATATGGTTGATGGTTTATTTACCATAGTAGAGTCATACACACTCACATTATAGTCATATGGCTGATGTTTATTTACCATGGTAGAGTCATACACACTCACATTGCAGTCATATGGTTGATGGTTTATTTACCATAGTAGAGTCATACACACTCACATTATAGTCATATGGCTGATGTTTATTTACCATAGTAGAGACATACACACACACATTATAGTCATATGGCTGATGTTTATTTACCATGGTAGAGTCATACACACTCACATTGCAGTCATATGGTTGATGGTTTATTTACCATAGTAGGGTCATACACACTCACATTATAGTCATATGGTTGATGGTTTATTTACCATGGTAGAGTCATACACACTCACATTGCAGTCATATGGCTGATGTTTATTTACCATAGTAGAGTCATACACACTCACATTATAGTCATATGGCTGATGTTTATTTACCATAGTAGAGTCATACACACTCACATTATAGTCATATGGCTGATGTTTATTTACCATAGTAGAGTCATACACACTCACATTGCAGTCATATGGCTGATGTTTATTTACCATAGTAGAGTCATACACACTCACATTGCAGTCATATGGCTGATGTTTATTTACCATAGTAGAGTCATACACACTCACATTGCAGTCATATGGCTGATGTTTATTTACCATAGTAGAGTCATACACACTCACATTATAGTCATATGGCTGATGTTTATTTACCATAGTAGAGTCATACACACTCACATTATAGTCATATGGCTGATGTTTATTTACCATGGTAGAGTCATACACACTCACATTGCAGTCATATGGCTGATGTTTATTTACCATAGTAGAGTCATACACACTCACATTATAGTCATATGGCTGATGTTTATTTACCATAGTAGAGTCATACACACTCACATTATAGTCATATGGCTGATGTTTATTTACCATAGTAGAGTCGTACACACTCACATTATAGTCATATGGCTGATGTTTATTTACCATAGTAGAGTCATACACACTCACATTGCAGTCATATGGTTGATGGTTTATTTACCATAGTAGAGTCATACACACTCACATTATAGTCATATGGCTGATGTTTATTTACCATGGTAGAGTCATACACACTCACATTGCAGTCATATGGTTGATGGTTTATTTACCATAGTAGAGTCATACACACTCACATTATAGTCATATGGCTGATGTTTATTTACCATAGTAGAGTCATACACACTCACATTATAGTCATATGGCTGATGTTTATTTACCATGGTAGAGACATACACACTCACATTATAGTCATATGGCTGATGTTTATTTACCATGGTAGAGACATACACACTCACATTATAGTCATATGGCTGATGGTTTATTTACCATAGTAGAGACATACACACTCACATTATAGTCATATGGCTGATGTTTATTTACCATGGTAGAGTCGAACACACTCACATTATAGTCATATGGCTGATGTTTATTTACCATAGTAGAGTCGTACACACTCACATTATAGTCATATGTCTGATGTTTATTTACCATAGTAGAGTCGAACACACTCACATTATAGTCATATGGCTGATGTTTATTTACCATGGTAGAGTCGAACACACTCACATTATAGTCATATGGCTGATGTTTATTTACCATGGTAGAGTCGAACACACTCACATTATAGTCATATGTCTGATGTTTATTTACCATAGTAGAGACATACACACTCACATTATAGTCATATGGCTGATGTTTATTTACCATGGTAGAGTCGAACACACTCACATTATAGTCATATGGCTGATGTTTATTTACCATAGTAGAGTCGTACACACTCACATTATAGTCATATGGCTGATGTTTATTTACCATAGTAGAGTCGAACACACTCACATTATAGTCATATGGCTGATGTTTATTTACCATAGTAGAGCCGTACACACTCACATTATAGTCATATGGCTGATGTTTCTTTACCATAGTAGAGTCGTACACACTCACATTACAGTCATATGTCTGATGGTTTATTTATCATAGTAGAGCCGTACACACGCACAATTCAGTCATATCGCTGATGGTTCATTGACCCTAATAGTATCGTACACATTCACATTATAGTCATATGGCTGATGGTACTCATTAACTATAACAGGCATATGGTCGTTAGCTCAAATGCTTTTATTTTCGGCGCCCGTGGCTGTGCGGTTTAAGTCTCCACCTTTTAACTCTCTCCTCACCGCGTGTGTTCGCCTCCCAGTCGCGGCGAGAACTGTCAATCCTCGATGTTTCGATCTGGGCTGCTGTGCGCTGGTGGTTCTACCATATTTCTAGTGAATCCAATCCAACAATAATAAACTAGACATCGTCGATGTAACCATCATTTTATCGGCGCGATATCATAGATATAACAACAAACAACACATTTTGTAGATTTTTTTTTAATTTAGAAAAGTCATGTCCAACATGTCCAACATGTTTCCACTTTTTTCTTGCTTTCTTTTTCCGCAACTCATTTCGAACTGCGGTTTCATTTCAGAACGGTAATTTAACTCATCGGCCGTTAACGTCAGTAAAACATTTAAAGTATCGAGACAGATATAGAAGTGGTTGTCTGTAAAAAATAAATAAGAAAAAAATGAAAAGAACACCTCGGATAATTCACGAATCATCTCTCTCTCTCTCTCTCTCTCTCTGTCTCTCTCTCTCATTCTCTCTCTCTCTCTCTCTCTCTCTCTCTCTCTCTCGTGTCGGATGACCTCGGCCATTTCACTACATGGGACTACATTTGAGACAGACGTCAAAACAAAGACTCGGGTGACAGCTCACGACAATATGATGCCTGTTAAACTTAAATTTGTGGCGGCTTCAAATTTCAATATTACAACTTTTAATTAACACAGCGCAGCAGACATGCATTGTCTATGTTTTGTGCGAACTTCACTTTAGACATATTCTTCTTCCGACTTCCGGCGAACAAAACGATCGTGATTTCAGTAAGTATCATTGCACCAGATACATCAGAGGGATGATTGTCCCGAGGACGGAATTACCCGAGGAGTTCCGATTGAAACATAGTAAATAAAATATCCCATCAAGTAAGACAACTAAGGAGACGCACCTGCATCGAGAGTAAAAAGAATATTTTATCCTACCGTGACCTCCGACATTTCTAAATACATAAATTCCATGATCACTTGAGGTTCCAAACGTCACAAAATTGTCCAAAAATCCGATTTTAAGGGACGCAACGTCTTATGAAAAATGGACTATAGTTTTCAAAGATTTACATCCCTTCGTTTTTGTTTGATTTATGTCAAATGAAGTCCCATGTAGTATCGTAAAATTCTTCGAAAGCTACACGTCATTTATCTGTGTCAGTTAGTGTACACGAGTTTTAAAGCAACAGAAGTTGGTGTTGTTCACAAGGGCCAACGTATACATGTACAATCCGGATTTTGGATATAGCGAGGGTAGGATATGCAATTGCACTAGTTCTCGATTTTGGTCGTGGCGAAAAGTGTTCAGTTAGACTGACTGACCGTTCCAACGCGGTAAACCTTGTTTCCCTCTTTTTGTGTCTTAGGTCTATGTCTCGTCTCTATGTGTTTTTGACATATTTATATTTACCCTGCCTTTGTCTAGATGTAGTTAGATTTATCATCGTCGGATACCCACGGTTGATTCTATTACGTTACTCTCCATTCATCACCCGTGGGCAAATTGCTACTCATTTCGTCGCTTTGTTTACTATGAAATGCCGCAATCCGATTGGTACGCTGAGACCATCCAGCGAATCTGCCAACCAATCAAGTTTACGCTTTCATACCACTTCGATAGCATTGTCGTAAGTTTATTTACACACAAATTACAAGAAACGTCACTGTCTTCATGGGCAAGGATACCGATTTCGTTTAAAACCGACGTGTATTTTTCAATACTTGCTGGAGTGCCCAAAGATCTGTAAGAATATTTGTCGCGGATCGCTGACAGACATATTTTACACTTGCGATGCGCTGTACCGGTCGCTCAGGTCACCGTATTGATCTTCCAATTGAAGAGTATTTAATTTTGTAACCTATCATCTGATTGGATAATGTCTGTTCTGTTCTTTTCAAACAGAACGACGAAATGAGTAGCAATTTGCCCACGGGTGATGAATGGAGAGTAACGTAATACAATCAACCGTGGGTATCCGACGATGTTAGATTATATATCTGTAGTAATTTTGATAGGACATTGTCTTATTTACTTATTCAATGCGGTGGTCAAAGGAAACTTAAATCTGTTGTCCCTGTACCCCACCCATCCATCGTTTAGTTGAGTTTGGATATACGACGATGCTCCTACTATGAAGTTTCAGTTACCGCGGCTACAAGTAAATTAATCTTTTATCAACTTTCGATCTTAACATTAAACAACACTTTTGTGTCTAAACAGACGGTTGGATAAATGGAAATACCGGGTAATTGTTGAACAAAGAAATGTTATCACACTCGGCAACAAAAATTCCTAATAATTATAAAGAACTATCAAAGTACACTATGTGCAGAAGATATAAGCATCGGCAACTTAACATTTCCCAACCAGAGAGGAGTTTGAAATAAAACTGCTGCAAGCGATGACGTATAATAACATCAGGTAAATGACGCCAAGCGACAAATAGAGTACTAGGTTAGGGTTGAATAGAGAGTATTAGGTTAGGGTTGAATAAAAAATGTTATCAAATGATATGAGAAAAATCTAAATCGAAAGGCTTGTATGATCTCTTTTTAAACAAATCTAAAGAAAGTTTATTTACACAACAGATTATTACAAGGTAAATATTTCTGTAACCAAAGTAGAATATTTGACAAATAAATATTTTGTTTAAAATGGAATGCGGGGCAACTCGCTAAGACATCGAGGACCATGAAGATGTGTAGCTTTTGCAAAACCAACAAATAACACACACACACATTCATCTTGCCAAATGTTTTTCACTCATGTTAAGGTGTCAATAGAGATTAAGATTTAACATCACATACATGTAATAAACAATTACAATTTTATTTTCTTTCCCCTAGTATGACTTGTCTGTCTGCCTGCCTGCCTGTCTGTCTGTCTGTCTGTCTGTCTGTCTGTCTGTCTGTCTGCCTGTCTGCCTGCCTACCTGCATTCCTGCCTGCCTCCCACTCACCTACCTACATACCTACATATATATTTCTATCGCCTACATATATAGACATATTTCTATACCCCCTTCTCCCTCTCTCTCTTCCGCTCTCTCTCACTCCCTCTTTCTCTCTCTCTGTCTCGCTCTCTGTCTGTCATTATTTGTCTGTCTCTCTCTGCTTATGTAAGCTATATAAGATATCGATTGTTATATAAATGTATAATGAACGATATTGTGATATACACAACTATTGCCGCTTCATTGTGTATCCTTATTTCGATTATTTCTGAAATGTGATAGTCCCTCAAATGCTGCTTTGTTGAACAATAAGACTTCCGTGTACATGTTCAGGTGTAAATGATTTAATGTTTGAAATTATTGTATAGTTTTGAGGATAAATTAGCGAACTGTAAATAAAATAGCCAATGAAAAAGAAAGAAAAAGTCAAAAAATGTTACAAACGCAAAATTAACAAATACGGTTATTTTAGTAAGTTTCGAACACAGAAAACTTGTTTGCCAGAATGATGTCACAGGATAACAAGCTGTGTAAGCATTTGTCTTCTAGATGTCAGTAACGTTACACAGATGTTACTATCTACAAAATCTACAGATAGCATTGATACTACTCAAAATTTGATAAGGCCATTTTATTGCAAGTTTTACTACAGATCCTTTTGTTGCCAATCTTACTTGATTCCATCGTCCTACGATCACCATACTTAAAGTTAAGAAAACGATAATAACCCACTTCAATTGAAAAATTCCGGAAATACAATAACGCAAATTTCAAGGCAAGAACTTTCGAAACTACTAGTAATGCATGATGAACTCGATACGGATGTCCAGTTACTAACCAATGCAATACTTCAAGCAGCCCACAAAACCATTCCATCAACAACAATAACAGTGCGGCCTAACGACATCCCATGGTTTAACGCTAATCTTCGCCGCCTTATACGCCCACGCCAAAAGTTTTATCGCAAGCAAAAGTAAAAATGATCTTGAAAGCTAGAACAAGTTTAAACAAAAAATAAACGAGATGACCCGTGAGCTACGGAAAGCTTAGACACGTTATACTAGCAAAATGGCAAAACTCAACGCTGACATAACAAATATAAAATAATGTTTTAAATTGTCAAAACAACTTACCAAATCCAACAAATCTCCGTCTATACCAACTATGTACCAAGAACACATAGCATCAGACTACAATGATAAAGCGAACCTGCCTAACCGCTTAATCGTTGCTTCTGCAACTAAACAAAGATTAATGACGAAACTTATGACTTACCTTTTAGCTTTCCACAGTTAGATTCATGTTTGCATCTAAACATATTTTTACTGGATGATATATCTGTCGCCAGTTCTCTTACCTGTCCATCTAAAGCACTTGGATCGGATTTGATAAGCCCACGTCTCATCAGAGAAGGCTCAATTGCTCTCTGTGGTCCACTTTCCTCGCTGTTTGACTCACTTCATATTCTTATTTTCCCTCAGCCTGGAACTTGCTAACGTTACGCTAACGTTTAAAACGTCCAACCAACTATTAAAAAAATATAGAACCATATCGCTCATTAGTTGCCTCGGCAAACTAATGGAACGTTGCATACACAAATATGTCTATAACTACATCACTTCTAATCTCTTAACAAACTTCCATTCGGTATTCGTTCGTGCAAACTCTACAGTTAACCATCTTGTCTTCATATATAACTACATATGAAAAGCTGTTGACGAAGGCCAGTATTTCGCGATATTTCTAAATCATTCGATCGCGTATGGCATAAAGGTTTTCTTTTTAAGCTTTCTCACTTCGGAATACAAAGGCCTCTATTGCGCTGGTTTAAGTTTTATTTTAATTTACCCCCGTCGTCAAAGAGTTGTGTTTGCAAATATTGCATCCGACTGGTCATTTATTTCTGAAGGAGTTCCACAAGGGTCTATTCTTGGACCGCTGTTGTTCCTTTTATATGACATTGCCAATCATATACGATCTAATATAAGACTATTTGCTAATGACACCAGTATGTACATCGTTTCGACGACCCGCTTACGACTGTCGATTCTCTAAACAATGACTTAGAAAATATATCATCATGGTGTAAAACATGTCTGGCTACTTTTAATCGAACAAAAAACCGAAACTATGACCTTTTCACGCAAAACCAATAGACATTCACACCCTGGCCTATATTTCGCATATATCATTATCCAACATGTTAATGAACACATGCTCCTTCGAATTATCCTCTCCAATGACTGCAAGTGCAAATCACACATTACATTCACTGTCAACAAAGCCTGGCAACGCATCGGTCTTCTCAGATCTTTTAAGTTCCTTCTTAACCAAACGAGTCTTTACCGTTTCAATTTAACTAACATTCGGCCACTTTTTGAGTCCTCATCTAGGACAATGGCACACAGCAACAAAAAGCCGACCTGGAGGCTGTGAAAGTGGAAGCTATGAGAATTATAACAGGACACGTATAACTTAAATTATACACTGCAATATCGAACCTCTAGAAGCAAGGCATAGAAAGCACAAATGATGGGACTACGATCTAGTCTTCCAATTATTATTTTAACTTCTCCCTTTATTGATTCCTAATGTTTATTTTATCATCATATTAATAACACTCATTTCTCGTTTTGATTTTTTTTCTACAAAACATATCCTACTACACTCATCTATGCTTCGACTTTGTTATTTTTTTCTCCTTCTGTCTTGGTATTAAAAGTTAAATAAAGACTTATGCATATTATTGTAAGTTTGCCATGACTGTGTATCTTAAAATAGTTCGATGTACGGTTATAAAAAGGATTTACATAAGTTGTTCTCCTAGCTTTTTCCCCAATTCTGTTTGTATTTGTTGTGACAAATGCCACATGCATTATATTCCATTTTTATTGAAAAAAAACAACACTTGTATAAAGTAAAGAAAATACAGTATTACACTTGGCAATATACATGGATGTCAAGTGGGAAGTGCGGCCACATTTGTATAGTCTGCATTTAGTTTTTCAACTCGAATCACTTTCATTTCTTTATCATTTTCTTTAATTATTTACTAATTATTTGTTTTAATTGTTTTTCTTACTTATTTCTTATTTTCTCAGTTTATATTTCACTTCCACAAACATTCGTGACTCGATAACCAACTAGGTAGGTAGGTAGGTAGGTAGGTAGGTGAGTGGGTGTTAGTTAATGAATACACATCATTTTATGTGATAAACGGTGATATGTTTATGTTTGTTAAATTCATTGCAGCGGTATAATTATAGTAATTATAGTGATGGCCGCCAATTTTGGTGTGATACTTCTCCATTGGCTAGACACACATTTAGATTGCCATTGTCGATTTGTTTAATGTTGATGTTGTCACACGAGACACCTACAAATGGGAGAGTATAGCTGTTAGATAATAAAAGCAGGTTTGACAAGGAGGCAATAAGGAAAATGTCCTCAGTTCCTGAAATACAATACATCATTGTATCTTGATATAGATCTCGATTATGGTGTATGCGGTCTCGGTGTTCACATAACAGTAATTTGACTGATGTACCAGCCTATGATAATTATTTATTTACAAGGCTGTAACAAAACATAAATATATAAAGAAAACTTTATTTAAAGGTGGTCTAAGCGGATAACCTTGATGATGAAATATGTTACATCAAAAGTATGTAGTCACGTGCGTCTCTAAGTTTTAAAATATAGGAAAAACGTATTTGTAATGACGAGTGGGGTGTTATGCGCTGCTTTTCACGTGGATGTTGGGCTTCAATAAGCAGCATTTCGAAGGAACTTATCTGGTAACAACAACTCATTCGGTTGTCTGAGAAACAAAACTTTGGTACAAACTGTCGGATACCTCATTTAATGACAACAATCAAACACATCTAAGCTGTGTCTGTTGCTCCGATTATGCCTCCGATGTATCTGGTGCATTGATACATAATCCCTATCGTTTTGTTCACCGGACGAATAATATGACATAAAATAGATCGCCAAGGAAGCGATAGGTGTGTTTTTTAGGATTATTTTATCCTATCAACTTTCATTTATCAATTTAACTGTTTACATCTAGTTAGATATAAAACTGTTAAATCATTTTCAATAGAGATTCCAGGACATTAATCTTTGTTGATTTTATGACATCATAAGGAACCGACATTTTTATTTTCGCGTAGTTGTCCCTTGATACATCCGATAGATTATTCGTGAATTATCCGAGGCGTTCCGATTAGGGTAGAGTAGCGGACTTGTCACTTCCCTGCCTATCGCCGAGTGGGTGCTAGTCAAGATATCAAGTGTTAAAAATAATATTAAAATAAACTTTATTTTGATTTTTTCTCCCTCTATTTATTTCCACTTAAAATTTTCAGGTTAATTCAAATTAGGAAGTTTATAACGATAAATCGAGTCGAGTCTCCAAGTAACAACAATAACACGTGAAGCCTCAGATACTGAGACGCAGCGGTGGGATTCGAAAACTTACAATGTGGCGATTGTTATACGCCGACTTCGAATCCATTGGTACGATCTCTGCGCTCCGGAAAAAACAATAATAACCGGGGACTATTTTTTTAGATTTGTATATAACTTATGAAGGCGGTTACGGAAAATGGAGGAACAAGTTAATCTTCCAGATGAAGATTTAGAAGTTAATGTTAGCGGCGCTGATCTGCATGACTCCGGAAATAATGCAAGTTACAGCAGTTTGTGAGATACAACAGTCTTGCCGTTGAAATATCCGAATAAAATGGACGAAAGACAAAGACAAACCATCGATGTGCTTAATACAAGAGTTCCATGTCTGTCAACCATACTCATAACAAGATAAATATAGAACATCGTGAACAATACAAACATGACAGATATGGTCATGTCATGATACAGCAGCATTGTCGCATGTAACACACGATCATACATAGTAATTTTATAAATGATCAGAACAGACAGACCAGAAAGGAACGTGCTATATATGAAAACGAAAGGAGACCGCTTTATCCAAGTTAGGTCGTGTTGGAGGCAAAGTAAAGATAATGGAGATGTTGGAACATGTCGTGGCCATTTCAGAATGGTTCCTCAACATGGACAATGTGGAAACGCTTCCAGACGCATACAATCACATACACTTAACATCACACCATTTAATGGAGAAGAAACTGGAGTGTATGATATCGCCAGTTGATTATTTTTCTCTTAAGGCTAATCAATTTACACTGAATTTGAGGTTAACCTAGAACTAATTGCAAAAGTTTTAAAAACTGGAATTTCTGAAACTAGTATGTATGTAAGTTTACCCATAAAAAGTCCTGAACCTTTGCAGTTGCATTAGCTGCGAAAATGAGGCCCGAATGTACATGCTATCTGAGATTTTATGAAAAAGCTATAGAATAAATTAGCCCTTTGTAGATCAATATTTATTGATAGGATAGTAAGTTTGCATGTTTGTATTATTGTCAAATAATAAAACAAAGAATATAATAACAGTGTCAATCAATTATAATGCAGTTTTTTTTAAGAAAACTTACTTATTTAAATACAAATCCGGGTAAAGGTACCCCACCCACTAGTGCATTTAACAATTATAGTACAATATAAACTATATTTTTTCTGATATTTCTACATAATTTAGGGTGATCATCAGTAGATATTACAAAATAATGCAAAATAGGCAATAAGAACATCATATTTACATAATGCAATTAAATATACAATTTCTTGATACTTATATCCATACACTAAAAGGTACATATTTATACATTGTAAGTAGATGTTTTATAGCTGCGTTTCTGGTATTGAATTTTTGACATCATTAGTGTTATATGAAATATGCCACCATTTTATACATAGTTTGAATAATGTAAACATAAGCTATTATCAAACATTACAAGCAACTATTTATTTATGTAAAGCAACATATGGTTAATATATTAATTAGAATTGTACAGTTCACAAAATTAAGTGCAATACATGTATAGTTTTAAGTTACAAAGCTCTTTTGAAGATCTCCATGTTTTTCAGATCAGAAACTATCATTGCTATGTTTGCTATATACATGTATGTATATTTTATGCATTTAAACATGAATTGAGTTAACTTATGCTTAAAACATGCAGTTATTAATTGATTTTGTGCTGAAATCAAATCAACAAAATAAAACACTTCCATGGGTCTACTTTAAGAGGACCAAAACAGATGAGCAAACAACGCTTATATTTAACAATATTTAACAAAATTTGACAATTTATGGTCTATACATACATATTTTTTGTTAGCAGAGTTTATATGACATATACTCTAACATGTGTTCATCTTTATGTGATAGAGTGACATAAGCATTATATATACAGAGTTACACACAAGCATACTCAAAAACAAAAAAGACATTATACCTCTGTTCAATGCTTAAGTATCATCTACAATTTCTTGTAAGTCAGAGAGAGCCCTGGAGTTTGAACAAGACACCCCTTTACACTCTTTGCATGCACTGGAACAATCTAGGCCATGCCTTCGACAAGAACACCGTTTAGAATCGCAGTGAATTTACAGCCGCATCTCACTTTTTGAAGCAGTTGTTCAGGTGCTGGTGGAAGTGTCATCTTCACAGGAACAAGTTTGTCTTTTCATTTTTCCATCCATAGTCTAGAGGGTTAAGGGCTGTGTTCCCCATCCAGACCTGGGTTTGGTAAAATACTCTAAGACTGTGTTGTGCTGTCGCATCTGATGTTGGTGGTAGTGTCTGAACTTGAACGGAGCTGCTGTTGGTGAGAACCTTCGAGGTAAAGTTCTTATAGCGCAGTCAGTTCAAATTCTCAGCATCAGACCCATCATATACAGCAAACATCAGTGATTCACCACATTGCTCTATTGAACGAGAGGTTGTAGCAGCCAAGAAAAAAGCCACGAAAAGATGGTTTCTTTTGGAAGAGTTTGGGCACAGAAGGTTTGCCAATTCCAAATATCCTCGAAGTTGTATCACATCCTGTAAAGGCTTGCAGTAATGGAAGGCTGTGACAGAGTGCAATTCCTAGTGATGTTTGTGTGGCATTTATGTCCCATATCTTTATGGTCTTTGTTGATTTTGAATCAGATCTAAATTGAATTGTTTTAAATCTGCGGTGTGGTGGTGAAGTAGAAGTACCATCAAATCCGTGTCTTCTCCTTTCACTGTTGTGGGATTTTGTCATGCAAGACTTATTGCTGTATCAAAATCTTTGTGTCAGCATCTCCTTGTGCTTGCAAGACATTAATGCCATCATTAGTCAAGCATACACCTAACATGTCAATGAAAGCCTGTTTGTTTTCCTGGTTGTTGAGGAAGACTTCTTTCTTCATGCGGAGAGGTGTATCAGTTGAAAATATTACATGTGTACCTACTTTCCCCTTGGTTCGCCGGAGATGAGCCACATTTTTGGTGTCAGGTCCACTTTTCTAGCCGCCAAAAACTACTGTAGTGAGATTTTGGTATCTCTGCTTTAAAAAGCAAGTGTAGCTTTGACATATGTCATGAAATGTGTTTCCAGCTTTCCATGGAAGTCAATGAAGAAGCGATCCTCCATCAACAACAACCATATGGATGGTGCCACATTGGTGGGTGTGCATTCTTCAAATTTGCACTGCTTCCAGATTGCGTCAGCAAGTGTCGACCTTGGAAAACCATTGTTGTCGAAAAGAGATGATGGTACCCTGGATAGCTCAAACTGGAAAACAAAAGATATATCCTCAATATACCTGTCAGCAGCTGTTGTAAGACGCTGGAACAATAGCTGGGTGTCAATATGCAGACCTTCCCCATCTAATTTCACCAGTGACCTCTCGTACATTGGACCTGCTTGCAATGAACGTTTGAATGTATACTTTTGTTGGGGTGTACCAGTCATTCCCCGAACTATAGCTTCTCCAATTGCCTGAGCACGATCAACATTTGCAGAATTGTCAGCGGTGACGCCACTTTCAATGTATCTCAGTTTTGTTTCTGTGGAATCAAATGGGTTTCTTTTACAAAGAAATGTCATCATGGTCGTCATATCCTTTGAGTCTCTGGAAACTCTTGACTTTGTGGTTTCTTTGTGCTGCTCACTTGTTTTTGTACACCGTCTGACTGAATTCCTGCATAGCTGAATTCATTTGTAGACATATTGGAATGGATAGTAGCCACTTAATTCTCTGACTTTCATACAATCCTCTGCCTCTTGTTAATCCTCCTGTAGACTTCAATGACCTCATTAAGACTTGTTCTATAACAAGATCTGTGGATAGACCGGACCAATTATGCTCGTTTCGTCTTATTACATGGGCTCCACTCTTGAAAGCAGTGTACACTTCTAGATCTGTCTCAGGTAATGACAGCATGTTTTGCAAATAGATGTATGCACTTTTGAGGTAGAGGTTATGACCTGATGAGGCATAAAATGGGAGCATTTTTTGTAAGCTTTCCAGATGCAATGACCAGTCACCAGTTCGTTCAGCTTGAATAAAGCGTTGTAGTAACGAAACCATATCCATGTACTGGAACCATAAGCATGCTGTGCGATTGTTTGCCATCTTCACTCGTTCAGCTTCATAGAGGAGAAAAATGTTTTGTAGGCCTTGAGTCTTGATCACATCATTTGCAGTCTGAAGCCCCTTTTCAAGATTGTCATACACCAAAGCAAGGCTTTACAAATCTTCGTTCTTCATGTAACTGTCTGAACATTGGTATTGGTCTGAGGTTTGCTGCAAAAGCTCCATGTCTGTAGTGTCTGCGAGGCCACCAGTGTTATTGTTGCAATCAGTTCTGCGAAGTAGATTTCCTTCTAGATGGAGAAGTGTAAGTACATTGTCTACTAGCATTTGTCCGTAAATTGCACGTTGAACAGCCTTCCCCGACAGAATGTGCGTCAGAGAGTTTCCTGTATATATGGTTTCCAAAAGCTTCATCAGTCCTGATCCAGACATTAGTTGACCTATGCAACCCAGGAAACTCATTTCAATGTGAAATGCTCCTAGACGAAGTACTTTGTTCTTCAGAAAACTCTGCGAGGTCTGAGTTGACACTATATCTGATGCCTTCTGAAATAGTGGCTGGTCAAATGTCAGAAGTGGTGTCAAAGTGCATTGTGGTATATATGCATTTGGCATCACTTTGGTTAAGGTCAATCATGGGTTAGAACGTAATATATGACTTCTTCGGAAGTGAGTCAGCACATTGGTCAAATATCTGCATGAAACCTGACCAACTTGGTCTTTGTGAACGTTAAGGCCATACTATCTTGCAAAACATGTCCAGAGGTCTTTGCAGTTGTCGACAGGAGGAAATTTCAGTCAGATCACAGAACAAGACTGTCTCACAACTCTGTGTTGAATGCACCAAATATTTCACAGCAATTCTGTTGGCTTGAATAAGATGATCAAGGGACACATGTTGTTTAGCTACAGACACAGTGACATTAGACCCAGGTGTGTATGAAGCTATAACGCTCATACCATAGAATGTTCCATGCCCGTCTAGAGTGCCAGTGTTGTGGTCGACGTTGTCTGCTACAAACTGCAAAAATGGATCAGATGTTTCCTGGCAAGGAATCTTGTCTGACGTGGCTGCAGCGGCATTAGCTTCATACCTTTGAACTTCACTGTAGGAACAGAAGAAACTAAGACTATTCAGATGATCGATTAAAAATCTGGAGCCAAAGTGATGATGCAGATGCACTCCAAGACCAAGCTGAAGAGGGGCAATAACATTTCTAGACCGGCATGTCTGAACAATGCTCTGACCAATGGATGCAACCTTTGTATCATTTTTCTGACCTAAAACAGCGTTCATGAACAGTTGTAGACTCGCTGGTAGAAATGAGACATTAAACTCTGTTGAAGAAACTTCATTGAAACTTGGATAGTAGTCTCTTGGTGCTTTCATTGAATTAATGTCAGCTTTAAGCAATTTTCATCAGTTTCTAAGATTTTAATCTTCTTTTAGGCATCATTTTGTCCTTGTGAATCTTCATAGAATGCATGCATTATTGCAGCTGCATTGGATTTTAAGGAAACAATGTCACGTCTGCCATCGACACTACTAATAACAACATTATTACCAAAGTGTTCAATGATTTTCTTCTTCATGTGTTTTGTACTGTAGGCTTTGTCACCACATGCATTTGTCATTTCAGTTACTAAGTCAGTAACCGTAAGAGTTTCATTGAATGCAGCTTTAAGAAATAACATGACCTTTTCAAACGCAGCTCTCTGTTCCACATTCTCTAGTCGATCTGGACTTTTTAATGTAGGAGTCACACACCTTTCTGACTGGTACGCCTTTGGGATACCTTTTCCTGTCCTGTAATTGACATTACATTGCTGGTGGTATATGGCGTCAGCTGCAGGTAGGTCAAAAACATAAGCCAAACGAATTTTTACATCAGCTGCCCACTGATCAGCCCTATTTAAACAAATTTGTATAAAGGTACTTTGAAATTTTTAACTTCTTACAGGATAAGTGTCAACAGATCTTTTTTCTATTTGTTTTTCCACATTTTGCAAATGTTCCACAAAACAAACATTTTGACTTAATATCAAAGTTGGGAGCTAACGAACGCAAATGTTTATCATGTTTTTCAGCAGATATATCTGAAAAATGCTTGTCAGTTATTGGCCTGGTAAAGTTTTTGCGACATAGAACATGAACAAAATCTCCTGGAGTTATTGTCATTTCCATAGAGCGAGTTGAACAAGCCGTTTGTATTACCTGACACCCTTTTTCCCCAACTCGGATGGAAGGTCTATCATCATCGATGGGCTCTTGGCATAGTTGACACACCACCTGGGTCTCCATCTTGAACAAAAATCACAACATTTATGTCCAGATCAAGTTTAAATACAAAGTTCTCTAAATATATTAAATAAAGATATGTTTGAACAACATCAATTAAAAAATCTTTTTTTTTTCATTGCATTTAATTGTTTTTATTTCTTTATGTTTATTATGTAATTGCTTATTTACAAATTCCAATATTGTATATTATTGAACATTCATATTTTTACTATCATTATTCTAGGGCAAAGATGATGGTTCCGCGCATGAACAGGTTTTTACTGTTCCCCATGTCTGTAGAAGAATGGGCCTTGGATTAAGTCTGGAACAATATAAAATGTTATCAATTAAATTAATTTTGCCACAAATAATTAATGCATTGCATTTAGTGAGTTTAGTATAATTGTTAAGAAGTTTTAGATATTTGATGGAGTAAATTAAACAGTCTGTTTAAATATGAAATTATGTACGCATTTATGCAAATTAAATGTTTTAATAAGCTCTTGTGTGGCAACACATGCTTCAATTGCAAATTTCAATGTACTCTCATTAGCCATGTTATGTATTCTATACCTCATTGTTGCTGTAGTCAGTGTGCTTAAGCTAAGAATGTCCTTAATCAGGAGTTGAGGGAAGAGGGAAAGAAATCATCTCTGAGGTAACCTGTGAACATGGGACATTTAATTAATAAATATATAAATATGTATTGAAAATCATATAAATAGGATTTTGTTTTATACTTCAGACATAGATAAAAAGATAAAAGTATGCTTTTGATTTTAATAAAGTTTAAGAACAAAACAAATTGTGTTAAAATAATTATACTATATCAAAATATATTTCCAAGAAATGTGCTATAAATTAACCAGTGTTGTAGTTGCCAGTCAATTGTTCATGTGCAAACCAGGTAGGCATTAGAAATCACTGCTCTGAAATTATAAAATTAATAAGTTGATACCTTTTTACCGTAAGAACAAAACAAACACTCACTGGTTTTAAAAAAATGTAAGAAAAAAGTTACAAAAAGTATTGAAATTATAAAATTTTTGACCTAAATGAGCTTCCATAGACAATAAAAACCAACATAACCGGATGTTGTACAGTGTGAATTTTATTTCCTGTTATTTCACGAATTTTAAAAAAAGAACAAAATACACGAAAAAAAATAGCTGAAAATATGTGTTTGTATGCTTACTGCATTATTTTATCAAATTTATTGCTTTTATTAATATATTTCATTGTAATGATGCAAGCGGGAACAGGTTGCCGATGGCGATTTATAAATTATAAATGAGTTACGTATATCAAGTGGTAGAGAAAACGCGACCATTTTCAGTGAAATTTTGTAGAAGGAATCAGAGGGATAATAAAACGGCAGAGAAATATGCCGCGGCTCTGAAAATGCTTTATAATAAAGCCCATGGATTTAGAAATAAAAAAGAATTGAGACAAGAAGACCTTGTAAGACGATTTCTTGATGGTTTAACGGATGACGGAGTACGATTTTCCGTAGAATATCAGAAGGAGCCACCTTGTATAGATGAGGCTGTGTTGCATGTTGCATACATTATACATATGAGGCAAGGCGTTAAACAAGAAAAAGAGAGAAAGACCAAAGAATGAACAGATGTGCGCGAAGAATCGCGTGCCTTACCCCACGAATACTTCTTAATTTTGCAAGCTATCATGCATTCCATAGTTTAGTCTAGGAGGAAGTTGAGTATATCAATTTTTACACTTATTGTGGAGACTGACTTTTCCTTGGGCAGGAAATTTTATTCGTTTTAACCTGCGTATGTTCTCTTTTCCTTATATCTTATTTTCCTTGTAGTACCACTGAATCAGCATGTATAACGAAATATACACCAGGTTTTGACTGTAATGTAAATCTGACCCCAAAAATGCTGTTTGTAAAGAGACCATCTTAACATCAGTTATAGATGGTAACATTGATAACACGGCGCATGTGGACACATCATATTTGTGCAAGTCCCTGAGCACCCTTTTCAATATATGTCTTCTATATATACGACCATAGGGTGAGGTTAACACTCACGACTTATCATATCAAATTCCGTAGTACATATGACTTTACAAGAAGCGTGTATATCTGCGCATTCTAATATGGTATGCCCACCACCACCTTCCAAATATTACGAAATCATAAAGACTCAAACAACTTAATTATACGATACTAGTTTTGCTTTGTTTTAGTTACATAATTACTTAATTATTGTCATATTGGCGACATATATTTGGCGAAGACATAATAACGACAATTGTCTGGGTAGAACCGACGGGACATCACAGATTCGCCAGATGGCCTCTTTACAGTAAAAGTTCCGGCCTTGATTCGATCCGCACTGGGCTGCTGATGTTAGTATGTCGGCGATAGAAACGTTTCAGACAGTTCCTTCCCCTCTCTCCCCCCCCCCCCCCCCCCCCCCCTCTTTCACCATGAAAAAGAAATATCAGCCAATCAAACTGCATACAACAAAACCTGCCTTGTAATGTAGTATGATACCCACAATACCAGCAATCGATATATAAGGATGTTTTTCGGTAAAGGTGTAAAAGTTGCCACCGGCATGAGACGTTTCGTGAAATGATGGGATCGACAGCGTATGTCTATTTTGGAGTTGTTTTCTTCGTTTCGTCATGTTTGAGGTATAATTGTACACTTTTATCATTCCAAATTACTTTACTTAAATTATTTTGAGTTAACCGCAATTGGTGTGTTTGATTTTTTTTCATCTAATTGAAAGATATTTCTCAGCCTAGTGTGATAACATTTTCTTTATTCAACTCCTGCTTATTGTCATATTAATTATATTTGTTTTGTAAGGCAATGCATTGTATAATGTTTAGAACTACTTCCGTTTTCTAAAATTAAACTTTGCATGGAATGGAAAATTAGAAATAGTTCATAAACAGAACCGTAAAAAAAACATGAATAAGGTCTAACTAATGCCCGTGTCTAGAGGAAGTTCAGATTTAAATATCGGTGGAAATTCTTATTCGTATTTTTTCTTATTACTTTTATGCAAAGTCCCTAAAAGTACATAAGTAGGTACAAACCTCTTAACTAAGCCACGGATGGGTGGTGTGCAATGTTAAAAGATTTATGATTCTCAGGACCAATTGATTTACGTCACCTTATGTGATCTCTGAACATAAATAAGTGAAAAAATTCACTTAGAACTATTTTATTTCGTTCACAAACTGATGCGTTCCTTAATATGTCCTTTGTACGATTTGGCGACGTTCTAGTGCGGCATTATAAAACTTGCTGGATTATCTCACTTGTGTTAGATAAAGACTTGTGTTAGATAAAGCAAATATTGTTTTTTACACCAGGCCTTATATATGTTATGTCCTTTATAATGGTACAAAATCGTTAAAGGGTAATCCAACTAACATTGACGGAATTTCCTACCTATAAAGCTTTAAGAGCATGTGAAACGGTTAATACAATAGCCCTATAACAGTTACTAGTTCCATGCTGGGAATTCGGATAACTTCTGTCACTAAAATTATATTCATATATGTTCCTTTAAAGGTTGTTTCCGACAGATTGGACTAAACATATTTTCATTATACATCTTAGTAAACTATTGGTATATGAACAGATCTCGTACAATGCTGTTTATTGATGCCCTAAACCTGTCGTAAAAGTGAACCATCGGGCTACAATCGTCATTACAAACATTTATTTCCTATTTGAGCCACGCTGCATATTTACTATTTTTAAACCAAAAAAAATCGTGTGACTACTAAAGTTTTAGTTCATCCACTTCATCCGCTGTGAGGTCGATGTCTATTTTTAGTAGGAATCCCTATCGTTCGTATTTACTGATATTGTTACATATGTAAGATGTAAGCAAACTATTGGATACCACGTTTGACATCAGTTTTGTCTATTATCGTATGTTTTTGTTTTGTTTGGGTTGTCCGTTTTAAATATATTGCAATGATACATTTTTGGCCATTATAGCGATGCCCTGCTACTTAGATGGAGAAATACTCTAAATAAATGTCTGAGAAAAACCACCGGTGCTGCGCCGGTCAGTTTCGCCCCTACCGGGACGTCATCATCTCTAGCATATGCTCATGATTTATGAAATTCATTTTATTCAGATTGTCATGGACTGGGTACTGCTCATACACATATACGTGTACATACCCATGCACGTATAGCGTCCGCTACACAACAGCCTGCGGATGGTGGAAAGCAAGCCGCTGTACACGATACAGGTGGGAATGTTTAATTGCGATGTACTAGATTACAAGCATTTTAATTTCTCAATTACCATTTTGTACTTATATCGCTTCTCAATTATAGGTCTAGCAAATACTATGCTTTGATATGTTTAAGCGATATTAACTTCCATCATCGCCTTTCACATTACATGTACATCCCATCATCGTGTATGACACTAACCAGTACAATGGAATATTTATTTTACTCTCTCCTTCTCAGTCACTCTGTATTCAAGAGGGTTACTTGTTATAACTTATTTGTTATTACTTATTTTTATTACTTATTTGTTATAACTTGTTATTATTTATTTGCTATAACTTATTTGTTGTTACTTATTTTTTATTACTTATTTGTCATTACTTATTTGTTATTACTTTTTTATAACTCATTTGTTATTACTTATTTGTTATTACTTATTTGTTGTTACTTATTTGTTTTTACTTATTTGTTATTACTTATTTGTTACTACTTATTTGTTATTACTTATTTGTTGTCACTTATTTGTTATTACTTATTTGTTATTACTTATTTGTTATTACTTGTTTGTTGTGAATCGGTATATCATATGTTATCTGGTTAGGGAATACCCATGAAAAGGTACCGGCTAACAACCTGGTGACCATCACTTGTAATCCAGTGTGTGTTACGATTAGACTGCCGATAACAAACAAGTAATAACAAGTTACAAAAATGTCCCTCAAGGGCCTCCGTAGCATTAGAAAACGTACATTAAATGAAAACTTCAAACAAGAAGCTTTTTTTTTCAATTTTGCATTCCTAATTATCTTGTAAGAATTGTTTAACTGTAGAGATATTAGGCACAGAAAAGTCGAAGAAAAGCCGCTTAAACGGCACAGGAGCATGATATGGTGTTAACATAGCCCATCTACTATAACACATGTTTTGTATGTGAAATTTGTCAAAATTGTTTTAATAAATGTAATGTTCTGCCTTGCTTTTCTTGCTCTTCAGATTTGGGATCGATGAGTCATCCCTCAGAATATTTAGTATCTTAGAAGTCTTCACCAACAACAGCAGCATATACTCAACAAGAGATCCACCAGTTTCTTAATTGCTATTAGTTGGCAACATTAAACGTGCACGTCGTTAGTATCCGTATCGATTTACGACTTAGTTCGTATACATTCGTTAAGTTTCGCCGCTTAAAATGAGCGACACGGTATAATATAAATGGTAAGGTAATGATGGATAGATATCAAACTGCAGAGGTACGGACTTACTTGTGAATCCAAATAGAACGTTCATGAAAATTCTTAGATACCTTCACGATAAATAACTTTTCTTTACAGCGAAGTTTCGTCATTCTCCTACTCTGTGACATGGTTATAGACTGAATGACTTGCAGACAGGAAAACGCAAACTACAGTGTGTAATACGATTCGCGGCACGAAATATTTGTAAAATCATTGTGGAATTCGGGCGAGTTTTAAACACAAGTATCTGTACAGCATGTGCCGATTATGCTTAAATAGCAAAAAAAATATATGCAAAAAAAGAAGGTATGTGGGGTAGCGAACCCGTTTCTTCTCGGTTGTGAGGCGGTACGCTTAACCACTACACCAAGCTTTTCTATTGCTATTGTTTGTCCCATTGGCAACAGTAATATATTCGTGAATTAATGGGGATTTTTTACGGAAATCCAAGAGTATAAATAGAGTACACGTTTAATGTTGCCAAACAATGTTTCATTAAAACTTGGTGTTTGTTTGACGTGTTAGTCATTATACTTCACTTTATCTTGCATTTTGTGAACCTTTGATTTTGTTACTTGTGTGTGTGTTGTTTAAATATACTTAAATATTGTCTATCTTTTCAAAACCTTTTTGCAATTACAATTGTAATCAGGAGAACTTTTGTAGACTTTCTGACAATTCAAGCACGTCTGTGAGGCCTGTAAATATGTTTGCTAATTGTTTTAGTAAAGCCAATTACTTTAAAAGTACTCGCAGCCTTCGTCCATCTCATGCGGATTTTATTACATTGTAGGACAGAATATAAAACGTGTCCTACAACGTGTTACCGACAAGATTGCTGTCCCTATTATCAAGGATCCTCTTGCCATATACGTACGTAAATGACGATTAAAATTACCGTGTAGCTTCAACAAATATCGCAATTTGCACATTTTCATCCGTAGTATTGAACTTTTAAATGGTATACAAGAAAAGTATAAATAATACTTATTAAAAATAAAAAAAATGTCACGACTGCCTTTTTTCTGTAAGTCCATGTTTTGTTATAGGGACAAGATCTGTTGGAAAAGCTGTCTGTGAGTTAAAGGCGTCACATGATTTGCAAATTTCGAGATATTTATAGCGACATTTCCCAAACAAATTCAGCGCTAAATGTCTGCCCTATTAACAGTGAGTGTCCTTTAATGTGCAAAAACTACATTTATAAAGTTCTTCCTTAATACAGCTTTAAAGCATTGAAATGTTTTCAGTAAAAGTATACATTCTTTTCATATTTGTTTTTTTTATTTCATATCCGCCACAGCCCTTTGTTATGGCAGCACAGATTGTCCCAACGGAGGCGTATGTGTTAGACCATACACGTGCTCTTGTCCACTTGGATTTACAGGGGGTGCTCAGTGTCAAGGTAAGTTTTGTATCTGTTTGTGGTATATATACTTCAATCTGTGTATTTCCGTAAGCATGCATGAAGGAGCTTGTTTGTATGTTTCTGTTGGTGTTGCTAATAGTGTATGTCTTTATGACCGTGTGTTTTTATTTTCCGTGTATTTGCGTTTGTTTGAAGGACTGTGTGTGTTTATTATTATTTGTGTTATTATTTGCGTGTATTTTCGATTGTATGTCTGTCTCTCTCTCTCTCTCTCTCTCTCTCTCTCTCTCTCTCTCTCTCTCTCTCTCTCTCTGTGTGTGTGTGTGTGTGTGTGTGTGTGTGTGTGTGTGTGTGTGTGTGTGTGTGTGTGTGTGTGTGTGTGTGTGTGTGTGTGTGTGTGTGTGTGTGTGTGTGTGTGTGTGTGTGTGTGTGTGTGTGTGTGTGTGCGTGTGTGTGTGTGTGTGTGTGACTCTGTGTGACTTTGTGAGTGCGTGTGTGCATATGCATTTGAGTGTCAAACGGGTCCAGTTGTATGAATACACACCTTCCTACCGGAACACTTACCAAACCGGAAACGTCCCCGGTTCTCTATTGCTGAAGTCCGTGCCTACAGCCATTGAAAGAAAACGTTTGACATTCGCGGAAATCGCTGCATGTCCCCAATTAACCACATCGGTACGGACCATAATATACACAGCAGATTCGGACATGTTATGTCCCATACACACGCGTTCCTATTTATCTTCTTTTTTTAAGACATACACACTATTGCCACAAGGTCCACGTTAATGCGTAGAGTTTTAAACATTTATACGCACACATGGCCGCCGTAAGGTCCTCATTATTCGTTACATTTTAAACAATTACGCAGAATCGGAGTAGTAGTATTAATTCACTGATATAGTAGCAGCAATACTAACAGCGGATGTTGATAGGTGGAGAAATACTCCAGTTCTGTTTAAAATAGGGATGTCAACGGTTTACCAGATATCGCAACCGCATACAACGCACATAACTTTGAAAAGAAATATCAAATGTATGTCTTAGTTAAATTTGGTTTCACGCGCTATTATTCTGTAGTATACTGTCACCGCGCACAAAATTGGATGAAATCAATAAATAAATCAGCTGAGACTAGACAAGTTAGAAAATATGACATTCACTATATTATCTTTAATAACACACGAGCAAAATATGGAAATATTCCACTCTCTCTTAACTTTCGATAAACCAAAACCAAATCAAAACATACTTTAAATATAACAGTTAGCTACCTCAAAAGGGAAGTTCACGTGTGTATTTGGTAATGATGTAACCGAAACGTATATTTGAATTGAAAAAAAGGAGAGGAGTGTATTTATTTCCCGTCTATATAAAGAGTGTGCTAAAGTTACATCCATGACAATAGATTTTATAACAAGGAAACAAACTGCATTCCATTGCAACTTGAGACGATCTGCCTCTTTGTTCATGGAATACTAAAAGGGTATACATATTCAGTTGTGTATTTTTTCCAAATTCGTGGCTTATTAGTACGCCAGCTCCATGTAAAGGTGATATTCGATACTGTTTCCATTTTCAATTAATGTCACGACAATAAACCACTACCTTTAGGTATTTAAGAATGATCACGTTTGACAGGTACGGCCTCGTTTAAGTTAAGACAATATAGTAAAGTATCCAGAAGTATTGGCAGTACAACGTAAGTCATGTAACATTTAAGAGTTTTCATCATATTCTTATCTATTTTTCTATCTTCATAAATTATGATATTAAACCTGTTATTTATCCGAGGGCAGTCGTATTGGCCCAATACATACATGTAATTTAAATTATATGAAAGAAACGGCATACTTTAAGCTAAACAAAATATATCTCTCTCATCGCTTTTTGGTCCTGTATAGGGGTACAGCATATACAATGCATGCCCACCTTACACAGGCATTGCACATGTCCATCAATTCCTTTTTCTTTTTACCCACTTACTAAACAGACATAAAGTTTCTAGGTAATATACACTAAACTTAATTATACCTATTCATACGACATAATCTGTATGTATATATTTCTTTTCGACATAAAAATCTACATCGAGAATAAAAAGACACAATTAATTCAATGAAACAGCAGGTAACTTAATGTTGGTAATTAATACGGAATAATAACTCACTTTGGTATTGGTACAACCCAATAATTCCATGTCGGAAATATATACGGCCTAATAACTCCAGTCGGTTATCTAAAGACTCAAGTCTGTAATTCATACGGCATAGTTACTCTGTCTCGGTAATTTTTACAACCAAGTAACACCATGTCGACAATTTATACGGCATAACAGCCCCATATCAGTAGCTTATACGAACTTATAACGTATGTGGGTTTTGCGGCCTTATAACTCCATGCTGGCAATGTGTTTCGGAAATTGCGCCATATCGCTTATTTATACGGCTTTATATCTCATGATCATCGATATGTTCAACGATCTAATGACTCCATTTCGGCCTAAAATCTCCATTTTTACAGATTTGAAAATCTGTGTCGAGAATAAATGCAACCTATTGATTCAATGTACGTAATTCAAACAGCTTGTAACTTCATGCCGATATTTCAGACTACGTGATAGCTCCAATTATGCAATTTGTGCGGCCTAACAGCCCCATACCTGTAACTTATACGACCTTATTACTTAATGTAGGTCTGTATATGGCCTAATAACTCCATGTCAGCAATGTATACGATCACTATTGTGATCCAGTCTCAGTTTGAAGCATATGCAATGCATGCGCATGAAGTAACACGGTCGTAAACCTCAAACTGAAACATGAAACACCTAATTATACGGTTACGTTGTATTTTTCGGATATTAAAATCTATGTCGAGAAATAATGCAGCCTTTTAGGGCAATGAATGTTATTTAAACGGCTTATAACTAAATGTCGGTATTTAATACAGCATAATAACTCAATTTTTACAGCGTTGTCGGCAATCAATACGGCCTAACAGCTCTATATCGGTTATTTGTACGACCTCAGTGTAGTTTATACGGCCTCATAACACTGTTTTAGTAAATTTTATGTCCTTATGTCGGCATTGAATATGACCTACTTACTCCGTGTCGGTAATTTATACAGCCTAATACCATTGGTAAGTTTTTCGATTTTATGACTCCATGATGACAATGTATACGACCAAACAACTAAATATTGGTAACTAAACTCCATGTCAGCAATTTATAGGGCCTAATATCTCCATATCGGTAAGTTAAACGGCCTAAAAACTATATGTCGGTAATTTATACGACCTTAAAGACCATATTTAATGTCTTTAGAAAACGTCTCTCGTTCAGCCAAAGTCCCCAATTGCTTTGTCGAATAAGAGTGTGTGTGTGTTCCCATTTTAGTTTGAAATATGTACATTAAAGTCCGCTGTAAATGTTCTCATTATTTAAAATTAAGAATTTTTAGGAAAAAATCACGTCAGCCGAATACATATGTTTATCTTTTCACCATTATTGCAATATTAACGCAAGAGACGCAAATTAAAGAAGTACCCGTTTATAGTGGTTAAATACAATGCATTGTGTGTCCGCGCGTGGGCGCGAGTGCATGATACGTGCGCGTTTCTATACGTATGTGAATATGCCATAAGCTGCTTGTTTCTGATCAGCTACATCTGGCTGTTTTTCAGATAACTAGAAAAAAATACGACCATTATATTTGTGTGCTTAGTTTCAATTCTATTTCCATAAAGTTTTATTAAGGTATTTTAATTTTATATTAACTGTAAAGATATTGTCTAAAAGAAGTACATTGCTAAGTATGCCTAATGACATGTCATTTTCAGATTTGAACGAGTGTTACCCCAGCTACATAAGCGGATGTCATCACGACTGTCACAACACACAAGGTTCCTTCTATTGTTCGTGTCGCTCTGGATATAATATTCAAGGTGACGGAAGAACGTGTCTAAGTAAGTACTAAATGTATGTGTATTTCATCCATCAGTGACGCAAGAACATGTCTCATTGTGTATTTCTATCTACCGTGATAAAAGAGCATGTTTCAGTTTGTAGTTTTTTATGTGTATTTCGTCCCTCCTTAATAAAAGAACATGCTTCAGTTTGAAGTTATTTTATGTGTATTCCTTCCCTCAGTTATGCAAGGACATGTCTCAGAATGGAGTTATTTTATTCCTCAGTTATACAAGAACATGTCTCAAAATGGAGTTATTTTATTCCTCAGTTATACAAGAACATGTCTCAAAATGGAGTTATTTTATCCCTCAGTTATACACGAACATGTCTCAAAATGGAGTTATTTTATCATTCAGTTATACACGAACATGTCTCAATATGGTGTTACTTTATATGTATTCCTTCTCTCAGTGATGCAATAACATATATCATTTTGTAGTCATTTTATGTGAATTTCTTCCCTCAGTAATGAAATAATATTTTTTCAGTTTGTTGTCATTTTGTATGATTTCCTCCCTCAGTGATGAAAGAACATGTCTTGGATTGTAGTTATTCTTTGTTTCCTCAATTTTGCTGTATGGAAATATAACCTTCATATTCAGACAACCAACTTTAAAAAAAAACTTTATAAAGATTAATATTTTGTTAAGCACACTATGACAGTGGTGGATCCATAAATATATCTAATATATACATAAACATATATACACACACCTACACACACACACACACACGCACACACACACACACACACATACTTGTACATAGGACCCTTTGAGGACCATGACAAATACCAGCTTTTCGAGGACCCTATCTAAACGTGGTCAGAGAAGATTGAAACAAAATTTAGTAGTATTTATTTCTGAAGGTAACAGTCCACACTATTGAAATTTTGCTTACACTTGATAGATCAGTAGAAAAACCGAATGAGGACCTGTCTACTTTATATATACTTCTGAGGACTCCAAACCGAGGACCTTCATTTGCATATTGTACACAATATCGTACCACACCTTCGGCACGAGGACCACATTGAGTTGACGATAAGAGGACTAACACACATCCATTTAGCACAGTTTCACATCAAACTTTCGTTGTGAGGTCTGCATCTAGTTATCATTAAGAGGACTTGCACACAAACATTTAACATAGTTTCAAACCAGACATTTGTCATGGGGTCTTCATTATCAACTTAAACATGTTTTAAATGATATAATAAAGTCATGGGCATAAGCTTCTGTTTTTGTCTATAATATTTTTTCATTCAAGTTTTAACCTGTCTCATGCATCCACCTGCCATGTGCAGCTAAATGAGGTCGCTCCCTCGAGTAGAACCTTAATGCATGTTTGAAGACAAGTATCACTAGGCAAGAAAATTTGTTGAGTTTTTCTTGGACAGTTGAGCTTACTAAATTTGTTTATGTGCCGAATTCAAAGTCAAAACTCAAACAAACCCGGAATGAGTAAATAAGTAATAAAATATTTAATTACCTAACAGTGTTTGGAATCATTAAAGCATGGCTTAGTTTGTATTCTCCATGTGGTGAACGTTTGACTTACAAAGCAGACACAAATCAAATCCATGACATTTGTGTCAATCCTTTAAAGGTTTAAGTTACAGAGCTGACACAAATTGCTAATGGACAGACGGATGGACACCAGGGGTATAACATACTACGTCCCTTCGGGCGTATAAAAATTTTGAGTCTCAACTACTACAGTATACTTCAATATTTCTTTTCTTGTGCAATTAAAAACTAAACAGCATTGTTTTTGTCTTAAGAGAACTTTAATTTCTAAATGTGTCATAAATTTGACAAGTACAATCACAATACAATAGTTTCTACACAATTAGCACAAGATAATATATATTAACCCTTCACTCCATATATATATGTGTGTGTTTGTGTTTAAACATGCAACCAGTGTAGATATAGATCAGCCGACACATCTGTGCCATCTGAATTTGCACTGGTAGCATCTTGGTCAGAAATAACCTAATGAATCTAAAAGCATACAGTATAATCCTGATCAGATGGCACGATTGTGCCAGCTGATCTGGATCTACACTGTTTAACCATGTGATAAAGTTATGGAGTAAAAGGTTAAAATATAATGTAATCACCATTACACAAAGATGGGCAACTTGTGCATCACCTTAAAGATGGAAAAATAGTTACTTTTTGATTATTGATCACTAATCCCTCACAACATTGACATACATGGCTTTTATTTTTTATTTGGTGTTAGCTATAATGTGTCAAACACAAGAATAAAATGCTAATAATCTTTCAATTTTCCTATTAGATTTCTATTTCAATAGACACTTAAGTATTGTATTCAGAAAACAAGAGACATATAAACAGCATGCCTATAGTATTATCTGCGACTGGCAGAAAATTCAATGATTCATTTACTTCATACTAAGTTCAAACAGGATGGCCAATAGGGAACACAGAGGTCCCCGAGCCCATCTGATCACAAGGTGCTGAATACTGACCACATTAAGGGACAATATTTAAACTCTGGTCTAACAGAACTCTATTAAAACACTTCACACCATGTAAAAATGATTTCAAGATTTATCTACTCTTTCCAATGAACTGTCAAAAACTGTAACTGAAACAAAAGCTTTCACTGCACAGCATACTAGTATTCGCTTATTCAAAGAACTTGGCGTTGAAGAGGAGCATGTCTTCGAGGGTGTATTGTAAGCAGACATAAATTTTAAGTAAAACGGGATAATTAGGTAAAAATTTATGCCAGAGAAATTAAGACTTTGTAACATCACTCCAGTATCTTAATTAATAGTTCTCCTTATTCTTTGAAAAATCGAGCCGAAAACAAGTGAAGGACAAAATTCCCTTGTAAACCTGTAAAGAACTAAAACAGTTCAGGCATGAAAATGCTTAGTCACAAAATCAGCTGAAAATGCCCAATCACCCCCCCCCCCCTCCCCGTCCCTTAAGAAAGTAAAAAGAAAACATGTTTCCAAAGTATTTTACATCGAATCCATAGCATTTATTGCAGAACAGTTTTGAAAATATCAGATTAATTCAGCTGATCATCTGAACTGTTTAACTTAAAAAACAAGTGTAGGATTAAATGCCTAGGTAGAGACCTTCCAGTTTTCAAACTACTCTGCCAAAACAAGCAGCATCATTAAAACATGCTGCATGCCTCCAAGTAGAATGCAAATCAAGATTTTTAAAAGGTTATTTATGTTAAAATAAATGCTTTTTCGGACAATGCCTAGCATACGTAACAATTAAATCACTACTGAAAAAACAACTTTATTCAATTCTACTTTCATGTACCAGCAATTTTCTTAAGTAAATGCTAGAAATATCTTTATGATTATGAACAGATAC
Source organism: Sinonovacula constricta (assembly GCA_007844125.1). Taxonomy (NCBI): domain Eukaryota; kingdom Metazoa; phylum Mollusca; class Bivalvia; order Cardiida; family Solecurtidae; genus Sinonovacula; species Sinonovacula constricta. The sequence goes on from CM017563.1 coordinate 24,519,278, forward strand.
CAGACATGATTGTAGAGGCTTTTGGTGTGTTTGAAGACGAGGTGTCCCTCTCCTGGGCCAAAAGTTTTAATCATTTGCCATGTACATTACTTTATAATGATTAGTTTTACTGCCATAAAAGTTCATGGATTTGGTGTGATTTGGTGTGAAAACATGATTTAATTTATAAGATTTTAAAAATTACAAAATCACAATGTCTACCAGTTTACTTGGCCTGACAAGGCAAATTTATAGAAGGATAATATTTTGAATCTGATTTGGTCCTAAACAAAAGGGCCAAATGGCCCTATCGCTCACCAGATTCTTGGATTCATGAAATGAAAGGTTGAAAAAAATTCAAGAAAATAGCAAATACACAGCTGACTTTGCAACAATTTAAAGAACGGGCCTTATAGCATCACACAAAGATATGTTTTAACATTTCATGAGATGACGATTCTACATCATTTGCTGGGGTATTATAGCATTTCATACTGTCAAACTTGTGTTTAATTCCAAGAAGCGTTTAGTCTTCAACCAATTACATTAATGCAAATAATCTGTTTTCTTTCGTGGTAGTAGTTTGGTTGAAATTAATAGTATATACCTTTTCCTACAAAAATGTTTAACCCTTTCCTCCATATATATACCTTTATTGCGTGGACAAACAGTGTAGATTCAGATCAGCCAGCATACCCCTACCGTGCTAACAAAATCTACAGTGTTTGCTTATTTATTTGTTCAGTTACTTCTGACTAAAATGCGACCAGTGCAGATCCTAAACAAACTCTTAAATTGTGGGCACAGTCACCTTGATTAGTAATGTTTTTCCACGCCTGTTTTCTTTTTTTAGAACTTATGTCATAAGCTAATGCAATTTGGACTGCCAGTTCTGTTTTATGCATGGCCTCAAAGTGTCTAGGAAGCTTTCCAGGATACACTTTCCCACAGTAAACACACTCATGTTTTTTGTACCACTTTCTTGTTCCATCTTTGTTTTTTTTACTTACAGCAACATACATTACTTTGTTACTTAAATTGTTAGTTTCCTGCACTGTGTCAGTTTGGTTTTCCACAAGGTTACTATGAACAGGGTCTATTTCTGGAAAGCTATTATCACCTCCCTGATACTGAACTATTTCAGACAAATTACTGTCACTGTCCTGCTCCTGAACTATTTCGGACACATTATCAACATCTGTATCAACATCTCCAATATCTTCATCGTCGGACATACTGTCTGGAATATAGTCACTATCTTGATCATTTTCATCTGTCATGTCTTCATGAGATGTACCGTCTTCCTGGTCATCACAGGTCTGATAACTGCAAGTAAAGAAATAATGCAACTTTTATTAAAACTAAATGCTGTCAGAATAGGAATCTTCTAGTGCATGGTGGGGTATGATCCCTCTACTTTAATAATAAATAACTTCATCTCCTAATATTTTGGTCCTCACTTTGTTAACACAAACTCATTCCCTTTATCTGAAATCTTAAGTAAATATGAGGACTCAGGCATAATTTTTCAATTATTCGCATTAGGACTAACAATTTTTTAGTCCTCACTTTGTTAACAAAAACTCATTTCATTTATCTGACATCTTAGGTAAATATGAGGACCCGGAATTAGGGCTAATTTTCAATCATTTGGATTAGGACGACAACAATTATACCATTAGGAGGAACCAAAACTATGATCATTTCTGGTTGTTGGAAAATATCATAAAACTGGTCATGTGACTTTTTTAGCTCTTGAAGCGATTTTGTTTTGTTTTGTTAAACTCCAACAAAATTGAGATGTAACAAGACTTGATTCAAAGTAATTATTTACAACACACGTTAAGGGAAACCTTAATCAAAATAAGTAAACAGACAGTGTAATACTTTATTATTTTATATGAAGCTTAAAGTCACAACCTTATCATATCAAAAATCATTTTGAAAAGCAAGTAGTTTGATTGGAGTTAATGGAAGATGCCTTATTGTAGAATATAAATGTGAAATATAAAATATTATGGGCAATTAGAAAAAAGCCTTTATTAACCTAGGTATTACAATCAAATATAACATGGGAATGCTGAGCACATGTTCGAACCCACAATCTCCTAATTGGAAGGTCAGCATTTTACTACTGAGCTATTAAAGCACAATTAAAAACATAGGAAAGGTGTGTATTCTAAGTGTTTTAGTTCACTTCTAACAGTTATATTGCTATATATCTGGTTCATTTAGATCTCGGGTCTGTTCATATTTGTATTAATATATTAACTAGTGTGGCTTTTATGTGCTACAAATCCTTAAAAAATTTGTTTTGGTTGTATTACCTCAAATCGCAATTCATGTACTCATCTATGTCCTTGCATTCAAATAAACTGAGAGAATCAAGGAGCCACTGTCTGTCCAAAGTGTTATTATCTCCTGGAAAGAAAATTGGTAATGACATTTTAGCAAGATGGAAATGATGGCCTATGAAAAAAGAGAGAACAAGAGCTGTCAGAGACAGCACATTTGACTGTTCGCAGTGCTTTATATTGAAGTCAATGTAATATATCAATCTTCTATTTGAAAAAAGGTTAAAATTCTACAAACAAATTGCATGAGTTGCTTTCTCTTGTTTAAATACTGGGTTGTAGTAGTCATGGTCAAATCTAGTAAGGTAGACTGAAAGTCTTGTAAGAATAGATATTGTGTCCTTAATATGAAAGAAACCTACATGTATTCAATAATAACAAAGTTATGCCCAATGTTAATGTTTCTGACAAATGGACAGATGGAAGGACAGGTCAAAACAACATGCCGCCTATCTTTTATCCAGGGCTAAAGAGAGAAACAAACCTTTTTCATCCAAGGAGACTGTTAGTGTGTCTTCTGCACCAAGCTGTCCTCCCAAAGAAAGTAAAATTTCTTCAGCTTCCTCTGGAAACATGAATAAAGCCAATTAACAGAATATGACTAATTTTAATCTTTTTTTGTTCTAAAATAATATTCATTGTATTAAATAATAATCAATGTTTAAGAAATAGCTATCAACAGAATTGATTTATAGCCCCATCTTACCATTTGTCTCGATCACTTGAATAACAGCATTCCATGTACCACTGACCTCTGTGGTAATCATTTGTTTTAAATTATTCTGAAATTAATTTGCATGAGTGAAAGTAACAGTCACCGATAATTGACTCCTATATACTGCCTTCTTCCAAACAATTCCCACAAGCAACATTAACCTATTGCACTCTGACATTGACCTTGGAATTATGCACCCTCAGAATGAAAGGATAACTTACTCCATGAGACCAATCAACTAACAACAACAGAAGATCATAAGGAGTAAGGGCAAAGTTACTGAGATTTTTTGTGTGTGACATACTGATAAATTAAAGTAAAAAATTACCCTTCTTGAAGCATTTAATTTCTTTTGTAAATCCCAGTTTTATACCTTGAAAAATATCCTTATTAGAAATCCTCGACCGTTTTGGTCCAGAGCTCCTTGGAAAGTCCACATCACCTTGAATTTCATACTCCTCCTGGAAACAGAACAATGTATATTGCAGACAAAACTACTGAAATTACCTTGCTATAATTAAGCAAACAAAGCTAGAATTTATGCCCAAATACTATTTCTGGATTCCCGTTTACAAAAATGATAGCTTTTTAAATGGACATACTACAGATATAAATACAGGAAAGTGCAACTAGAGGTGCCTTCACGATTCAGTGAACAACTAGAATGTGTCCTCGGACACTGATGCCCGCACTGCTGCAACAAAATTTGTAATAACAAAGGGCCATAACTCTGGTAGAAATGGTCGCAGGAAAAAATCCTTTCATAACGATCATCTGTGCAAGTTTGAAAGAAATCTGCCTTATAGTTTAGGAGGAGTTGATGCCACAAGTTTTGGAAACATACGTACGTACGGATGGATGAGTGCAACTCCCTATGCCTCCCACTTTGTGGGGGCATAAAAATGTTGTGGCTAGCAGTGCAAATGCTGCAGATGCAAGGACAGATGCACAGCTAGACAGATCTGGAAGACTGTCATTTTGTCACTAATTCTCTACTGCTCCAAGCGGGATATAAAATATTAATGTTTGAACATCAGTTAAACAGTGTCAAGTCTTCTAGTATTGTTTTCTAGGAAAGTCACAACTCAAGATTGACAACAGACCACAATGCGAGGACATTTTCACACCAACAATGTGAGGACATTTTCAGACCAACAATGTGAGGACATTTTGTAATCTTACATTCAGTGATGTGATGTAATATAACAACTATGTCAACAAGGTACAGACTTTATGAGGACCTGTGAAATCTACACATTCTTTTATTAAAAGTTACCTCTGGTAGGTAGTACCCTGCTTCCAATGACTTTTTAACATATTCATGACCAAGGATCCAACAGTGATGAGCTATTCCCAGAATGTACTTCATGGTTCGTTGGACAATACGACTACTTGTTTCCTCTGAAAAAAATGGAATCTTTCAAACTTTTAAATGGAATGGTGAAATAAATCAATTCTCGAGAATAACAAGAGCACCTCCTACCAGCACGAATGCTTGTCTGCAAGTGTTTGACATTAAGCAATAAGCAAATTAAAGTACAAAAAGGGCCTTCATTGTGACAAAATGCACATTACAGTTAAGGTTTGTGCCCAACAGACTCTCCAAATGAAGGTAGTTTGCAAACTACAAACTATAAAGGCTATTGCTTTTTTAGTATTCAAGAAATTAACAAATTTTCTAACTACAAAAAGAACCATAATTCTAACAAAATGCAAGAAAGGGCTATGGTTCATGGTCTGTGTACTCTGCCGATGATGACAAACAAATCTTGCAAACTTTCAAAGCAGACGCGCTTAGTTTTTTTAGACAATATGCAAATGAAAGTTATGATTCTTGTCCTACTAACTAACCTATTGATGCCCCCCAAAAATACTCAAAATTTTAAAGAATTATCTTTTATACATACTGACTTACTGAGGGCAAACATAGTCCCCTCTGGCCATACACCAGTAGCTTTCAAGGATAAAATTTTCATAATTCAAGTGTTGTAACAAAATCACAACAACCGATTACCTGTTTCCACGATTACATGTGTTGAATCATTGTCAAATACACGACTGTAACATCCCCCACATTTTTTCGTCAGTTGTACCAGTTGCTTCTGGAACACAGAACATTATCAAGGATTTAAAAATACACAATCTTTTTTTAACAAAATCTATCCCAAAAAACACTATGACAAATGAATAAAAGACAGTTGAAAGAATTCAGTCTACTGATTCACTGATTGTGTAGTGTAACATTTAAATTATTTTTCTAATTTTCCCCCAAAAAATATATAATTTTTCTTAACAGCTGTATAAAAATTCCTAACTGAATACCACATTTAAATGTAAAAAGTTCAGAAAAGTAAATATATTCCATAAAACATAGCTTTATTTCAACAGTGTACATAAAACATACCTTTATTTTATCTTTTCCTGAGCAAATGAACTGAAACTTCGGTCTCCTTCCTTGACCTGTAATTTAAAATTAAACACAGTGTGATAACTTCCAATTGTTAATTCTTAGAAGAAAATTAAATTTTTAAGATATAAAGGAATAAATAAAATTTGTACTGTTGCATGAAACTTTTGGTCTGAATTAAAATGTGGCAGACATGTCTGTCAGACTTATGGTCTACTACTTAGCTTGATAAAATATTGCCGGCGAGAAAATATGCCGTAAGGAAGGAATGATTGGAGGTCGGCAGAGTGAAATGTGGTGAACGTGGGGACCGGAAGTCGGGGAATTGTTAGTTTTGGCGCCAATGTCTGATTCGGATTTTGAAATTTTAGAAACACTGATGTATTAGTATGAAATGAATTGTACAAAAAATATTTAAAATAACTTAACACGAGCTTGGCATGTCTCCCCCACTTCATGGTAATTTACCTTTGTCTGATCAGGCAAACCTCTGACAATTATTTTGCAAATGACACATTAATTGTTTGGTGCATGCATAAAATTTATACATCATTATAAATTTCTCATTTTTGAGTACAAGGCCATTTAAAATTTTAAAGATGATTTTAATCTGGGTTCCCACAAAGCTCCAGAAACAAAATTCCAAGTCAATATCATAACATAGATAAATTTCTAGACACTCAATAAAGCATCTCTAGCCTATCCCAATAGTGGTTATCTGAAAACTATAAATGTTGCATGATGCAAATTATTTTTGTGCTTGCTTAGTTCCTTTATCTTTACAGAGTCCTCAGATAGCAAAATGTCCTCAGACTGCAAAATTCGTTGGGTGTGTAAATGTACATGGGATGTAGTTCCAGTAACTGAACCTCATCATACTTTTAGATTGTGCACCTTTGTGAGTGAACAACCCAAAGCTTCATAAGTTCAATCATTGCTTTTATTTGCATGGGAAATTTGAACTGGTATAGGTTTCATGTTGCATGCATTTGTTACTAGAGCTCTTTAAGATATTTCACAAAGGTATTGTGAAAAATGCAGCAATGTGATTTTGATAAAATTATGGTTCCATTTCTCTTCAAAATCACTGGTTGAAATTTGAGCTTTTAAATTTGGGCTACTTGCTGATTGGTTGCTTGCCTTGGATATACATGTTAAAAATCAGAAGTTTGTAACTGCCTCTTTTTACAAATAATTAGAATGGATAATAAATCAAACCTTAAAGATTAGGTTTCAAAATAATCTTTCAGTTTTGAAATAACATTAAATGTAGCAGATATACTCCCTGTGTGAACTGTCCAATTGGAAATAATAGTTTCATCCATTCTTTATTTTAATTGTTGTCTAAACAAAGTCATTATTTGAACCCTCTTTTATTGTTAACTAAAAACAACAGCAACAATCAATAAATACTTAGAAATTATAACCAAATCGATTCCCACCGGACTAGTGTTGGGAATCATAATTGATCATCAGGCGAAATCAGGTGCCACTTCCTATGCGATTTCACCTTGTAATAATTGGTTTCTAAATCTACACAGTTTTATGTTCACAAATGATTTTTGATTAGTAGCTTACATAATAACTCGATACTATAGTGTACTTGCCGCCATTATCTACAAAGCAATTAGTGTTTCAAGGACAAAATACAAATTTTTCATTTGGTTTCTTTTTACATGTACTAAACTATTTTTTTCCGGATGCTTGAAACCGGGCTGCCATTTTTAGAGTGATTTCCCTTAGTGGCCGAATAAGTGTAAAAGCCGGAATCTGTATCTTTATCTGGAGTGCATTCTCACTCTTCTGTTAATCAATTATGAGAGAATGACATCAATTATCAGCATCAAGAATGTTTAGACGCTGCTAAATTGCTAATTGATATCTTCTGATCATCGACACATCACTATCCCTCATCCTCCACCACCCACTTAATATCTAAACTAGTGGTTCATGGCTGTCTTAGTTAAAAGCCAAAGCCCAAAACTTTCAGTTGTATTTAAAACATATAAACACTGATGAGGTGAAATAGGTAGATCTTTTTGATACTCTTAGTCTTAACCTTTAGACTGTACCTTTAAATATGGAAAAGGATTTTGACACCAACAAATGTACAAACAAACAAACTATAAATAAAACAAAAGGGTCATGAAGACTTTGAATCGCTCACCTAGTAGTGTGAGCTAAGTAACTGATGCTAAAATAATACAAAGTAGGTCAGGTCCCATTCATGGTCAATGAAAGTTAGTTTTAAGATTAGTGTGCAAAACTGTACATGTCAATAAATATCAAGGCTGTATCTCTAAAAGAAAATGTCCATGGACACACACTTGATGATGGACATTGAGCAGTCACAAAATCTCACCATGTGCCTTTGGCTCAAGTGAGCTAAAATATATAAATCTTCAAAGAAACATGTATCGCTGATTCCACTATCAGAAGAGAAATATTTGAGTTAAATCAACATATATCTATTACTGTTAACTAGGATCTTAAACAGTTAACAGACCTGGGTAATTAAATTTTTAATTCATTGCAATTGAATTTCATTTCCAGTTTACTTGAATGTTTGCATTAAATTATAATTAAAAAAATAGTTCATATTTGAGCTGTAACTTACAATTGCATATCACTTTCCAATTACCGTCGTTCCGAGTTCAATACTTGCTTCTAGAGGCATGGATACTGGTCTTGAATGAATAAAGAAATAAATAAAAATATCCATACTGTTTTCATGTATTTTACTTTGTATTGCAATACAAGCTATTATTCCACTTGGCAGCTATGGCATTTGCCATTTTTCAACTTTGCAGCCATGATGGCAGCCATATTTACACATTATTGTTTCAAAAAAGGTATGGTACTTATCAGTAGAAAATCAGCGATACATTGTTTAATTAAATTGATGACGCATTTTAAGGCTTAACTCCAACAGCGTATAACTTAACCTTATATATGCCTGTACTTGATTTTTCACCATCTGGTGATTTGTTCTGTCAGTACATGCACACAGCAATTAATATAAATTGCATAAGATGCGAGGCCAATGATTGTAAAATGCAAAGTATTCAAGATATAACACTTTTGAAAAGTTGATTTCAAATGAACATCCATAAATTTGCCTGTAATGTCTACAGTACTCTCACTGCTTTGGGTAATGCGAACCATGAACTTGGGATTTGGAATTTTAGCATGTAAATGCTGTAAATTGGGTACAGAAAAGAAGATGTAAATTGGAGGAGTGATATAAATATGTTTGGGAATATTTATCCTTCTTTTTAGGGCTGAATTTTTTTTGCCAATCCCCAGTATCCAAATTTCTTTTAAAAAGATTTATTTTCCCCAAAATTTAAACTCTACTTCATTGTTCTTCCCCATTATCAGAAAACTGTGTGTATTACCCAATATTCCAAAGCCGTTTACTCTTTCCCAACATTGGAAAATACATGCTGTGAAATATTTTAACTAATACACCGATTTTGATGAAACTTTGCATAAATATCAATTTTTAATTTTTAAATTCTGATACCAACGAAATCCAGAAAGTTTCACTTCCCAAAAGGCTTTTTGTTCTTAATTGATAAGACCACCACCTGCAGGTGTCAATGCTTTGCTGCAGTTGTCAGAGCAAAAAATCAGACTTTAATTTAATATCAATTCTCTACACCCACCCACAGAGTGAGGACATTTGGAAAAGCGTGGACTTACACTTTGGTCCTCACATTTACATTTTCAGCAGTTACATTTCCGTGAGTTTTTAAATTATGTACAGTTATATATAATTCAGCATTCCAGATATTGTTTCAACAATGTTGGTAAAATTTAATTACCCAAATTTTCAGACCATGGAAGTAAACAGATAAACGGTACAAGGAAAAATAGTTAGTACAGTTATAGGACTGATATTTTTTTCTATTTCCTAAGTATTTGTTCTCTCATACTTTCATAGTTAAAGAATATTTTAGAGATTTTAAGTGTAAAATAAAAAAAAAAAACACACCTCCTTATCTGGAATTCCGAGTTTAAACATTTGATGTATTAAAATCAGAAATTCAACATGGATAGATTTAATTTGGTAATTTCACATTTTGGAAAGTTATTGTGCAGTTTAAGTTAATTAGCATCCATGGGCAAGTAAGAATTTTAATGGGCAAGTTTAGCCTCATTTCAACTTGTCCTGCGAGCAAACTGTTAACAGGGCTGTTATAATTAAAACTTACCCTTTTCCATGCATAGTCTACACCTCCATAGTTATACACAATTTCTTCTCCTGAAGTGATGTCATGCAGAGCAAAAATGCTGGTACATATTCTTTCTTTACTTTTAGCATTCTGACTTAGAGATTTGGTGATAAATGGTCATCATTTCTGAGACGCCCATACGACCCATCATCAGTTGTGGCATCAATCCTATAATGACAAAAGAAAAAATAAGACTGAGAAAATTCCAGAAGAGGTGGTCTAAAAGAGCTAAATACAAAAATGGCAATGATAGCCCTATATAGCTCACTTGACCTTATTGTCAAAGCTTCAAACACAAGAAAGTGTGTGATGCGAAACGCCAGGTGCACAACTGCACATGCTGACAAAAATTTGTTTAAACTTTGGTAATGCTAGGTTCAATGAATACTTTTGGAGCTACGTGCTACACATTATTAAAATGGCTAAGTTTTTACCAAGTCAGAGGTCTTAAGTCTTACATGACTGAATGAATCGTGATGCAAAGCCCAGGTGCATAACTACAAAATGTCAACCAAAATTCCTGTCAAGCTTTGTGACTAGGTCTTTATGAGCTAGGTATGACAACACTAAAATGACAATTTTACACAAAAAAGAGCCATAACTCATACATGACTGAATAAATTCGGACGTGAAACCCAAACTACACATGCTGACCAACATTCATGTAAAGTTTTGAGACTATACATCATATAGTTTTAGAGCTTGGAACGAAACAATATTCTGTGAAGGATGGACTGACGGAAGACCGAAGGACAATGGCAAATTAATTTCTCCCCCCCCCCCCCCCCACCCCCCAAATCTTTAAAGTGTTAGGGATATCATAATTCATAAGATCCGGAAACCATCGAGTTTCATGCACTTTTTTTAAACCCCACACACTTCAATTTTAAGTCCTCAGATAGCAAAATGTCCTCATACTGCAAATTTTGTTGTTGTGTAAGTCACTGGAAACAATGTAATACAAGAACCAAAAGCTATGCTACTATTTTTCTCTCAAACTTACCAAAAACGTTTTCCTCTTCTGACTTCATATATGTACGTATCATCCCCTGACGGCTCAGTTTGTACTTTTTTCCTGCGTATATCAAAACAAAACTACCCGTTATTATATTTTCTGATACATGTGTGCGCATCATGTATGCGCATTGTAAGTAACCAATCAGATTGCTCATAACATCCTTTAGTTAGATAAACGCGACCCACATACTGATTGGTTGTGTTTTTACACTTCTCATCACGTGATTTTGCCAATGACTAGTAAATTGTGTATAATGTGTGTGTGGAAGGTTATAAAACCTACCAAAATGAGGACCTCTCAATTTTCACAGATTCAATAGGGGACCTCATGAGGATATGCTATCCAGAAAATCAATCAGAGGACCCGAGTGTAAGACCTCCCTTTGAAAAAAGTCCTCTCTCTGTTGGTGTGTTTTCATACGAGGGTCCTCCGAATGGTACCTATACAAACACACACACACACACACACACACACACACACACACATGCACACACAAAGTAAGGGACTTTTACTTCGACCAAAAAGCAGACAAAATTTACATTAAAAGTTTAGTATTCTTTTTAAGCTTACATGTATGTGTTTTCACAACTCTGCCAATTTACCTGGTTGGTGTGGGCGCGGGGGTGGGGCATGTATCATACTACGAAAATCTAATTATTTATTTTGTGAACTTATTATCCTGTTGCCAGAGCTGTCTGTTCTTATCCATGACAACGTATCATTGTATTTTACAATGTCCTCACTCTATACAGACATAGACGAGTGTGCCAGTGGTAATGGGGGATGTCATCATATTTGTACTGACAACGTAGGGTCCTACACGTGCAGCTGCAACGATGGCTTTTCTCTTAGAGACGGGAAGAATTGCGGAGGTAGGAAAGGTTTAGCCAATCGGAACTCCTCTGACAATTTTATTAAAACATTCTTTGGCGTATTAAGACGTTTCTTCACAATGTCAAAAAAGACATCGTTGACTGCCCAAATAGAGAAGGTATTAGCTGTACATCAGTAGTATGCATTCAAATTTTGTGTTAAATATGGGAAGCATTCAAATATCTAAGCTAGACCTAACTAAAGTAAAATCAGTTTTTTGTTGTTGTTTTTCACTACAAACGACCATTTTAATAATATTATTAAAGAGGAACTACTTTTCCGATATACAAATTGCAATATTATAACACTCATTAAGCTACATCCGATGTTGTTTCGTAGAATTACAAAGGCGTTGACGACTGGTCTGATAATTATTTTGACATCAGGTTTTATAGCTCATCTTTAATACATGCAAAACTAAAATTGTTCAAACAAAAAGAAATAAAAAAAATAGAACGCTTAGTACAATTAAACGCCAAGCAATACAGTTTAAATTTAATCTTACATATTTTCAACAAAGCTGTTACGATGTTGTGAAGAAACAATTTTTCTGATATTACAGATTTTTTCTGAAGGTATCTGTATGTAGACTAATCATACATTTTATATCACTTGCATGTAATTTGAAATAATTTTTAATCAGGGTACATATCAAACGTAGAACTATGACATGGCTAGTTTAAATTTTGAGATAAACATACTTGGGATTAGCTGTTTTAACAATTAGGCAAACATTACATATTTGGAAAAAATAAAAATTTAACTTATTTTAAGAAAACGTCCAACTAAGTGTCCTTACTTTAAAACAAATGTGTACTTTAAGTGTGAGAAATAAACTTACCTACCAAATATATTCATAAATCATGTTGTAACGGATACTGTTATGTCGAATAAAGATCTAATGAATTTTCATGTACGCTGGAAATGTTTTTTACTTAAAAAATTTCCAATAGTTTAAATTTGACCGGGAAGATTATGAGCAAGTTGCATGGGTAAAATGGGTCAACATTAACCAAATTAAAAGAAGAATCCATTATATATGCCTGCCGCCAATACCGTTTCTAGATACCGACGAGTGTTCCATCGGTAACGCCGGATGTGCCCAGATCTGCACCAACACCATCGGCTCTTTCATCTGCAGTTGCCGGCGAGGCTATGTGGCCAATGATATGTCATGTGAAGGTTGGTAGAAATGGATTATTTTGTACCTGTTAAAAACATCTTTCATTGCATTTGAATTATTATTTGTGGACACCCGTGGCGTATTTGTAGAGTCGCCGATTTGTAACTCCTCTGACTGCTGAGCCTCTCAACGCGTGGGTTCGAGTCTCGGTCGGGGCGAAGGACTTACTGTGAGAAGGTATTCCAGCTGACATGCTGTACCCCGGTGGTTCTACCCATGCATGTGTCTGGGGTCTTCCTCCACCAAACAGCTGGACGTTGCTATAATGATTATAAATAGTCGCTGCAATGTATGTCAAAAACAAACAAAACAAACAAGAAGTATTGGTTCGGCTAGTTTAATATATTTCAATTTCCCATTCTTCTAAAAATTGATTAATAAATGTCCTTTATGTTTAACTAAAATGTATGTATATTACTACATATGGCGTAATTGATTTAAAATTATTTGTCATTAATCGTTAGGAACCATTAAGTTACAGGGAAACTTATTCGTGTATACATTGTAGATCGTCATTGCCTTTACTTTTATATTGTTTGTACGCATATTTACTACCGGGCCTGGTAGCGCCCTCGGTAGAGTGTCGGCTTAAGGTACGTGCGGCCCCTGGTTCGATCTCGGGCCGCGACATACTAAAGTCGTTAAAATGGAAGTGGTATAGCTCCCTTGCTAATGTTAAAGCAAATATAAGGGCAGTTCCACGACTGGTTGGTCCGGTGTCAGGATAATGTGACTGGGTGTGGTATCATGCCAGGTGTTCACGGCATGCTATACACAGTAAAGGCATGAATGCAGCACTCTATCTGCTTCAAGTGGACACCGTCTCTAAATAACGGAAATGCTGTAGGTGGGACGATAAACCCAATTAACAATCAAGCATATTTACTGCGATGCATGTGCTTACTGCTACTGATTTACTGTTATGTTGTCCTTATACAATGTTTGTCAAAGAAAAACGTTTTCAGAAAATATAAGGTTATCGTCGACTGACCGTTTCAAGGCGTTTACTATTTGTGTAAATGTTTCTTCCCATCGTTTCTTCGTCACTTTTACATTTGACGTGCAAGTTACCTCCGTCCAGTGTCATTGTATTATTTTTTCCATCTGTCCAAATTTCATGTCACACTTTCGCAATTTTATATTTTCCTAGAAGTGGTGTTTCAGTTTCTTATTATAAATTAACGAGCTTTTTTTGCTTCCTGTACTTTGTTTTGTATATAAAAGTTGCCTTGTTAGCAAAAGGAACATTCATCTTACGTCATGCTTCTAATTCGATGAACCGCTTTGTCTAAAGTATGATAGTTTTGGTCATTCAACACTTGATAGATTGACAAACGTGTTTGTATATTTTACATCCTATTGGCTGTTTTGTGTAATATGTCTAAGTGCTCTGTTACTACATGCAAACTTTATAAAAGTAACATTTCAGATGGCGAATTGCATCGAATGTTTGTAAAGATCTAAAAATAACATGTGTCAAGATTGCCAGATGTGTTTAAAATGAACTAACACAGACCGAGGAACAGCAACATATGTTTAAGTTAAAGGTTCGATACATAAAAATTCCACGTAGATTTATAAACACATTCTGCCCTGTAACGTTATGTGGACAAAATGACCATATGTGTATATAATCAATCAAGCTTCATGGTGGTTGTTGTCTACAACAAAGAGTGTTAAAGATGGTGTCCGACAGTTTGGATCAAAAATATTTTCATTAAACATTAAAATAAACCATTGTTGCTTAAACAGATCTGGAAAAATACTGTTAATTGGTGTCCTACACCTGTCTGAAAAGTGAGCCATAACGCCACAATCGTCATATCAAACCTGTATTTCCTATTAGAGCCACGCTGCACAGTTAACTATTTTTAAACTAAGAAAACCACGAGACCACTTATGTTTTAGCTTATCAACGTCGTCCGCTGTGACGTTGATGTCTATTTTTAGCAGGAATCCCAATCGTTTTATTTATAGATTTGGGAAGAATGAACATTTAAGTGTTGGTAAACGAGTTTTACTGCCCTAAAATTGAGATACAATTGAAAATCGTAGAAGCTTAGACTGATGTAGGATTTTTTCTGGATAAATTATGTTCAAATGCCCCAAACAGAGGTCAGATATTGTTACATATATCAGATAAAGGCAAACTATCGGACATCACCTTTAATTACAAAACAAAATGCAAGCAAATGGGAGTTAAGTTTATGAACAATTAAAAATTGCTTTCAAACAATTATTCTTCAAATTCGGGTAATGTTACTGATTATTACCATAGAAACGTACGATTATCTATACAGATATCGACGAGTGTCAAAATGGGTCATCCGGATGCAGCCATGGGTGTGAAAATCTTATTGGAACTTACAGCTGTTCCTGTAACGAAAGCTATCAGCTCGGGAAAGACTGGATGAATTGCACAGGTACAACTTTACTGCCATAAATTGTATTTTCCGTTTATTTTGGTATTTTTCACTGTACCGTCTTGGTAAATATGACAATTAAATTAATGACTGGGCAAATGCAAAATTAATTTGTGTACTTTGATTTTGTTATTTGCAAATTGGTTTGACATAATTGTAGTCAAGTGATTGACTTCCAGGTATAAAAAAAGGGTTGAAAACCCCAGGCATTTGCGTTCATACAGCCGGCACCCCGTCATGTCAGCTGGTAGAACTACCCCACATAAAATGTCTAGACCCTGCCGGCACACTATCCGCTTGGCAACGGTCGCAACATACAGTACATGACGGTGTATCTTGGTAGAAATAGCAATAAAACTCACTCGACGAAACATTACCATAAGTGCAATCATGTTTTAATATCCTGTAATATTAGTTACATAGCAAATAAAATTTGAAAATTGACATTAACGCCATTCACTTTTTCTCCCAAACAAACATTTATCACAGAATCACGCTATCGTTAGGTTTGTCTGCGTAATTTTCTCATACAGTCTTTTAAGCGTGCTACACGTAATATAATTGTGAATATGTAGTTCGGTTGTTTTTATATTAGCATAAGTGAATTTTCTGTTAGTTACTTAAACATATTCAAACTCAATTTTGAACAATATTTTTAATCTAAGCGGCGACAGCGACTTCGGTGAGGCTTAAATGAACACAAAAATATCCTTTCTATTTAGAAAACGAAAAGCTTGTAAGACAAACTGCACCGAAATGTATTTAATATCACATATTTACAAACACTATTTCAGTATTTTTATCCCTATAAAATACTGTATTATTATGTCATTTACCCTTGTAACAAACTGAACAACTGTTTAAAAGACCGGACCTGGTAACGCAATCGGTAGAGCGTCGGCTCCAGGTACGGGAGGCCGCGGGCCACGGCATACCAAACGTCAAAATGGTAATGGTATAGCTCCCTTGCTAATGCCCATGCAGATATAAGTGTAATTCCACGACTTAAGGGCCCTATGTCAGATAAATGTGATTGGGTGTTGTTTCGTGTCAGGTGTTCACAGCCTGCTATACACAGTGAAGGCAGTACTATACGTGTGTCTGCTTCCAGTAGATACTGTCTTCAGATAACTGAAATACTGTTGGCGGGGCGATAAACCCAGTAACCAAACTGCTTAAAATTAAGAAGACGTTTGTAGAGGTGTCCACAAAACTCTACTAAGACTTGTTTAGCTAACTGCAATAATAAATTAACAAAAGACTGCTAACTTTCTTAGTAACAATCGCCTCTAAAACTACGAGTTTGTTACTTATAAGAGATGAGCTAAAATTATGGAAATAAACATGCAATCATGCAATCAATACATTTAATGCCCAATAACGCTAAATTTTTATTAACGGTTTGAAGACACGTCACATGTTTTCAGACAAGTTGGAAAGTAGTGGCAGCAAGTGGTGACCCATTTAATTAATTAATTGCTTGTCTATTACTATTAGTTTAAACCTATTTATATAAAGAAAAATTGGGAAACACGTTCTTATAACTTATATTAATCTCTCTCGACTGTCCACCTCCTGGGTAGAACCAGTACTTAGGTACTGAACACCTGCAGCAATGTGCAGTAAATAGTCTTGCTCAAGGACTAACATCACGTGGTCAGTTTCGGGATTCGAACCCGGGGCTCTCTGATCCGGTGTCCAAAGTCATAACCACTAGACCAAGGACGCCCACAGCTATGTGTCTGTTACTATTTATTATATTCATGGAGGAAAACGAGACCCACAGTGGGACAGGCCGACAGCTTCCATAGCACTGCACACACTTAGTGCATATGTCTTTAGTTAAGCGATGCGTTTCTTGTTTCGATGAGTACGTAATTAAATCAGAAATGCTTACCATGCGGGTCGCTGGGATACTCGCAATGGCTGGCATCACATCACATTAGTAAGTAGGTCAAAGGTAAGGTTGATTAGCTACGCCTAATAATAACCCGTTTATTTTTGAATAACCCCAAATGTTACTTGAATATGCATTCATTCGAACGACATCCATTTTAGTTTGTTAACTGTTCGTTATTGATGGGGGTATAAAATAAATTTGTAAAATAAGCGAGGTTACTTACCGTTTGTGAAGCCGTCGGTCCGTCTATCATATATACATACCGTAAACCGTCTTCTATTAACCTTGCATGTAGTTTTCACATACCGTAAGCCGTCTTCTATTAACCTTGCATGTAGTTTTTACATACCGTAAACCGTCTTCTATTAACCTTGCATGTAGTTTTCACATACCGTAAACCGTCTTGTATTAACCTTGCATGTAGTTTTCATATACCGTAAACCGTCTATTATTAACCTTGCATGTAGTTATCACATACCGTAAACCGTCTTCTATTAACCTTGTATGTAGTTTTCACATACCGTAAACCGTCTTCTATTAACCTTGCATGTATTTTTCACATACCGTAAACCGTCTTCCATTAACCTTGCATGTAGTTTTCACATACCGTAAACCGTCTTCTATTAACCTTGCATGTAGTTTTGTTTTATTCAGAAATCAGCGATTTGTGCTCATCGTCAAACATCACCTGCGACCACATGTGTCTGAGCGATGGAAACTCCACCTACTGCGAATGTCGCGATGGATACGTTCTCGGGGACGATAATTCCACTTGCACTGGTAACAGTTTAGTCATTAAAATTACAAAATATTTACCAAATTGTAGGCGACTTAAGTAAATGAAGGGTTTGTTTTTACTTTTTGTAAAAAAAAACTATTTCGAAATGTCACTCGATCTAAACAACTTCTACACAGCTATCATAAAAATTAAGAATAAGTGCCAAATTTTCGATTGTTGAATAATTAACGATTTAATATTTAATACTTCAAAACTTGTAGTATTTGTCATTACAGTTGTTATGCGTTTGATGAGTTTATCTGAAAGCAAATTATACCCGGGTTGCTTGATTTCTTCTATTATGTTCACTTTTCTCTCTGACCCCTTTTTCTGTACACACAAACATTCAGTCGTGTATTAAAAGGGTTCTGTGAGAAAATTGTGCAGTGAACCCTTGACATAAAACATGAGTTGCTGCCAAATATATCCCAAATAGGCTTAAATACTAAGTGAGCAGTCCTCGCTGAAGCCACGCTTTAAAGGTGATATCCCGCAGCTTGTGTCTAATACATTTAACAACATGTTACCGTTTTCAAATTCAATTTGAGCTTATTCAAAATGACAGCATTCAACAGGATCTTTTTATGTGACAATAATGTTTTAGGTTGCTAGAGAGAATAGTTTGTTTTCGATGTTTTTATACCTAAATAATAGAGTACGACAAATTTAAAACTAAAAGTTTACTTTAGATAAAATCTTTATTATGATCAAGCATGGTAATACACCTAAGCCCTTTTAGGAAAGTGAAAGTACAATATCACTAATATCAGATCTTACAAAATATAAGATCTGATGACGGCCTAATGGCATATACCGTCTAAAAAGAATGGTTTTCACCGATTACTATTTTTATAACAGCCAGTCAGAGAGTGTAATTCATCACGCTTTCGGTAAGAGTCGCAAAATGGTCGCTTTCGATGATGCAGTAGAAAAGAGTTTGACAAAATGCCCGTAAGTTTATTTTCGAACTGAAGATGTTACTGATGTTGAAACAAATGGGATGCCGCATACAACGCACCTGCCTTCAGTGACACAAGGCTTGCGCGGAGTGTCCATCTTTGCATTTCTTAAATTCTGTAAATGAGCGCAGCCATTAAAATGGTACGTTCGGAACGCTTCGGATTATTATTTACTTTTGCGAATTTGTAGGCGACGATCCGATTGGTTTGAAAGGTCTTCAGGGAAGGTTTTATTGACTCGTCGTCAGATCCTGATAGCGGAGCGGTTTTCAGGATATGATTTTAATCAGATTGGTGAAAGTATGAATTTTTACATTTGATGCGTTTTCAGACATTGACGAGTGCACGGAGAATCTACATAATTGTTCCCATAACTGCATCAACCGCATTAGAACCTTCGAGTGCTCTTGTAATCCAGGCTACATTCTCTCTGATGATTACCAATCATGCAAACGTAAGCATTTATCTTAACTTTATACGTACAATATTGTACAATGCTTAGGAATTAAACCATTTAAAATATGTAAAAGTGACGATCCTTGAGCGTCACTTTTACAAATATATATATATATATATATATATATATATATATATATATATATATATATATATATATATATATATATATATATATATATATATATATATATATATATATATATATAATCCTGCTGATTTGACGAAACAAAAAAAGACCTTGTAGATAGAACCGAAATGTTGTAAAATTCAAACACGCAATAGTTCTATGTAAGTGAAGTAAAACTCGAATCAGTATTTGCGAGCCTTTTGCAAACTGTCTCATATCTTGTTAATCAATTGTATATATAACGTTTGTTTCTTTGCGTTTTTTTTTTTGTAACATCGCATCTACACAATGATATTCATATTGGCGACGTCCAGCTAATTATTGGTGAGAAGACCCCAGACTTACGTTCTGTTTTATTTATTATTTTTTTCTAATAAACGTCTATCTCTGTTTTCTGCTACGCTGTCTGCCCGTGTGTCATCTTTAAAGTGTGTCATGAATGTCCTTTTATATGCAATTATCCTACTGATAAACGTATTGCGATGCCAGGGATACATTAAAATAAACACATTCGTAGCCAAATAGTCTGTAACATTGGCCGTCTCGGTCTATCTTTGTTTCTTGTTACATTGTAGTTGTCATCTATCTTTGCTTTCTCCTGCTCATTGACATCGTCGTCTACCTTTTGGTTTGTTTCTTCACACAGCCAAAACCTGCAATATTGACATCGCATATTTGTAGTTTTCCTCCCACGTCATATAGCTATTCCCGATAAAATTGACATCATTGATACCTTTGATGCTTTTGCCAGCCATACCCAGTTATCATCACCTTACCCTTTGTTTTCCACGCAGCCACCACTTGCCTGAGACATCGACAATGGTGTACAACTTTGTTCTCCCCCAGTCAGCCATCACCTGTAAAATTGACATTAACGAATATTTTTTGTAGGCAAACATCTCTTGCATCGTTGACATTATTGTATTCTTCACTGGGCAAACATTCAGCATTGGATTTATTATCTATACTTTTTTCATGAAGCCAATCCCAATAAAATTAACATTATTGCCTATTCTGTTTTCTTTCTTCTACGCAGCCATTCCATTGTGTTTCACATCAAGTAATACCTGTGACCAAATATGTGTGGACGAATCTGATTCTCTACACTGTGAATGTCGTGATGGATATAATCTCGGGGCTGATAAATCATCCTGCAATGGTAACATGTCGTCATCAATGTACAGAAGTGCCCATTCAACTTATAAAATGGACCGCAGCAGCCGGAAACCGTGGTGTTTTGATTACATGTCAAGCACGCTGCTACTATATCACTCGCTATCGCTTCGATTCCCGGATGCGGTGGTCATTTTTTGTCTTAATTTCCGATTTGGTATTAATTAGTTTCCTGTTTCAAATTTAATTAAAAGCAAAATGGTGGCTGCGATATTTACGTTTTGTGACGTAATCCTCGTTGCAAGATTTTTGAGGAAGTAAGATGATAAGTATAACAACGTGGTTGAGAACTTGTTTATGTTGTAAACCACCTTTGTATATATGCGATTTGTGTGCTTCGTATGATATTCAAGATTCACAATCACACAGGTCGTAATAGATAGTTCCCAAATCAGTGAAGATCATTTATTTTGGCAGCCATTTTGGATTGTAACTGCAAGGGATTTTCAGATGAATTTAAAAGAAGCGTAAATTTTATTTTTCTTCATTTGTGGTCCAAAAATTAAAAGCTATGCACCAATGGAAAGCTCCTGAAACTCGTACTTTTACAATACAATATTTTTAAAATTGATTAATCCCAAAGGAATTAATACACAAAAACAAGTAAAATTATTAGCTCATCCTTAAACAAAATCAACAGTGCATATTTTTATTGTGTTTTTTTCTACCCTTTAATCTATCGAAATATAGTTATGATATTTAAAATACTTCATACAAGCTGTTTAATTTGATATAAAATTCAGTAAAATAGACAGAAAAATCAAAACCACTGTGGTGAGTTTAATACAGCACAGATTTCCAGATTTCTGCCTACATTAGCTTCTGCCTTCCAAAATGGCTGCCTTAAACTGTCGTATCAGTGCCTATGACATCACATGAGAACTATCTATTGTAACATTATCATTACCACCACCATTACTATTATAATAAATTGCATCACCAGCGTCATCAACACCATTTACCATTAATAACGTTATTTAATAATCACTTTATCTGTCGCCAGACATTGACGAGTGTGCAAGGGGTATTCACAATTGCTCACAGATATGTAACAACAATGATGGGTCGTTCCAGTGCTCCTGTAATCAAAACTATTATCTGTCCAACGATAGCAAGACATGCATCAGTAAGTTGTTTTTAACGTATCCCGTGCTATGCATAATTGGATCAGGTCCTGATAAATTAAAAGAGTGCAGAACCAGACTAATAGGCCACGTCTCGGAGTTGACATGCTGTATGTAAATTGATGCCTAGTATTAGTTTTCGTTGTGTCTATGAGATACAAAACTACACTTTTCTAAATGGAATATGGATATGTGTAGGTAGTGGTATTTTTTACTTCCACTAATTGGACAACCCGACTTATGTCAAGACAGACCTGAAAGTATGTATTCCATGCCAGAGATTTATGAGTTGTTATTGAAGGTTGTTTTTATCATCCCACATATGTTTCTTTATTAATCCCGAGACATTAGAACAACACGTACTATTTTCATTTTCTTAAGTGTATCTGCCAATTTCGCCACTTTGATTTGTTGCGAGCCGGATTAGAAAATCTGACCCGCAACGCCCCATCACACGTTGCACTAATAGCCAATGGTATAGTAGGTTCATATTGGCAGGGGAACATTAAAATGTAACAACAATTGTAATTTGTAGACTATTATATGTGTATATTTGTTCCACCGAAATTAGAATTTGGAAAATAATTAATTGTTTAATAATTGAATATATTTCTACAGAACCTTTCTGTTCTTACTTTTTTAGTTTAAGATTGAAAATTGTTTATTCAGTCACTTAAATATCTCTCGAAACAACATATCTCCGTGAAGACACTCGTTGTTTTATTACGAACCTTATGTCAACCCATATATTCTTTTACAGACAAAGATAGGTGTGCTAGCAACCCCTGTAAAAACGGAGCCACATGTGACAATCATGTGTTTACCTACACATGCATCTGTCCAGGTGGATTTACCGGACCACAATGCAAGGAAAGTAAGTACACGAAACCCCAAGTGGATAATTAAAAAAAATGAGCTCTGCTTTGTATCTTTCAAATTGTAAATGTTTTATTAATTGTGATATAAGCTAATCCTGGACTTGTGATTTTGATGTGTTTTTTTTTTTATCGCATGTACAGTCATTTAGATGCATTTGTCTTTTTATTAGTCATTGATAATTTTATATATACTTAAGTAGTATGCATGCAGTTGTTTTTTTCAAACTCACTGTTGGTGTATCTTTTTGTCGGTTACTCCTCTGTCTTAAATTTTTTTTACTGTCTTTTACAATGAACAGTTTAAGAAACATTATTCACAAAAAATCATTATGCTGACGTTTTAAGTTTCTTGTCTCGACAGTTCTTATTTACGGAGAATGTTCCCCAAACGAAACAGAAGTTTGTTTCACCAAGGATGCCGTGTGTCTATCTGATGAAAACTCCACTGAGACTTTCAGCTGTCAGTGTCCACGAGAATTTATTTTCTACCCTGATTGGAACGAATGCCTGACAAGTACGATATTCACATTAATTGGTTTACACTTAAGGCAGTATCCGACAGTTTGCCTATATCGTTCATGTAACACTATATCTTACCAATGCTTTGGTCAAATTGGGCATAATTTTAGGATAAACTCATATTTTAGTCTAAGTTAAAGACGTTTTTGAACACTAAAATGTTGGACTGTATTTATCATGCAAACAAATTACTGTAAATAGTCGTCCCTTTCAAAACTTATAAATAAGCCCGATAGCGATCTTTGCTAAACATAGATATCGACGACAGAACGGTAAGCCGGATGACACTATAAAGCGATCTCTAAAGTAAGTGGTCACGTGTTATATATAATATATATATATATATATATATATATATATAGATATATATATATATATAGATATATATATATATATATATATATATATATATATATATATATATATATATATATATATATATATATATATAGTTTATATTATTATCAGATAGGAAAAAACCTGTTTTCAAAACGAGTTTAATTAATTCTTCACTTGTTATATTCTTATCATTTCGCACTCATAGTATAAATACATTTATCTTTTAAGCTTTTAATTATATTTATACCAGTTAGAACGATATATTACTTTTTAGTTTTAGAATATACAACTTGAACAGTTAGGCAAGTTTCCTCCCCGAACACTTGTTTTCATTTGGCTTATCTTCAAATTTGACTAGCTTGACCAACCCGAATGCGTTCATTTAGCCATTTATATTTAGAGTTTAGAATGGAAGCTTGGTGTTCTTATAATTTCTAATATTCGTCTCTTCTCAATGATCTGCTCAAATATGTCATGTGCACGCAATAGTTAGAGTTTCCGTCTAATCGTTTAGCCATTTCACTTCAACCACTAGAATCCGGATATAACCAAGCGTGTGTGATTGACCATCAGTGTAAAACGACAGAAGCCAAATGTATCTTCAAAACGGGGAGAGGCAGGAGTTGTGAGTGTCCGCCTGAAACCAACTACAACGAGACTGCTAATGAATGTATCCCAAATGGTACTCTTATAACTAGTCAATTTGATTTTCATGCAAGTTGCAATATGTCCACCCGTGCTAGGACTGTAAACGTCAATGGATGTTTCCTTAATATATGTTCCAATGTCTTAAGTACACGTAGACTGCCAGTAACGATTGAACAAAATGGTTTATGTTTAAGACATTAATAACAGTTAGAAACTGCTCTTTAAATCATATCAAAGTTGACATATTGTTCAATATGGCTAAACCTTAGTTCACTATTTTGTACTTTTATTTGCAAATTAGAAAAATACTTATGTTATTAATAATATGTATAGATAAAATATGTACCATTATAATATTTTTTAAAAAAATCGAGAATAGTGTATCCATGTACTGTTTATCATTCAAGTTTGCATATTGTTATGTATACTTTTTATTTATAGCGACACTTTTCTGCAATGCGGCTAAGGATCACTTAGGTCTTCAATGGAATAAAACTCGGGTTCATACGACACTCTTGCATGCCTGTCCATCTGGGTCATCAGGTGATTGATTACTACTCATATCAATTTTAAAAAGCAGATATATATGGGTGTTCCATAATCACTTTATATATAAATATGACTTTTTCAGGAATCAACCTCAAGCACTATGTTTGGAGTCATTAACAGGATTCAGAGTAATTAATTATAAGGAATATTGATTTTTACACATAAATTCTTGATTATTAAAAAGTATTTAATTGGGACTAGATTACATACTTAGGAAATAAATTTAAGCAATGTTGTTAGGTTGTTTCCCTTGGCTGTTCTTATTCACCCCGCGTACTTCCTGGTTATTTTTTTTTTAATTTCAACAGCCGACAAAATTGCATATTTAATTAATTTATTTTTTGTCATAAATTAATACGTATGTATATAAAACAAAACCGTTACTTTCCAAGATATGGTAAAGTTTTAGGCGAATGTGAACAGGAACAGCTATTCTACTGCAGTAAAATAGTTCCGCTTAATGCCGTGATATTTCTTTTATTTTATCACGGCAGAATGCTTCTTTGTTTATAGATGTCAAATATTGATAGTGTTAGAATTTTCAATAACAATAAAACTATACCATGTGTAAATGAAATTCGCCTTCAATTAAATTGGTTGAAAGGAACCCATGTTAATGTTATGAGACTGCGGCTTGAATTGAACCTATTGTAAGTAAGTCATGCAAATGTATAAATAATTCGTCGTCGATTTCACTTTACATTATCAGGTGAAGTTCGCCGTACATGTCGCGAAGACGGAACATTTTCTACTGCCTGGTATGCCTGTACCAAGGATGTATACCAGAACCTAACAAATAAGGTGATGTTAATAATCTGCTCTCTTACATCGTTGACTGTGTCTTGTTTGTTTTTGACACTTCATAAAGGGCATCGCAATACAATTAAATACCTATCTCGTCACCCACAAAATTATCACTGTAGTTTTGATCATTGACGTTTATACTTGACATTACTTTGTACGCGCAGGTGTTCAAGAAATATATGGCCAATGAAAGCTTAAATTAAACCTACATATAAAACGACTATATATCACTACAATACGTTTCTTGTAAGTTTAACTATACCGATGCCTTGCTCAAAACAGATTCTGTCTGGCAACATCTCAACAACAACAGCCCTTGGTGAGGTAAATGATTTACTGAGTGGACTAAAGAACGGTTCAACTGTGATATACTCGGGAGACATCGACAGTATAGAATATATTCTGTCAAACATTACCGGGAAGGACAGTAACGAAGCAAGTGTGGATAAACTGACGAAAAATGCAGAGGTGGGCAGAATTTCTTAAAACAGAAACTACTAAACAGTATCGTGTATCCGCCTAATATACTTCGAGTTTAACATCAAATTTATCTTATAAATATCTCTTGGATCGCTTGGATTACAAGCTAAGTTTCTGTAAAATAATGACTTTCGTACTTTATACAATATGTTCATGTGTATCTTTAGGATCTATCTCTTTTACAACAACCTTACACATGTACTTGTTCATTTAAATTTTAATTTTATGTGTTACAAAATTAACATTTTCGTTGGAAAAGATGGAGAAAATATTTCAATCACCGTGCATTGATAAACGTTTTGTCAAAAAGTTTTTTTTTTTTCAACATCGCGTTATGTTAAGCAGAAGCTAAGAAAATCTTGCTTAAGAAGACCAATTGTTGAAGAGTAGAAAAGATAGTTAAAATTGCTAAACGATGCCATACGGGAAAATAGCACTCAGCATAGACAGAGTTTTACGCTGTGTAGGTCCTCTAAAGCATTCCCTGTTTTCGAAAAAAAATTGTTTAGTTAGCTCCCTTGTGGGAAGGTATTTTCATATAAGACATGTAATAAAATTTATTTTTAATTTGCATTTTTTTAGAAAAGCGCTCAACCTTTATTTTTATTTTTTATCTAAATCCATAAAATTCTATTTTATGCGCATTCAGTCTTAAGAGTTTAAAAATTGGCAAAATCTTAAATTTTCTGTAGTAACAATATACCAACTACCTTCCCACAGGGGAGGTAAGAGTGTATGTTCTTAATTGTTCGAGTAAAGTCCCTTAAAGTACGAAAAGTGGGAATAACTAACCAAAGAAGGAGGAAAGAAACATACATGTACCTAAGGTTAGCTGGTTGTGATAGCTCTGCAATATGCATTTCTATTGTAATACTTAGTATGACTGTATAAAAAGGAGTTAAAGATTAAATTTCAAATAAATTAATTAAAAAAGGTAAATAAAACATTGAATTCAAATTATACAAAAAACTGACATGTTAATGTAACATGAGTAGTACATGAGTAAACATGAGAAGATTAAATGATATTCAATGAGGTATACCGTTACTGTTGGGAGAGCATATCGATAAATGTAAAATGAAAGACATTTTAAGTGAAGTGAGTGATTTATTGAATAAACGATATATTAGAGTAATAAAGAATGAATTTCAAACCAGTGTTTAAATGGACAAAAGTTAAAAATGGTATAAAGAGTAAATATAAAATTAGTGGTAAACTGAGTAACAGTAAATCACGTGGTTAACTGGATAAACGAACGGAAGAGTAAATGCAAAACAAGTAATTAGTGAATAAATGTAAAAGGAGTGGTAAAAATTGGTAAATGTCAAACGAATAATTCTATGAATAGATTTAAAAAGTGTGGTAACATTAGTAAATGTCAAACAAGTAATTATATGAATAAATGTGAAAAGAGGGGAAATCTTTTAATTTCAAACAAGTAATTGTATGAATAAATGCAAAATGAGTGGTAAAAGTAGTAAATGTCAAACAAATAATTATATTAATAAATGTAAAATGATTGGTAAATTAGTAAATGTGAAACAAATAATTATATGAATAAATGTAAAATGAGTGATAAATTTGGTATATGTCAAACAAGTAATTATAGGAACAGATGTAAAATGAGTGGTAAAAATTAGTAAATGTTCAAACAAGTAATTATATGAATAAATGTAAATTGAGTGGTATAATTGTTAAATGTCAAACGATTAATTATATGAATAAATGTGAAATAAGTGGTAAAATTTGGTAAATGTCAAACAAGTAATTATATGAATAAATGTAAAAACAAAGTGTGGTAAAATCGGTAAATGTCAAACGAGTAATTGTATGAATATATGTAAAATGAGTGGTACAATTAGCAAATGCCAAACGAGTGTGTTAAATGGGAGCATTAATGAGCGAATACAATTGATTGCGTAAAAGGGTGAATATAAATTGACTGCGTCAAAAAGTAAATGTATCATTACTTCGTTATAGAATGTATATTTTATGAGTGCCTTAAAGCGTTTATATCAAATTGGTGCATTTTAATGTAAAAATATAAATTGAATGCACTTAAAAGTTAGTATGTATATATATATATCAAGTGTGTTAAAAATTATTTTAAAAAGTGGGCTTTAAATAGTAAATAAAAACAGTACTTATAGCGTGGATAAATATGACTGGGTTTAAGTGTGATCCATAAAAAAGAGAGTATGAATGAGGAGGTTAAAATGACTGCTCTAAAGAGAGAAGATCGGGTTAGTCAAGTTTGAGTTAAAAAGCAACAGTATGCCATGTTAGTCCTTATAAAACGTTTTCATATTTCTATTAAATTTGATTTTATGTTGTTTTTGTCATATGACATTTGCATATTTGCTCAAGATTCCTTAAATCTGCATTCATCTTTTTTGTCTGCCTTAGTTTTTCTTCGACATTGCCTCAGTATTGACGGACCCAGGGATAACCGGTGTCGTGTACAAGAGCAAGCTTGAAGAGGTGAGCTTTATCCTTTATAATAATGTTGTTGTTGGTGGTGGCGTTAGTCGTCGTGGTCGTCGTGGTATTGGTGGTGGTGGTGGTGGTGGTGGTCGTCGTCGTCGTCGTGGTGGTGGTGGTGGTCGTGGTGGTGGTGGTTTCTAAAAAAGAATGGCATTATAAGACAAGACAGGCCATCTTTCAACTATTAGTCATATATATATATATATATATATATATATATATATATATATATATATATATATATATATATATATATATATATATATATATATATATATATATATGCAATTAATGAAAATATTGTAATTATTATCTTTAAAACATTAACAACAAAAGTTGTCAAAAACAGTGTGTCATCAATACTGTTCGTTAATCTTTACTTATTGACACAAACTGATGTAAAGAGTGATGATTTTAAAGATACCAGTAGAAGTATCTTGACAGTCATGGTTTGTTTCCTCTAACTGACGACGCGCTAAAACGCGGAGTCTACTGTGATCACGTTTGCTGATTGTCACTGGAGTATCATGTGACTAGAATTTTTACCGATAGGATCTAAGCGGTAATCAGAAATACGGTTCATAATCAAGCGATAATCTAACAAAGATTTCTTAAAAATCCAATGTCACACCAAAAACTGTGGCGATTGACACAATGAAAAACTGTCGTCAGAAAATGATAGTCAAAAATATGTTTAATTTCGATTTTTATTATTATTATTATTTTGTATTGTTTTTAAATTTGATTTGTGTAGTTAGAGAGATTATTGTGATGAGAATCTTGTGTTTTTATTTTTATTTTTGCCATATTTCTCTTACTAGTACAATACATACTTTTGCGTCCTCTTTGATGCTTCATTCAGTGATTTTCTTGTTCTATTATTATGTACTTATTGTTTCAAGCTATATATGGTTTTTGATTCTATTATTCTGTAGCATAACGTATACATCGATATGCTCGTTCTCTACTGATCAAGTTGTGTTAGTAAAGCTTAATTGGCAGTGGGCAGATGATTCGCATCTGCACGGGAAATGAACGACCCCGCCATCCACGAGTTTCCTGCTGCCTTCCAGGTCGACCTTGACTGGTCAAAGGCTATGGAAGTAAACCGAGATAGAAAAACCGGTACGGAGACACGTAGTCAGTTGCCTGAGCTTTGCGATGCCTTCTGGCACCTCCTGCAGTTGCGCTGGCACCGGTCGTACCGACTCGCCTTTCCGCCGGACTGTGCCAGTAATACCGAGAGGGGAATTCTGGCACTGGGCACTCTAGGATCTCCTTACGACCCTCTCAGGCCTGCTCCTGGAGAGGTCACTCCAGCTTCGCTGTCTCAGCGTAGACTCGACACGGGGAGCAACAGACACCAGTGATAAGCCAAGGCTCGTTTGGCGTAGAGCCGGGCGCTATGGGTTGCTCTCGATGGTGCGAGGAGTCCTCTGACTCAAATGGGAAGTTACCGCCGCCTTAATCCGGTCACCCCGGGCAATAAGGTACTACCTCGCCACCACTTGCTTGCTTCATCGGGTGAGTGAAGCTTAGACAAAATCGACAGGCTTGTTGTAAAATTGAGCACCAGGCCCAGAAAGAAAAAACGGAAATGAAATCGCCAGCCCTGCGGCTGGAAATCTGGAACGTCAGAACAACGTGTTCTGGCCTCTCTGACGACCTTCAACAAGTAGACGACGCCAGGAAAACCGCTATCAACGACCGCGAGCTGGTCAAGCGGAACTTCGATACGCCGCTCTCCAGAAGACACGCATTGCTTTCAGTGGCAGTCTCAAGGAGAAGGACTACACGTTCTTCTGGCAAGGTCTGGAATCAGATGAGCGCCGACTCTATGGCGTTGTCTTCGCAGTTTACAACTCCCTCCTGTTATCACTCGAACCTCCTTCACAGGGAACTGAACGCATCCTCTCACTCCGACTTACTACCTCCTCAGGACTTGCACACATCTTTAGCGTCTACGCCCCAACACTCTGTTACACGGCCGAGGCTAAAGATGCATTCTATGAAGAGCTCGGAAATTTGATTAAAAGGATCCTAGCGAAGGTAACCCTGTTTCTGCTCGGAGACTTCAATGCCCGAGTAGGCACAGCCCACACTTTCTGGCCACGTTGGAACGGACACTTCGGCGTTGGCAAGCTCAACGACAACGAACAGCGGCTACTTGAGCTCTGCTCCTTCCATGACCTCGCCATCACCAACACCTTCTACTCCACTAAGCCCCACCACAAAGTATCTTGGCGACATCCAAGGTCAAAGCATTGGCATTAGCTGGACCTCGTCTTTACTAGAAGACCCATGCTGAACCACGTGTTCCTCACGCGCCGTTACCATCGTGTCGACTGCGACACCGATCACTCCTTGGTCGGCAGCATGGTGCGTTTCCGACCCAGACGGATCCACCGCTCCAAGCAGAAAACCCGGTCTCGCTTTGACACGGCCAGACCTCAAAGCCCGAGCTTCGCAAATGCTTCGCCGAGGCCATTGACAAGACCCTAGAAGACTGCCCCACAGACAGCGTCACAGAACGCTGGTACTTTATCTGTGATGATATATGCCAGACCGCCTCAGACACCTTCGGGAAGAGAGCCAGGAAGAACGAGGACTGGTTCGAGACCGGGCTCAAAGTGATGGAGCCTGCCTTTGCCGCGATGAGTGCTACCTTCTCAGGTACAAAAGGAAGCCCTGCCAGAAAACACTGGCCGCCTATAGAGAAGCCCGCAACAACGCCAAGAGGATCGCCCGTAAATGCGCCAACTACTGAAGCTTTGCAGTGACATCCAGACCTCTGCAGACTGCGGAAACAACTGTGATATGTTTGAGGGGATGAAGACAGATTTTGGACCTAGTGTCACCCAAACCGCACCCTTCAAGTCTATCTACAGCGTCATCATTAAGGGCCGTGGGATACAGATGGAGAGATGGGTTGAGCCATACGGGGAGCTTTACTCTAGGGAGAATGTCGTTACTGACACAGCCATGGAGAATGCCCAACATAGAAAAACTTGACTCACAACCCACCATCGAGGAGCTCAGAAAGGCGATTGCGTCGCTGTCCTGCGAGAAAACACCAGGCAGTGACGGAATCCCACCAGAGGTTGTGAAGGTCTCAAAAGAGAGCTCCCTCCTTGGACATCTCCATGAGCTTTTGTTACAGTGCCGGGAAGGGGGAACGATACCCCAAGACATGCGGGATGCGAAGATCGTCAAGGGCGACCGCAGCGACATAAACAACTATCGTGGTATCTCCATTCTACGCATCGTGGGAAAAGCCTTCGCTAGGGTAGTACTCAACCGCCTGCAGGTACTTACTGACAGCGTGTATCCCGAGTCACCGTGTGGGGACCGGGCCAAGCGGTTAACAATCGACATGGCAGCTGCAGGAAAAGTGCCACGAACACGTTTTCTGTACTTCGCCTACATCAAACCGAAAATGGCATCTTCTTCCACACACGGAGCGACGAGAACCTAATCAACCTTGCCCGCCTCAGAGCAATGACCAAGTTGCGCAAGGTCCTCACCCGGGAGATGTTTCTTTGCCGATAAGGCCGCCCTCACAGCTTACACAGAAGCCGCCCTTCAGCGACTCATCATTCTCTTTGCGAAGGCATGCACAGAGTTTGGCTTCACCATCACCCTGAAGAAGACCAACATCATGTTTTTAAGATATCATCACCACTGCCACAAATACCATTGTCGATCACAACTTGAAGTGGTGGACAAGTTCACCTACCTCGGCTCCACAATCTCCAGCAACCTATCCCTGGATGCCAAGCTCAACGTGAGGATAGGCAAAGCAGCAACCGCTGTGCCCTTCTATCAAAGCATGTGTGGGACAGCCGCATGCTGCCTCTAAACACAAAGATAAAGGTGTACCAAGCGTGAGTGCTGAGCACCCTTTCGTACGGCAGTGAACCATGGACCCTGTACACGCACCAAGAACAAAGATTGAACGCCGTCCACATGCGCAACCAGACGACTCCTCGGCATCACCTGTCAGGATCGCATCAACGCAGATGTTTTTGCCCGAGCAGGAATGTCAAGCATGTTCGCCACCCTCTCCCAGAGGCGCCTGTTCTGGCTCGGACACGTATGCAGGATTGACGATAGCCGCTTCCCTAAGGACATGCTCTATGGCGAGCTCGCCACTGGAACACGACCAACCGGACGACCCGCCCTGTGCTACAAGGATGTCTGCAAGAGGGATCTGAAGTAATGCAACATCAACGCAGCAAATCTCGAAAAATAACCTCCGCCTGTCTAGATGGCGTGCAAATGTCAAGACCGGCATCAAGCATGCTGAGGTGAAGAGAGAGAGATCCAGCGCGAGGAAAGGAAGAGCCGCAAACAGCAGAGAACCCAACCTATCACTGCTGCCCCGATAGTTACCAACAAGGACCACACTTGCAGCAAGAGCTGTAGCTCCCGCATTGGCTTATTCAGCAACCGCCGCCGTTGCTGCCACACAACTAAGTAAATACTCAGGTGCAGACTCCATTGTCTCTAGAGAGAGAAGGATGCCAACAAGTCAAGCACTTTTTAAAAATCATGGTTCGTTTATTTGTTTATAGTCAATTATTGAAGAAAAATGTTAAAGTCATTTTTCTTTTCAGTAGTTTAATGTTTACATATTTTTGTATTTGTTTTTTCCCTTATCGTAATTTAACGTACAAAACTGTTTACCGGACCTGGTAGCGCAATCGGTAGAGCGTCGGCTCCAGGTACAAGAGGCCCCGGGTTCGATCCCGGGCTGCGACATACAAATGCAAGTGGTAGTGGTCTAGCTCAAGCAAATAAAGGGTAGTTCCACGCTTGGTTGGCCGGTGTCAGGATAATGAGACTGGGTGTGGTATCATGCCACGTCAGGCTTTTCGTTTCATCAAGTAGTTTTATAGTCATGTGGTATTTGTTTTTCTCATTGTTAGACAAGCAATGGAGCAGAAAAGTTAATCGAGACTATCGATATGTACAGCCAAAATCTTGCCAAGATTCTCCAGTCTACCGAGGGATCTAATCTGACATTTTTTAAAGACAATTTGGGTAAGGTCTTATTTGTGATCGTGTAAGTGATATAGACCATATCTTTGTAAAAGAACCGATGTAAAAAATCCGTTTAAACATTATTTTTTCAAAAATGTCAGTTAAGGTTGTTTGCCAGCTGCAGTAAAAACAACTCTTTATAAAACGGTATTGACTTCTTACGTCATTTTTGTCGAACTGATATATGTATGACGTTTTAAATCATCTTCCATCCGCTGCTTTATGTCAATGCCTCACTATTATGTGAAGAAAAATCTGTATACATATATACTTATTATGCCAGCAATTAGTTTATGGTATTTTAACTAGGGATGTTAACGAATATTCGAATATCAAGTCGCTATTCGAATAGAGATTTTGGTATTCGAATATTTTATCATTTTTATTTCGCTTTTGTTAAGTTTGAAGGAAATTTGAAAAGACATTTCTTCAGTTGATCGTATGGTTTCCCAACGACTTAAGACGCTGGCATTATGTGATTGCGCTCGCTCTAAGATAGAGGGGATGGGTCATGTCTCCTGATTACGAATTGCCATCTGTTTAACAGCATTAAACCACTTCACCGCACACAGCCCCTTCTGCGCCCCTTTCCCACCTAGACCCAGTCACATCACCATACAGCAATTGAAACAATGCTGCGGTAATTAGCTACAACAATTACGTAACACTGACTCTACCCAGCTTCGGTAGAGATAGTGTGTAATAAATACTTCATATAAAGCTATACTTGTTGATAACAGTCCACCAGAACTTCTTTTATTTGTGGAAAGCGCACTAGATCACTTTCATATAAACTTTAATTGCAATCACTTTCTGTTTTTGTCACTCTACTTCATACTTGTAATTTTCTTTTAATACAATACTCGACATCTGTTATTTTTGTCACCGCGATTTTCTGTTCTCTGTTTTTGCTCCGTTCTCTCCGAATAACAAAAATGTAAATCTGCATACTTTTTAATTCTTCCTCATAGGTTTACTTAACACACTTAAAACTCACGATTTTACAATTTTAATCATTCTTTATATATATATATATATATATATATATATATATATATATATATATATATATATATATATATATATATATATATATATATATATATATATATATATATATATATATTGGCACTTCATTAGTTTATCAACAGTCAGGTAATCTTGTCACTAGCCAATCACAGTAATTGTCGTCATCAAATGGTTTTGTTTACCCCCGCCTTTCACCCAAAGGCACATGACGACATTGTGTATTGGTTACTAAATGTCTCTAACTGAAATGATATTGAACGTAATGGAAAATTACCGTGTTATATGCCACTATGATATAAATTCGTTCCGAATATTCGAATATGATTCGAATACACGTAACGAATATTCGAATATCGTTTTGGGATTCGATTTACATCCCTAATTTTAATGTAATATTGTTATTTCGACGTTATGGCATTTTTTCCAGTGTTAAATAAAAACATATTTATTTTAAACAGTATGATCGGCAAAGGTAGTTTATAAGCCATTATATCCAAAGTTGTAAATATCCTTAGTGTCATGCCTGGGCTGCCATCGGCTTGCAACAGTTAGCTACAGAGGCTACAGTTTTATTAATGTTTTAAAATGTACAAGTCAGTAACGAGATATACAGTTGTCTAGTTGAGGCATTTGAAATATATATTTGTTCTTTACTTAGAGTCCATCGTCGTTGTCTTATTAGTTTATTGTTTTCTAAAGTTGATTTACATTGTTAACACTCATACTAAAATTTCAACGATTATATGATAACAGTTGCCCACTTTCCTTGTTTACAGTCGTATCTGTATCCAAAGTAAGTGACGATTCTGATGTGGACCTAAAGTACCCGGCTGATGACGGAATATCTCCTTTTAACGCTTCGCGGACCTCTTCTTTCACACTAAGCAGCGAATCATTAGGTCTGTGTTTCTCTCTTTACTATACGTAGCTGTGTAACCTCAATTTTGACCTGCTTTGAATGGCCGATACAAACACAGCTCGGGAACCGGCCGCAATTAGCTCAGATGGTAAAGCGTCGGCTTGCGGATCGGGAGGTCGTGGGTTCAAACCCGGCCGGGTCAAACCAAAGACTTTAAAGTTGGTAGTAGTGGCTTCCCTCCTAACGCTCGGGGCTAAGGGGGACAGCATCACGCCTGACTTGTCGGTGGCAGTATAATGGACCGGCCGGGTTCAGTCCCTGGGCACCTCATAAGTGCCCCTGTGCTATAATGATAGAATTGTCGCTGCACAGTATCGGCAAAAATGCCGGCAAATTTCAATCCCAATCCCAAACACAGCTCGAAGAAATATCAAAGCAACTCTTATGCGTAGAAATCCTAAAAGCATGAGTATGACAGTCGATACAAGAAATGTATCATTTAATCAACAACATATACACGCAGTAGCTGCAATGTCTGTTTGTTGTCTTTTGCTATTATTGGATGCAATATTTTTTATTAAAGGTATAATCCAAAAGTCAGAGTCAAGTCTTGAATGTGGCATTATTTATTTATTTATTTGGGGTTTAAGGCACACCGACACTTAACAGGTCATACGGCGCCGAAGAATGTGACATTAAATAATCATGTGTTCGGCTAGCACTGTCCCACTAAATTGGCGTGTAAATTGAAAAATTTATGGGCGTTCTTAATTAAAGCTAACTTGATATGAATATAACACTGTTTGGTCATAACACGTTTAGTTTGTAGATTACATATACATTTTATTGGCGTAAAAGCTAATAATGTGTGCATTGATGAGAATTTATGCATTTATATAGATAACTAGAAAACATTCAGGGTGAGATTTACACTAGAAATTACTGTTTTACTTGGTCATCTATTATTTTTCTGAACTAAAGATGTATTTTCAAAATCTCTTTTTTGTGATTTATCCTACAGTGTGCTATTATGTTTTATAAAAGTGGATCTTTGTTACCAGAGTAAGTGTAGTGCAAACGGTGTCATACTTTAAGTATTAACGGCCTAAGAATGTTTACAGCGTATCATTTTTAAATGTTCACAATAAATCTCGCAAATGCCGCATATATTTTCCATTTTATAATATCCTTCTGGATAGTTACTTCTAGTTTTCGTTTGTTTGATTTATAAACACATGGATATCTCTACTTATAAAATCGCAATTCCTGGGGTAGAAGCCGAAAGACTCCGATATAAATGGACAAATAAATCATTCAACTGTAGTAATTACCTTTTTCAGGTCCTAATGTCAGCAGTATGGTGGTAGTGTTATACCTGAACATTTCTACAGCTTTGCCAAAAAGAAAGTAAGTGGATCTGTGGTATGGGAAGTTACGTTAAACCTTAATTCTGTACAATTCTCCAGTATGGTTTGTAACTTTATCTCGCAAGTTTCAACATCAACGGTTTGAACAAGACGAAGCCGTGTCTGTGATCATGCAATGCCCTGCAGGCATATCAAGCACATATACATATACCCCTATATAATAAATGTGGTATATATTAATGCAAATTACATTTGACATGATAGTCAGTATAATTATTAAGGGTTGAGACAGTTGTTTTTAATCTAATCGGATACCTGGGTTGGTGTTAAAAATTGTGACAAATTAAAACATCGTCGAATACATTGCAGCTTCTAGAAGTAAATTGTTAGGATTTGACGTGATCCGAGATATACACAGCTCCTTTTGGTATGTTAATATTACCTTGATTTAACATCTTTTAGAACCTTTTGTGCAGGTGTCAAACTGACCCTACATTAACCAAGAAATAGAACTGTGTTCAATGCGCTCATCAAAAGAACGTCAAGCCATTCGTATAGTCAACTTAAGCCATCTTCGTATGCCTGCCGGTTGTAAGTTTTGCATGCTCTTGCAACAACTTCGTGACCGGTGGCATAGCTTCGGCAAACAGCAACATATCCGCTCGACCTTGCGAGGTACTTCATTCCTTTTGTCTATGTTGTCCTTTAATTGTATTGCCTTTATAAGGGCATCTAGTCAGTTGTGTCATCTACATCTTTGTGTGATCATCAAAGATAAGAATTTTTTCGCTTCACAAAAACAATACAATAAAAGAAGAATATGTCCTATTCTTTTGAAAAGTCAGTATGGTTGCATAAATCATATTGCCGGCAGGAAGCCGTCGTCTTATATAGCACATCACAGAGCACGACTTTCCACTCTTAGATCCAGCATCTCCTACAAGCAATAATGTGTTATTTTTTCTATGTTAATTCTTGCATTTTGTTTTTTTAGTGCTTTTTACTTACCTTATTTGTTGTTTTCCAGGGTCGGAGCACAAATGAAGAGAACCCAGTGACCACTGAAAATCCGCTCTTAATACGACATTGCGTAGCCTTTGTTTGTCCTTGATATTAATCTTATAAATAGACAATTACATTTAGGTGTATAATGTGTATGTTGTTTGGGTACCACCATGTGACTTTCTGTGTGCATTGCTTTGACTATTGATAAGCTTGCTAAGTTCGTGCTTAGTTAGCATCACATTCGAAATTCCATATGTGTGGTGTTCATTTTGTAAACATTTCTGGACAGTGTGAAGCCACCATTAGAAAGTTGTCTTTTTCTGAACACTATCTTCTACCAAAGTGTATATCTATCTATATGTATATATTTGTATGTTTTTTTCACTGTCAATAACACAGGTTTATTCCTTGTTGTTTATGTTGTTGACGCTATTCTATCTCGCAGACTAAATTGTTAACCTTTTTCCTTTTTATCGTCCAGACGTTCCAGTGACCAAAACGAGACTCTCTTCGCAGATTTTGGCATTGACTCATCAGTGATGTCAATTCAACTTCTACCTAATCCACCAAAAGTGCTGAATCCGCCTATTCAACTGACCTTCACTATAGATGAAGTAAGGCTAAGTTAGGCCTAACATAATGTCGCAATTAACCATTTCCTCTTAACAGACCCCCCAAAGTGTGGACTAATATGCTAAACAATGCTTCTATATTCACCAACGATTGAAATGGTCAAAATGTTTATATTTGTGATGGTGAGGCATAAATCAAACAGAACGGACATTAATGAAATCCTTTAAACATATTTGTTTTGACAATGCTAATGACACTCGTCCTAATGAGGTTTGTAATTAGGTAGTTTAGTTGCAAGCTCTTAACCTACTGGATTATTTTACAATTACATGTAAATTATCATACCAAGATATCAGTCCGCTGAAAGCATCAACTAACAGCCGCTATAAACTTCAGAAACTAATGTGTTGCAGTGTTTCTTGTATCTTTATCTTGCTGTTAAACATGTTTGCTATTTTATATACAAGCATGATTCATCATGTTGCATTTATCTATGTGTTTTTTTTTCTTTTACCCTTTCAGATTCGGAATGACATTGAGCCCCAATGTGCATTTTTAAAGCCATCTACTGAGTACGTAGTTTTCTTAATTATACCTTATTTGTATGTATGTACCTATAGATATATGGAGGTATGGACATAATTCCATAAAAAGGATGTTTTATTCGCAGTTGGTGTGAGCAAAAGGGAGATTACTGAACATAGGTAAACTATTTTTCTCACATAACTGACTGGACAGATTTTCTCCAGAACTAGAATGCATGTATGAAGACATTTTGAAAGAATACGTTAAGATTTTTAAATGATCTTTAGGGACATTTACAAAAAAATAACACTGAAAGAGAGGTGACATAACGCACAGAGAAAATAATCCCAGAGAAGTCGTTTAAAATCTCACTAAAGGCAGATCTTACAAAATGTAAGATCTGATGACGGCCCGCAAATACCGTCTATAAACAAGAATTGTTTTTCTCCGATTACTATTTTTATAAAAGCCAATCAGAGAGCGTAATGGATAACGCTTTGGGCGAGAGTCGCA
Source organism: Sinonovacula constricta (assembly GCA_007844125.1). Lineage (NCBI taxonomy): Eukaryota > Metazoa > Mollusca > Bivalvia > Cardiida > Solecurtidae > Sinonovacula > Sinonovacula constricta. Next base: position 24,558,603 of record CM017563.1, read on the forward strand.
AAATGTCCGCTATCGATGATGCAGTAGAAAATTCACTCAGTTTAAGTTTGTTCTGCAACTGCTTGTTAGTAAACTTTCGACCTGAAGATGTTACTGATGTTGAAACAAATGGGGTACCGCATACAGCGCACTTGTCTTTAGTGAAATAAGTCTTGCGCGGAGTGTCCATGTATACATTTCTTTGTAAATGGGCGCAGTAATTAAAATGATGCGTTCGGAACACTTCGGATCATCATTTACTTTTGCGATTTTGTAGGCGACAATCTGATTGGTTGGGAAGGTTTTATTGACTCGTCGTCAGATCCTGATATCGGAGCGATTTTCAGGATATGATTTTAGTCAGATTGGTCGTCAAAGAGACGTACCTGGGTGCCTGAATTGTCTATTATGGCATTGCGCTTTTGAAAATTCTGCTTTACAATTTTGAAAGTTTCACCTATTCTGATGATGCTTTAGAATATCTGATCTCTTAACTTTCTCCACGATAAAATAAAAACATCTTTTGCGAGTGGATAAAATAAAAATAAATAATATAATCCTGCTTGTTTGAACGTATGGTAAAGTCAAGTTTTGAGAAAATTTTGTAACATCGACCTACAGCTATTGATTTATTAGCAAATGGGTGGATTATGCCAGGTTGTAACCTAGCACTTCCTTGAAAAGTTTGAAGTTAATAAAGGAATAAAGCATAAAATAAACAAAAAAGCAAAGCATCAAAGAGAATCAAACATTGTAAGCTAGAACACGAAGAGGATCAATAATTTCAGATTTCAGACAACATCGGCCCTAATATATACCTAAGGGTATAATAAATCTTTAATGCTGACAAATGTTGGGCCATTATTTGTTCATATATGTAACATATATATTATTTCATCATCTTTTGAACCTTAAAGGTGTTTACGTATGTATTTGTGTGTGCGAGCGCGAGCGTGCGTGTGTCAGTGTGTGTGCGGGTAGGGGTGAATGGATGGATGGAGAGAGGCACAGAGAGATAGAGAGTGTACTTAAGCATCTTCAAAATAGTGTCAATTATTATATAGACCAGAACAAAACTAAATAATACAGAATCATACTATAAAAACAATTTAACTCCTGTCGAATCAGCTAAATGTGTAAAGCCTATAATACCATAATAGTATATTTAAAATTGACAAATAATTTTACTTTGTTAAATAAACATCCGTAACAACGTGCGTTTCACAAATGACAATTACTGAGAATATTATTTCAGTAGCGACTCAAACCAAAGTTATTGGTCTACCGACGGCTGTGTTAGGACAATGGTATCCGGCAACGCCGTTCAATGCACCTGCAACCATCTGACCAACTTCGCTATTCTCACCAGCCGTATTGAAACGGTAAACATGATATTATCGCAACCATATTATGATCGTAACCATATTTTCATCGTAACCACATAATGATCATAACCATATTATTATCGTAACCATATTATGATCGTAACCATATTATTATCGTAACCATATTATTATCGTAACCATATTATGATCGTAACCATATTATAATCGTAACCATATTATGATCGTAACCACATTATTATCGTAACCATATTACGATCGTAACCACATTATGACCGTAACCATCTTATGATCGTAACCATATTATGATCGTAACCACATTATTATCGTAACCATATTATTATCGTAACCATATTATGATCGTAACCATATTATGATCGTAACCATATTATTATCGTAACCATATTAATATCGTAACTATATTATTATCTTAACCATATTATTATCGCATTTGTATGTTAGCTTATTCGGCACAACAAATTCGTTTTACTTAGACGCCATGTCATTTATAAAAATTTGAAATAGCATCATACAGGAAAATACATAGAAAAATGATCCAGTCAGTTCAATTTATATGGCTTTAAATGAAAAGTTTACGGTTATTTTAAATAAACTAAGTCAGTTACAAACACAAATTACAAAAGTGTATACAAAAATGCACCTGAGCCAATTTAAAAAAATGCATGGGGGTAGGAGAGCTATGTCCCAGGGAAACTTTACAGCCAGTAAATTTTAAAACATAATATTTTAATGAACAGTAAGGCACACCCTCTTTTATCGGACCTGGTAGGGCAATCTGTAGCGCGTCGGCTGCATGTACGGGAGGCCACCGGTTCAATCCCGGGCCGCGACATACAAAAGTCATTAAAAATCGTAGTGCTATGGCTCCCTTGCTAACGCTCAAGCAAATATAAGGGTAGTCCCACGACTGGTTGATCCGGTGTCGGGATAATGTGATTGGGTGTGGTATCATGCCAGGTGTTCACAGCATGCTATACACATTGAAGGCAGCACTATATCTGCTTCAAGTAGACACTGTCTTCAGATAACTGAAATACTGTTGGCGGGGCGATAAACCCAGTAACCAAACTGCTAAAAAATAAAAAAGACGACTGGTTGATCCGGTGTCGGGATAATGTGAGTGGGTGTGGTATCATGCCAGGTGTTCACGGCATGCTGTACACAGTAAAGGCAGCACTATATTTCAAGTGGACACCGTCTCCAGATAACTGAAATACTGCTGGTGGGATAAAAAAAACAATAAACAAACAATAAACAAAAACAAACCCTCTTTCGTATTACAGCCCGCCAATCACCAGTTGGTCCTGAGCGTCATGTCTCTAGTCGGATGTGGTGTCACCATTGTCTGTCTGGTTATAACACTCATCGTTTACGGCTACTACTGGAGGTAATGATCGTTATTCTGTGGCGCATGTTCTTAATTGCATCAGTGTGTTATTTGTTATGTGAAATATGCATATCTACCTACGATTTCCCTTGCCCAGATCACTTAAGTGTGAATGACTACAATGATTCGCTAAATTTGATCAGAACAATATATAAATGTCCAAATGTTTGCCACAACGACCACAAACACTGCATGACGCTAAAGCCAGGAAAGTGTGGTATCTAATCTGTATTTTTAATATTTTATATGATTAAAAAGCCTTACTGCTATTAGCTGACACGTGTTGAAGCTTCTCTACAGATTTGGTTTAAAATTACATGTATTATCAAAAACTAGTGTTTCGATACCTTAAGGCGCTGTAAATATGCAGGGCATTGAAAATTATTAATACAACAAAGATTTAAACATAAAACAATACACGTTTTGTATAACCTCTTGTTTCTGTCCAATGCTTACGAGCCCCAGAGTCTTGATATATACATATTTATGTAGTTTTGTTACACATTGCCATCGGCTCAATATTTATATACAGATGGTAAGATTTGGACGGGTTTTAACCAGCGCTCATCACTTGTTTGGATTAAAATCGGATCGAATGAGGGATCATTTATTTTTGTTTTACTAATTCTTCTCTTTTTTGCTCACCTATTGCATTGTTTCGCGGAAATAAGTATGTTTCTCAGATAAGATGTCAGCAAAATATACAGAACTTAATACTGATTCACATTCATCTATGCATTTTATGTCATCATGTTTAAAGGCCTATAGTGTACAAGTGTAAGAGATGGACCGATATCATCGAGGCATCGGTGAATCGTGATAATTGCCTTCACGATACAGGATCGCGATACAATGTTGAGGTATCGATACGGGACGATACTATTGTTATTCACGAATCACTATAGTTTTTGTCCGTATTGTTTACTTACATGCCGCTTACGTTACTGAAAAAAAATAATGTATTATACCACTTAGGTTACTGACAAAAAGTATCGAAGCGCTTAATTTCACAAAATAGTTGTTACAGGAACAGCCTTACATTGAGCTAGTAAGAGGAAATGGACCTCTCTTTCCTCAAAATAGTTTGTTCTATCCGGTAACCAACATTCTCTCACCAGAGGGCGTGGTACACAAGTTTCGCTTACACCTCTGTCAACGCTCGGTGTACAAGGTTCTTGTACAAAATATAAATAATGGATAAAATGCTCGTGAGATTATTTTGATCTCTGTATATTTTACTTAAAATGAAAATGGGTATTTTTATTTTTTTTAGAACAATGTTTAAGATATATTTTAACCCAAATTTTCGGGGAACTATTTGCGACATGTGACGATAGAATATCACGTGTATGAGAACTACTTTTTCCGGCGTTGACAGAGGTGTAAGCGAAACTTGTGAAGCACGCCCTCTGGTGAGAGAATGGGTAACCAACTGTAAGAGTGTTCTTTTCTTAATATCATTAACCTAAGCGACATATGCGTTCGAAACAATAACAACAATGTTTTTTATTAATTTACAATCATCTTAAGCCAGAGCCGTGGCTTTATTTATGTTCCAGTTTTATAGACTATTGAAATTTAAAAAAAAATTCTAGTCACAGTGATGTTTTAACTTAATAAACCTATAAAACAATCAACAGAAATGATGATATTAATTCAGTAAGGCGTAAATTCACTAAATTGCATTTATTCAGTTTCAATGAAATTATCGTGATACTCTATCGTGATACAATTCAGATATTGTGATAATATCATGATACATTTTCAGCAGCGATACCCAACTCTAAAGTCAAGTATATTCATTTCAGGTTTTTGAAAGGTCCCAGGAATGTACTTGTCATGACTTTGTGTGTCAGTTTGTTGGTGGCATATCTTCTGTTTGTGTTCGGTGTCACCAGAATCAGCAACAAGGTACGTGTTTTAATTAGTAGTGAGAGTAGGAACAAATTGCATAAACAAAAATAAATAATATTAAATAATTAGAAGTCGCAATTTATTTGTAGCCAATCAGAAGCCTTGAAAATATAAATTCCTCAGCAATTTATTTCAATAGAACTCCTTTCTATTGTCTATTTTACAATGAACAAAATAGATCGATCTTATTTACTAAATGGTTTTATTTTCAAATGCGTATGTGCAACAAACCACGCATTCTGGCTTGACTCCTCCCCCTGTGTCAAGACGATTGACAGTTTGACTGACAGTTGTATGTGGCGGATTGCATGTTATTTTGGTAGAACAGGTAGAAGTGAGGCGGATACTTCTAAGTCGGATAGAATCTATTTAAACGTTCCAAAAGAAAATAGAAGCCTGCATTCGTTGCGCTCGTTTGGCTTATGTTTTCTATAGAAACGTCTTAATAGACTCTATCCTATACAAAATGAACGCTTTGTTTTTTAATCAATCGTGTTTGAAAACCTCAATTGTAAGAAATTATCCACATATATAAAAGTGTTCGCCTTAAAGATATACACACATACATTTCTAACTGTCTCAGTTTATCTTGTTAAGTTTAAGTTTTAACAAATGCAGGTATATTCATCATTAAGATAAACTGCTATTAATTTGTATTCATTTGATATAGAGCAATAAGTGTGTGATGAAATTTTCGTTCAAGACTTTAGCAAATGTCCGTAATTACCTAAAATAACGTTAACAACATACACACAAGCACGCATACTCGTACACACACACACACATGCATACACACCCACGCTCACGTGCACACACACGCACACACACACATATTTTGTATTCTTTCTGCTGCAGATTGCGTGTATGAGTGTTGCGTTGCTGCTGCACTATACTTTCCTGCTCGTTTTCTGCCTACTTCTGGCCGAGGGCGTATACATGATGCTAAATGTCCTTTTTCCATTCCACAAAAAGTCACACATTAAAGAGCTGCTGATTGGATCATTCGGTAATCAGCGCATTGATTATAAATTTCGTTTAAAGTCGTTCAAACAGGTATCTTTTAGCTGTATCCATATATTTTCCCTGCAAGCTTGCTGGAGATCTTTAACGTTTTATACTTTCAAAACATGTAAGTGTTTTGGCTTGAATAAATTGATGGTGTGGTGATAATTAAAGCGAATTAGCATGATCTGTGTTTGACACGTTTGTTTTAATGTCAGTGAGTATGGTAAAAACATTAAATCTTACACGTTTTAACGTCTGTTTCAGCGACTCCCGCCGTTATTGTTGTAACAAGCGCATCAGTCACCCAACTTCGCGGATATGGAAATGATCAATAGTAAGTTCCTTGTACAGCTTCTATTCTGAAAAGAATTGGGAATAATGAACACTGTCGTCTACTCCGCGGTTAAACCTGTCAGGAATCTGTAGTGGGGTTGGGGAAAAGGGTTACGAACCTACATCTAAAACCGGCAGACCTATAACAATAAAGAAGGCACGTATGCTGCAAGAGAAAGACACAAGGAGGAACACATCTAATACATTGAACGCAACTTTCGAATTACGACTTTTCTAGCATCGAAAGTTACTAAAACAATCCGGTGGGTACGAATTCGGATGATGTGTACTTCAATAAAAATTTGTAATGCGTATCAGCAAAATGATGTTAATGGTTTTGATTTTTTTGTCGCCAAGAGGCATTACTTTCAGTGCTTATAGAGTATGACGTAAGGCTGAGTACACATTGTATAAAATGAAGCTGTACTTCCCATACCCCCAACAAATTTGATGACAAAAGTGCATTAAGTCTTATCGATATCGGAAGTTTCATATGGCATTAGTTTGCCACAAACCCCATTGTTAATCTCTCCTGTGCGCGTTACTTCTATTGCAGGTACCTGAACAGGTTAATATCAAATGTATACATGTCTTCTGTTTCTACCTACGGCTATATAAACTCTTTTTATTTAAAACTGTGACCGTTAATTCTATTATATTTGACATTAATCTAGCACATTTTGATATGATCTGTTTAGCTTACCGGCAGTGGACAGTCGCCACGTTTGTTCAATATGGATCAAGCTTCATTGCTTGCATATTTTATAGCGCGTTTGCTAATGTTGACTATAAAAAAAGAATATATGACAGAGTCCAATGAGTATTGTAACATATATAAAACTCTGAAAAGGCACAGGACAAAGGTATTTCACGTGCAAGCCAAGTGAAAAGTAAGAACCATTTTTTATGAGTCATTTAACTAAAAGAGCAAACCCGACAGTTACCGCCTCGGAACGGTCAGTCGGCAATGTGGGCCGACTGGGGTGCTTAAACCGGTTACAGAGCTCTAACCTCGCACTTCCTGATGAGTTTCTCAAATGCAAGCAATGAAAAGAACAACGCTCTATTTGAATACAAAATGTCCAAGCGCTGATATTTTTTATAATAAGTTATGACGAAAGTAGTGACGTCATTGAAAAATAATGTCCACATAGTGTTCAGAAAATAATATTGTATTATTTCGATTTGAAACACTACAGAAAAATGGTTGACTATAAATGAAACTAACTTTCTGAATCATGAACAAACATGACCAGAGACGAATAAATGGTTGTAGAATCCTGTTCATGTGAAGATCGAATTAAAGAACCAAAGTACAATGTCCATCAAAGGAAATACACTCAACAATCCTTATAGGATGAATTAAATGACAACATAGATTACATTCACGGGGAGATTTTTTACGACCGCCACACTGCACAAGTAACATTGTGTTGATCACGAATAAGAATATATGACAAAGTCCTATGAGCATTGCAACATGTACCAAACTCCGAAAAGGCACAGAACAACGGCTTTTCACATGCAAGCCAAGCGAAAAGTAAGAACAAATTTGTGATGAGTCATTTAACGAAAAGAGCAAACCCGACAGTTACCGCATTGGAACGGTCATTTGGCAATGTGGGCCGACTGGGGTGCTTAAACCGGTTTTACAGAGCTCTAACCCCGCACTTCCTGAAGTGTCTCTTAAATGCAAGCAAAGAAAAGAAAAACGCTCTTTTTGAATACAAAATGTCCAAGCGCTGATATTTTCTATAATAAGTTATGACGAAAGTAGTGACGTCATTGAAAAATAATGTCCACATAGTGTTTAGAAAATAATATTGTATTATTTCGATTTGGAACACTACACAAAAATGGTTGACTATAATGAAATTAACTTTCTGAATCATGAACAAACATAACCAGAGACGAATAAATGGTTGTAGAGTCCTGTTCATGTGAAGATGGAATTGAAGAACCAAAATCCAATGTCCATCAAAGGAAATACACGCAACAATCCTTATACATGTAGGATGAATTAAATGACAACATAGATTACATGCACGGGGAGATTTTTTTACGACCGCCACACTGCAATGTCGAAAGTTATTTTGAAACTATTTGTTTTCATAAAACCAAATTCTGTGAAAACTACCCTTTTTTAGTTTTACTACAAGAATCAAGTTAACATCATTTTCCATTTTGTAGCTGTTGGTTAACAGTCAGCTCGGTTGCATTTTGGACATTTGTTGGTCCAGCGTCATTCGTCGTAGTGGTAAGTTATAGTATGTTTTTTCTACAAAACGTACTATCTTTTTAAACAACATTTTCAACAATTTTGATTTATCAATAATTTTGCTTAAATTGATTGAAGCCAAATGCATAAGTACCTTTCCATCATGATTTAAACATTTAAAGAACAATTTAGCAAAATTTCGAAACAGGTTTTTACACAATATAAACATATGAAAAACACCAAATTGAGAACGAATTTCAACATATTTTCATTTGAATAAAGAAGGAAATGTTGTTGTTGTTCTGTTTTTAGGTTAATCTCATTATTATCATTTTGATAATGAAAACGATGTACGGCACAAAATGGATGAAAAACATGAAGCAGCGTGAAAAGGCCAAGTAATAATATTTCATACAATTTCAATTTTGTTATCTGACATTGCTTAATGAAAACAAATGCGAAACAAAATATGCAATAAGGCATTCCGGTACGATTTATGTCTTTGTGACGCATTTACTAGCCTTTAATTCAGACAGTTTTGCGTCAGTGTTAAAACCGTGTTAAATCTACAGTTATCTAGAAATGTGTAAGATTAATTCATATTTGTATGAACAAGCTTCTAAATTGTCCGCCTGATGGTGACAGTCGACAAAAGTGAAAGTCTTTTCATTTGATGTTAAATTAGGACGGGCAAAATACACTTAACAAAACTTAGCTAAGGATAGCAGTATTGTGGGAAATGACAGACCCTGTTTTTTAGTGTTTTAGTATTACATGGCAACTCTTACACATTTTTTGGCATTTAAAAGGTTCTTTCAGATGAATAGAATAACACAATTTTAAAAAATATAATGTGTGTTTTTATAACGCATGTTGCTATATAATTTACAGAATCCTAACCAGTAAAACTCTGGTGTTGCTGCCCATAATGGGCGTCACGTGGGCGTTCGGGATCCTGTCCGTGCATGCGCCGCTTGTGTGGCTGCAGTATCCCTTCGTTATCTTTAACAGCTTTCAGGTACACTGTGTGTACATTACGACATCGTTATCATTTTTCATACGATTAGGAATATATTTGAAGCCTAACGTTGTTGTATATCATCATTTCAAAATGCGTTTTACTGCTTACGTCATCAGTCTCAACTTTAACAGAATAGGGCCAGTATTCACCAACTATTCTCAAGTCATGGATTTCAATCCGCAATATCTTTTTTGTATTCAGCTACATGCCTGTATCTTTTGCATGACACTTTAACTTTTCTACTTTGAGCATAAAATCACGTTAAAAATTCATAAATAAGCTTATTTTTGCTGGTATTAAAAATTGTAGCTTGGGCTTAAGTCGTGACTTAGACTTAGGAATAGTCTGTGAATACGGCCTAAATACACTGTTTATTGCTTACACCATCGTCATCAGTATCTCATTCACACCTTTATGTGTATTAACTTACAACTAAATACCATCAGGGTTTTGGAATGTCAAGAATTGATTGAAATTATTAACAAGCCGTCACGTATTTTAGACAAATATTGAATAGTTTGCCTATGTATACAAGTTTCTAATTCATGTAACAACATCATACTCCTCTTCTGGAGAATGTTTGCACTATTGCTGCATAACTTTATCACTTAGTTTAAGTTAAGGCTGTTTATAGCACTAGCTTAATTGTATGACAGACAATTCATGAAATATATCGCTTAAAATGTCCGTTATTTCAAAATCTATAAATAAGAACACTTGGGATTCAGTTAAAAATTGATATCGACATCAGAGCTGATTGCCTTGATGTTCATGTGAAATTATCTCAAAAGTAAGTGATCACGTGGTCTTCTTAGTTTAAAAATAGCCAACTGTGCAGACTGACTACGAAAGGCAATATCAGGCTACAATGTTTCAGGTAACAGTTACTTATTTTGTTATTTGAGAACAATATTTAGTCAAAAAATATCTAATTACTGAACAGATTTCAGTTACAGTTGCAGGAATCTTGATACTTAAATAAAAACTATAATACAGCTGCAAACAGCATATTCCAAGTTTCAAGCAGAACAAAGTTATGGAAAAAATATATAAGATTTTATCTAAGTGATTGTTATTAAAATGTTGTTGGCGTTTAAAGCTGCTGCTGCTGCTGCTGCTGCTGCTGCTGCTGCTTCCGATGGTGATGTAAATGGAGATGCCGCCGCTCTTTAAGTTAAATATGCTACAAAAAAGCCCGGATGTGCTTTCAAGAAATGCTCTCGGGACTTCTTTTAATTATGAAGATGAAAACAACAAAGGATAATTGTAAAACTGAATAATTCGACATAAAGTACATCGGTTAAGCTTCTTACCAAGTTCGGTGATGAAACTTGTTTTATGTCACATTTTGGCATCGTTTTCGCAACAGATTTTATTATCCGTGTTTATATTTACGAACAAAAACTATAAGTCAACCATACACTTTCTACTAAGACGATAGGAAACAGCAATGTTAACACTCTTGAAATGTCAGTGTTCAAAATGAGATCATTGCAGACGTTGGCAATCATGCCATTAATTTTTTTTTATATTCAATCTTTCTATTTCAGGGACTGTTCATTTTCCTCTTCCATTGCGTTTTGAACAAGCCGGTATGTAATGCTTTACACAAACAAGTAATAAATATATGTGCATTAAATGATGCATAACTTGTTCACCGTGTAATAAAGGTCAATATTTCCGACAACGCATCTTTCTTGTCACAACACGCCGCCGTCTCTTTTGTCAAAAATGATTGTGTATATGCATACGGATTCTTTTAGAAATAACACAATATTTGACTAGTTAGTATAGCCAGTTATGTGTAAAAAAAACGCTGGAATTGATTGATTATCGTGTTTCAAAAGAGTTTTGTTTAAAAAAATCAAGAAATAAGTATAATGAAATGTTTGACTAATGATGATGTTCCTTGAATCTGCAAACAAGATATTAAAAATTTTGTTAGATGTGAAAAATGCCAATACTCTTCATTAACCGAGTACAGTTTGGGTCAAAGATGAATAAATGTTGAGGTACTTATATACATTCATATTTTAATGCTCGATTTGTATCTGATTACTTTATTGTTCATAAGTCTGTTTTACTGTATACTAGGATATTTACTGTGTTTAAAAATTACACTTTGTATGCTACCATGTTTTTGTACTATTTTTTCAACTACACAATAAATATATATATAATAAAATACACATTTGATATTAGAACCCCAATAAAGTAATGTTGAAATAATGCTTGAAAAATGGTATTTAAACTTAGCTTTCGTCATGACCTCTGTACTACAACGCCTCTCAGCATCAACAGCTACTTTATATGTATAAAATCTGAACAAAATGGCTGACCTAATGCGTACTCAAAGTACAAACGGACCGGTATTCAATTAGATATTGCATCGTCAGTATTACTGGGATATGACATCGCCGGTAGTTAATAGAATATCTATTAAAGTTATTTTTATAGCTTTTCTGTGACTGGTTGACACATATGTTTTTGTGTGTAAAGTTTTTTACGAAAGGTCAGTTTGTTGTTTTACACTTAAATTATCATTTGGCGCTATATCCAGACACTACTCAGTTTAAAAAGTCTTTCGTCATAATAAATCAAAACATAAACTTCATATTTATGTATGCTGTATTATACATTGTCTTATCTCTCCTGTCAATCGAACGCTTAACTAAATATATAAACTGAGTTTGGTAAAAAAAAAGTCAAACATGTGTGTGTGTCTGTCTGTGTTTGCGTGCTTGTTTGTGTATGTTGTGTGTACATGCGCGTTCGTACGTGCGTGTGTGTGCAGGGGCTTGTGTATGTATTCTTTCGAATTTTAATGCACTCACTTTTTTCTGAGTGTGTCTATTGTGTGCGTATATGTCTGTTTCTTTTGGGCATGCGCATGAATCCCCCTTTTTTAAATAAGTTTTCTCGCATTTAAATATCGCCATTATTTTCTCCTTTTACTTTTCTGCAGCTACGGGCAGCCATTGCCAAGTCCAAGGAACGATTTGCAAATTCTAATAGTTTACCGGTAAGAATGTTGTTAATAACTGTTTGGTTACTTATTTATGTTTCATGTAGATAAGTGTTCTTCTAAACACACTGCATTAAAACGGCATATGGATTTTAGATGTCAATATGCGAATATATTAATTAAAAATTTTAAAAAGTTATAATATGACATTAAATATATCACCTATGAGTTGTGAGTAAATAGAAGATTAAAGTAAAAAGTACATTTGAAGATAAAAATGTATAATTTAAATAACAATGCAGAATTCATCTTCACTACAATAACTACAGCCGTCTAGAAAAGCAATTGGCCTCCGTGGAAATGTTGCTTGCGGGAATCGACAACACCGTCAAAATAAAAATGTTGAAAACGATTTTAAATTTATAAGTCAAAGCAAATTACTTTTTAAAAGGTTAACATTCCTTTGACTTTACCATTAGAATAAAACTAAAACGGTATTAAATTTTGAAAACAATTTCATTTTTTCTTATTTCGTAGCATTGAGATTCGTCACACTTAGTATCAGAGTCGATGTTTTAAAAAAAATTGTAACGCAGGCCGGTGATCTCCAAGGTCAACCATCCACACCAACCACATTAACCGCTGCTTAGCCGCACAGCTTTGGAGGCTCGTTTGAAGTGCTTATACCACTGTGATTGTTACATTACTCACCCCGCCGAAAAGTCTCGTCCCGATACTTGCCCTGGGAAACTCCATGGGCAAGCAACACCAGTACGACAGTTTACTCTATCACACCGCTCCCGCCAATGTAGCGCAGGACGGCGCTCTCCAACGGTCACCCATCCATACACCAACCACAGTAAACGTTACTTAACCGCGCAACTTTGGAAGGCGCTTAAACCGCGTCGCTCGAAAGTTAATCTTGCAGCGAGACTTGTTTGCTGTGCTCGTATATCTACCTCTGTGTGTTTTACCAAAATATTACGTTTTTTAGAAGAACGCCCAGTCTTCTACTGTTAGGAGCGAGGTCAGCACAGATGACTCCAACCCTCCAGCTACGATGTCGGAGGAAGAACTGCGTCAGTTCAAAAGGCGACATGCACTTCCTATGGTAAGTCGTTGTAAACGGTAAATCACATTTGTAAAGACAATAAATTGTCATAAATACGACCAAGACACTCAAAGCAGCAAGGTGCAATGTCAATAAAGCAAAGGATTCGGTAAATAAAATTAACTTTGAGAGCTCTTGATATTTTGATAAATAATAAGTGTCACACTAACAAGGGGTAGTAACATGCAGATTTTAAACTATCAAAGCTAAGGAGGTATATGCAAATTATAAACTATCTAAGAGAGGTGGTTGCATGCAGGTTATGAAATTTCAAAGAGAGGTAGTTACATCCATATCATGAACTATCAAAGAGAAATGGATTACATGCATATTATGAATTATCAAAGAGAGAGGCTTACATGCAGATTATGAACTATCAAAGAGTAATGGTTACATGCAGATTATGAACTATCAAAGATATGAGTTTACATGCAGGTTGTGACCTATCAAAGGGAAGGGGTTACATGCAGATTATGAACTATCACAGAGAGGGTAACCTACAGATTACAAACTATCAAAGAGAAGGAGTTACATGCAGATTGTGGACTATCAAAGAGAAATGTTTACATAAAGATTACAAACTTTCAAAGAGACGTGGTTACATGCAGATTATAAACTATCAAAGAGACGTGGTTACATGCAGATTATAAACAACCGAAGAGAGGCGGTTACATGCAGATTATAAACTATCAAAGGGAAATGGTAACATACAGATTATAAACTATCAAAGAGATGCAGATTATGTTTTATCAAAGAGAGGTGGTTACATGTAGTTTATAAACTATCAAAGAGAGGGGATTACATGCAGATTATAAAGTATCAAAGAGAAAATGGTTACATACATGTTATAAACTATCAAAGAGGTGGTTACATGCAGTTTATAAACTACCAAATAGAGGGGGTTGCTAAGCAGGACTTTTTTTCCGCAAGTGCGTTATTTGAAGCATAATACATTTATTGACTATCATTCTATTAATGTTTTATTTTCAAAAGGGTAGTGTTTAGCAAGTAATAGCACACAAGCATGTGACAATGGGTTTCTTACTAAGGTTTAAATGATTCAACTTCATTTAATTCACCCTGTAAGGATTTTACGCGTATTTCCTTTGATGGACACTGAACTTTGGTTCCTCAATTCCATCTCCACAGGATGCTACAACCATTTACACTTCTTTGGTCATTTTGTTCTTCGTTCAACAGATAATTTCATTTACAGTCAACAATTGTGTTTAGTTCTTCTAATCTTACAGTAGCAATAATACTTCCCTCTCTTCCAAACACTATGTGGATATTATTTTTCGAATACGTCATTACCTTCGACATAATTTATCAACGAAAACGTAAGCGCTTGGAATTTTTGATCCAAATAGATCGATTTTCTTTCTGTTGATTGCATTTGAAAAACCCCTCAGGAAGTGTGAGGTTAGAGCTCTGTAAAACCGGTTCAAGCACCCCAGTGAATACTTTTTGCCGACTGACCGTTCCAATGCGGTACCTTTTGAATTTGCTTTATTTTGTAAAAGGACTCAACACAGATTTGAAACGTGTTTATTCTTAATCACTTGTAGTTGAAATTTGTCCCATAATTTAAAAATGGTTACCCGGGTGAGAACCCCATCACCATAAGGTGTCATTTCACAAGGCATTCACTACTTGTGTACTGGTCCTAGCCAGTGGACTAAAAAATAAAGAAAACACAGCAATGTCATTGTTTCTACTTTTTTATTAGAGTATACTTTTCTAAATAAAAATACTCAAAAGACATGTGAAAAACACACTTCTTTCTTCCTTTGCTTTAATTTTGCTTTTCTGACGAATCTTCCTCGCTAACCGCGATTCCTTTTCGCTATTTTGGAGTGAAGAAATTGACGCGATTTTTATTGGATAAAATTGGAAAACTAAAATCTGGTGATTTTTTTTCTCGGAAGGCCAAGTGTTTACGTAAATGATCGAACATATAACATCGTAAAACACTAAATGCCGACATTACACGAAAATTCATGAGATTGATTACACATCTAATACCTTAAGAGAATTCTTCTGTGTTAAAATTGACAACAAATTATGTTTTATTTCAGCAACCGGGTGCAGATGAAGACAACTCGGGACGACCGCCGACACAAGTTTTCATCGATCTTCGTCGTGAGTTAATGGTATGTTACGGATAGGGCTGCAACGATTCAGCAAGAAGTCGATTCGATGTGATTCGATTTGTTTCACTTCGATTCGATTATTTTCGATTATTATTATTATTATTTGCAATGGTAATGAAAAGAATAATTAAGTTGTGAAGCATCTTTTTTATTTGGTTGTTTTTGCAAAACACTAACAAAAGGTTACAAGGAATGAAATTTGCAGGACAAGTAAAAACATGGCAAGTACATTCATAAAGGAACATTTAAAAACATCTTTCAAAACAAAGCTTGAAGGTAGTTCCTTTTAAATTCATGTTATCATCTTATCATTTTACTTTAATGCGGCCCTTTTGGCTCGAATTAAATCGAAAATAGCGCACTGTGCATAGAAAATCGAATCGAAGGTATTGTGATTGAATTCCGATGAATCGAATTGACTTGTTGCAGCCCTAGTAACAGAAGCCCTAGAGGGACACTTTTGTTACCTGGTAATACTTATTTCTTATAACTTATTTGTTATCTGCAGTCTAGTGGTAACACACTTGATTACAAGTAATGATGACCTGGGTGTTAAGTGGTACCTTTTCATGGGTTTATACTTACCCGTACAATGAAATATCTCCTCAACTATCACCCTCCCTGTCACAATGTCTGTATTCGAGGGGCTTCAGAATCGAAATAATCAGTTCTCTATCAGATTTTGGCTGGATCTGATCAGGTTTAACGCCCGTTTTAACAGTATTACCGTCATGTACAGGGGCAGTTCTATATCAGAACTTGAGTCATTAAATTACGAAACAATGAACTAACAAATGTACTGAAGCCCTGGAGGGACGTTTTTTTTATTTGTCATTACTTATTTGATATTACTTACGTGTTATTGCTTAATTATTAAAACTTATTACTTGTAACGCAGAGAAACACATGCCAGAGTAGCAAAATGGACACTTCAATTCAAAGTGAATCGGTATGTCATTTGTTAACAGGTTAGTGTATACCCATGCAAAGGTACCAAGGTCATCGTTACTAGTAATCCAGTGTGTTACCACAAGACTGTTATAACAAATAAGTAGTAACAAATAAGTATTGGCAAGTAAGGAAAATGTCCCTCCAAGATTTCCGTAGTATGCTGATGCTTAATTGTGCTTTAGTTTTAATTCTTCCGAAGTGGCATATAGCAGAAGCAATGTCCGTGCAATCGTCTGTTTGTCAGTCCCATTTCCGCGGTTGATCTTTCGTAACATTGACGGAACATCAGTCAAGCTTCATTATGTTATACTCATTCTTGATGTGTGTCGCAAATAACATTTTCAAGCACAGCTCTCAATGTCAATGTCATTTTAATTGTCATATCAATGACTATTTCTTACAAATGGTTACTTAACCTGTATTTAAGTGTCTCGGCAAATATTTTGTCATTTTCAGATATCAAATGAAACTTTACAATTTTACTGATATACACTGAAAGGTAAGGTCCACTTAGCATTTGCAAACGCAACCACAAGATCATAGGTAAGGTCATTGCATGTTGCTAATTCCAGTGTTATTTTTGTTCATGGGTATGGAATTGTTGAAGTTGTTCTTGTTGATGTTGTCTCCAATTAGATTCAGTGGGTGTTTAGGGTTGGTTACGCTTGTATTATTTTCAGTGCTACGGTTGAGTTTATTGAAAATGATACTCAGTAGTGGTAGTAGTAGTAGTAGTAGTAGTAGTAGTAGTAGTAGTAGTAGTAGTACCAGTACATTTTTATATTAACGTCATGGTTTACGCATCGTCAGTAATGCTTTTTTGTTCCAGCGTACGAATAAAAAAAGTAATTATATGTTAATATTTTTTTTTAGTTGTTTCATGAGGTATACAGACTTGTCATACCAGCAAACGTACAAGCACATATAATGGACCCTGTCTGTGTCACGAATTCGTCGCATTGTATCAGGCACATCCGACATTTTCTACATCCTAGCCACTGTGCTTTTTATTAATTAATAGTATAATCACTAAATAGTGATGCGCCGATGATCGGAAGATATCGATTAGCGGCGTGTAAAAGCTTCTCGATGTCGATAATCGATGTCATTCTCTCATAATCGATTAACAGAAGAGTGCGAACGCTCTGCAAATAAAGGTACGGATTCCGGCTTTTACACTGATCCGGCCGTAAAGGGAAATCACTCTTAAAATTAAAATGGCAGCCCGTGAGATTTACGAGTATCATGATTAGTGTTTAGTACATATAAAAATAAAAATCAAGTGAAAAATTTGTATTTTGTCCTTGAAATACCGAATGTTTGTAAAAGTGGCAGCAAGTACAATACAGTTTCGACTAATTATGTAAGCTACTAATCAAAAACCATTTGTGAACGTTACACTGCGTAGATTAATATATATTATAATCTGTAAAATCGCATCAGAAGTGGCAACCGATTCCAGTCGATAATCGATTATGATTTGCAACCCATTTCCCAACACTACCACTACAAAACGTCTCATCTAGAAGGGTACGTCAAGTGAAAAATACAGCATACAACTGACAGTGGCAGAATACAATGCTTATATGTACATAATTTTGCCTGTGATGAAACTCCATTTTAGCTTAAAACAATTTACTTTTTTTCTAACAGGGTAGATTACAGAGCATGTACTTGGCATTGACGAGCTCCATTGTCCCAAACTCATCGCAACCGCAGCAACAGCCGGATTATCATGTGGAATTCAATAAGGAAGATAGCGTAGGAAGTGTTGAAAACTGCTTCGGAGGTATAGAGGAGAAGCAAACCAGTATAGAAGAACTTGGAGACAATGAAGAGCATCTTGATTAATGTCAATGATTTAGCGAAGAAAAATGTGATTCATAATATATCGAACTACTTATTCACCAATACAATACTAATCAAATCAAACTTATCATATCAAATTATATGATGAACCTCTTTGATTTTCTAGCTTTATAAAAAAGAGTTCGTAAATACCGGACCAGTTGTCAAATCAATGTGTAACGGTGGCTTAATGAGGTTGTTACATTCACTGTTAAAAGTATGCCTTCATCTCTACAGTTGTTAGAAAAACCTAGACCGCCCCATTGTCCATAACAAGAGGCTGCACATGATGCTTACGGAAATATAATGTTGTTTGTGTTGCAATTCCCAATTTTCCGATACTTTCGCATTCAGCTTTATGTAACAGTGTTAAAGTATTATGTGTATAACATATATTTGGAGTCCGATTGTTTGAATAGGACACGTTTACGACTTTATTGTTTGTTTGTTTGTTTGTTTATTGGGTTTATCGTTCCACCAACAGTATTTCAGTTATCTGGAGAGGGTGTCCACTTGAAAAGTACAGTGTTGCCTTCACTGTGTATAGCATGCCGTGAACACCTGGCATGATACCACACCCAGTCACATTATCCTGACACCGGGCCAACCAGTCGTGGAACTACCCTTATATTTGCTTGAGCGTTAGCAAGGGAGCTATACCACTACCATTTTTAACGACTTTAATAAGTCGGCCCGGAATTGAACCCTGGGCCTCCTGTACCTGGAGCCGACGCTCTACCGATTGCGCTACCTGATCCGGTGTCGACTTTATTACTTATTGAGATCGTACTTATTCAGATAATGCATTGTATAATTAAATATTCTATGTACGTTTTTAATATGACTTTAACATCAGTTTTATTTATTTGTTTCGTATCTTAAATTGACGGTATTACCGCCATAATTCTATTATGTCAACCCTTTAACAGTCCATAATATATTGATCTGCATTCTCTTTGTATTCAACTTATACTGCGGTTACTTCTTTTCTTTATAAATAGTGTAAGTATATTCTTGCATTTACAGTTAAATTTCATCTAAAACGCTCTCACTCAGATTTTCGACACATTGCCTTTTTTCAAGAGTTTAACATAAACAATTTATGTCTCTATTTGTTCATATTTGAAAACGTTTATGTGTGCTGCCATTTTAGAAAACAGGGAAACGACGCCAACGTCATCCAATGACATCGTCGTTTTACTGCCATTTACTGAACGTCATTTTTTCCGCCGAAAATTTAAGTGCGTTTTTAGAAAAAATACAATTAATAACAGTTCGCTCTGGATCAATTTATAGTTATATTATAGTTGTCAATGATATACATATTATTTATTGCTTTTGATGTCGTAATTGATAGACTCAAGGCCATTTTGCTTTTTGTACGAAGTTGCTATATGTACTTACAAACACTTCCCTAATCTGAAATAATTTCTTATTTTTGCTTTCATTCTTTTTCATGTTAAATTTACTCATTTGTTTCATGTTTAAAATTGTGGACTTAATGCCATCAGCTTAATAGCTTGTATTTTTATTACGCCATCGCTTATATTTTAATAGGAAATTAAAGTTTAGACCGTTTATTTCAATTCACTCTGCTCTCTTTCCTTGTTCGGTTTTTTTTTTTTGTTATTTATACACGAATTTATTCTGGGTAAAGAATAATATTCAAGTAGCGAAATTGATTTATAATTTTCTAGTTTAAAGAGTTGGTTTCTTTTTTATTTAACATGAAACCCAAAAATAAAATAGCAAAGGGATCATATTTGGCTGGTTAAATGCTACATTTTTACTAATTCTGTAGTAACCTTTTTATAAGGTCAGGTAAGATACATTGATCAAGTGTTTCATAAAATCGCTTAAGAATGTTTCGAATACACGTATGACTACAACGGATGATAGAAGCATAATATACCATAACTGTGCGATTGTGAATACATTTAAGATCCGGAACTTTTTAAATTAAGAAGCAATGAATTTTACGAATTACCAACAACTAATTTCCATACCAAGATTTCGTAGAAATTACCAAAAATTAATAACAGGCATCAGAACAGTGACAGCTGCAAAGCACTAACTTAAGTGTAACGTCTATAAACAAATTTGCAGGGGTAAAAGTTTTCCGTCTCATTTTTCAAAATAATGCAAATCTGGTGACAAATTAGGAGGTTCGGGGTGAGGGCTGCTGTGTGCACTTAATTTACGTTCCCTTGGCACAAAATTAAGTCTTACGGGGATTGCCGATGTAAAATTTCAGTCAGTTTTACAAGATCATATTTGATTGGTCCTTATTGTTTTCGTTAGCAAATTAAAATGTTTGTTACTTCAGTAGTTATATATATAAATATATCTGAAGTTGTTTCTGAGCATCTCAAATCACTAAATTGCAGTATCTAACGATGGCCTCCGGCCCCCTGGACCTCTTGCGGTCCCCAGCTAATTTTTCAGTTTCTGTCACTTTTTCTCCTGAATTAGTGCGAATTAGAAAGCATGCCTTTTGGTAAGATAATTGCCCCACCTAATGTTATGCTTTATAAAAAGGACACTATTTCTGCAACAAATAACAAACAAAATTTGTTTTATGCCCTAGCAGATACCATTCAATTAAACATCATAATACCAGTATGTCGAGCGATGCGTACAATGACAGTCACACTATATTAATTATAAATTTAACAAATTTATTTATTAATAAAAATGGTGATGTGTCCGCTTTCAAATTATTTATTTTCCGTTATGGCCTCTTTGTATAAGGCAATCAAATCGCCGAATTTCCGGTTTGGTCCTGTTTTCATTTTCTGAATTATATCTTGCATACCAGTATTCAAGTTATTTCTCCACGTGAAATCTTGATACATACCGGACATAATATGCAATGCTGCACACAACTTCAAATAGCTATTTTAACAATAATTTTTTTAGTGCATAACACAATCTTATATTTTGGCTAAAAAGCTGAATAGTCCATACGTGGATATTATTGATTCATAAACGATTTTATAGTGTATATAATTTATCTATTAAGAGAATTTTGTTTCTATTTTTGTTGTGTTATTCCTGGTATTTGTATGCATTCATGAAGCATACATAGATGTGTAATGTTTTGATTATTGTGACTTTGCTTATAATATTATTATACATCTTGTTATTTCCATTTTTATGTACACTTTTACCGATATAAATATATTATTAAATGCCTTAAGCACAACAACACGTGTCTACCCAGTTAATTATAAAGGGACTTACGATTATAATTTAACATACGAATACATGAAATATTTATTCAACAATACCTTCATGAAGCAATATTTAAACAATTATCGTTTAGATAGTACACGCGTTTCAAATAATTGTATTATCATTCCTCAAGCTAATTTGCCACAGTTCTTCTAATTTGCATTATTTTAAGTTTTGCTTACAAAAGCAAGCATTTGTTTAACTGCTTCTAATAACTTTTGGTCGCCTGAGTATACGTGAATAAATTGTCTTTTTAAATAAATGTGTTGTAAATACGGAATTAAAAAACGTAGCGACGCTTTTCAGCATTCTTTTTTTATTCGTTATCCGTTATTATTTTAAAAATTTAATTCTGAGCCAATGTAGAAATATTTATCATTGCACTGTCATTGCAATATACATAAACAAAAGTTCTGTAATTGCAACGAGTTTGTGCCGTAGTCTGGAGTTTGTTTTGATATTGATACAAAGCAAAAGGCACTTTTATTCCATCAGACGTTTTGCATTAGAAGACTCGTTGAAATTGAAGCGTCTGAACAATGCCGAGTATTGTTTATTCTTACACGGTCAAATCGTACCTAGAATGTACTTTAATTACACTTTTATTATCCTTTGAGTGCATTTAACAAATTCGCTTTGATATATAACTTAATTCAGCAATTGTCGCATATTTCTAGCTTCACCTGCTAAGGGCAAATGAACCGCACTCCAAAGACGAGCACGTTTTGGGCCTAGAGAAAATGGCCCTTTACAATGCTCGAAATTGTTTCAAATGTCTTATCTATCAATCCTCCAAAGATTACTTTAATTATACTTTTATTATCATTTAGGCACTTTTAACAAACGAGCTTTGATATATAACTTAATTCAACGATCGTCGCATATTCATTGATTGCTTTCTCCAGCTAAGGGTAAAAGAACCGCACTCCGATAATGAGCACATTTTGGACCTGGAGAAAATGACCCTTGACAATGCTCGAAATTGTTTCAAATGTCTTATCTATCAATCTTCTAAATATTGAAGTGTTTGTTTTATTAAAGGTGGTATCCAACAGGACAAAATTATTTTCATTAAAGATTGTAGTAAACTACTGTAACCTGAACAGAGCTCTCAAGATACTGTTTAATGATGTCCTACACCTGTCTGAAAAGTGAACCATAACGTCACAATAGTCATTTCAAACATGTATTTCCTATCTGAGAAACGCTGCACAGTTAACTATTTTTAAACTAAGAAAACCACGTGACTACTTATGTTTTAGCTCATCCACGTCACCCGTTGTGACGTCAATGTCTATTATGTACGCTAAACATCTAAATAAACTTGATATAAAAATAAAATCGATTAACATCAAAAAAATTTAAATCTCATTCTTAAACATGTATACTTTTTCGCACGAACGTACACTGGAATTAATTTGAATCAAAATATGTTTGTTTTCCTCAATCTCGTATTTTCATATTTAACTTTTCTTAAAACTGTTTTAACACTTCACAAGGCAAGATTATGTTGAATATTGATTATTTATCCATATAATCTACAAAATAATTTGACAGTTAATAAACACCAACATAATAGAAGAATCTAATTCACTTTCTATATCTAATGGGTGGCAGAATCATGTTTTTGAATGTTTACAAAACAACTGATTAAAATAAATTTACTGAGATTAAATCACATGTTTAAAACTTTAAAAACAACCACTTACTGTCACATTTATCGAGTGCTTGTACATAGTCACATTCACATCAAATGGTGTAAGGAGTATGAACCATGTGCTATTGGTATACTATAATTATTAATATTTCAAAAGAAGATCATATTATAAGAAACATCTTTAATAAATTTGTTAACATTTATTTTCTATTAAAAAGACGTATGTTACATAATCATCTGCATATTTAAATTTATATGTATTTGTATTTATTTGTCATAAACATTTGCTGTACATTATATAGCTGTGTTCTTGTTTTAAATGATTAGCAATACAAATTTATTCTTGTTTGTTCTGACAACATTAGTTGAAGAGTATTCTAAAAGCCAGTCCACGTAAGAAAGTTTCTGGATGCAAGATTAAATGGTTTTAAACCCCAACCCTTGAGCCAAGTTGAAAGTTTTCACACTGCAAGATGAAAGGTTGTCCTATATAAAGCATGAACTTAAGCAGGTTGAACATTAATAAAGACAATTGTTAGCTTTGAATCATGGACCCAATTATTTTTATATTAAGTATTAAATAGTGTCTCAGGTAAGCTTTGGTTCTGTATTGGCAGTTAAGTGATTTAGTTGATGAATAATCCTACAGCAACTAAAACATATGTGTTGGTATGTGTTGGTATGTCCTGTAACCGGGCTGGACAAAACGGTCAGTGATGCTGGTGGTAGCAAGATCCAGCGCCTCGTTGTACTGCTGTCCATACATATCTTTCACTGTAGCCGGATAATCTAACGGAGTGTTCCCAGTAGAGGACCTCTTAGGCATTTTTCGTCTTCGAGAAAGCGACGTCTCGTTGACATCACATCTGTCGATTTGCTCATTTACACGTAGTCTCAGTGCGGAGTTTACGTAGAGTATTGGCCGTCATGGCGGCCTGCGTCTGAACCTCCGCTTCGGACATGTCTTTATGTTGCAGAGACCTGCTCAGGTTGTCAGTATGGCGAAGAACTTCATTACCAAGACACGCACCAAACAAGAAATCAAATAGCCTCATTTAAGTCTCTACACAAGTTATGTCACGTGCGCGGATTTCACTTCTTAAGTTGTCTCGTAGCACTCTTCCCAAAGGGACTGAAGTACTGTATAGTTCTGCAAAACACTGTCTAAGCTGGCGGCTCTGATGGTCCATCTAGTCGGACACAGGTTGCGAAACCCGGGCGTATCGGGACTCATTTCCTGTTTTATGTCTTCAAGTTTCGCGTCACGTTTAGGAGAGTACTTGATCAACTTTGACATTTCGTACACAGTGTCCATGGTGTCTCTCATCCCCTTTGACGCTTTCATTGTGTCGCCTACAGCAAGGTTGAGCGCGTGCCCATAACAATGAGTATAAATGTCTCTTGACTCTTCCGCACAGATGTTAGCCGCTACACCCTTTTATGCTACCGACATGTTTACAGCGCCTTTATAACACTGTCCGCGACAATTACTGACTGTAAGCATCATCCTGACAATGGCGCCCTTAATCACTGAAGTCAATGTCTGGAGCTCACGGTGCACAGCCCGATTAGTGCACAACCAAGTCTTTGTCCACGTGTCTAAGCACTATCACTGCTTGTTCGCAATTGGACTGGTCTCTTGTTTCGTCGGCCATGATGGTGAAAAAAAAAACGTTTGCCTTGATGTTGGCGGCGATGTCGTGGCCTGTATAATAGGCCTATCGTTTTGTATTTCTGCGCATGTGTATTTTTTTTCTTTCTTTCGAGCCACTGGAGGATGGACTCGTCTTTCTAGCCTTGTGGCTTGAACAGTTTGAACGAAGTCGGACTGATTGCCGTCATGACCGCGTAGCGGAAGTCCGTGTCTGGCGAGAAAGCGGATGCTGCTGGGGATAGTTATGAGCTGGAGCCTGTACGCCTTCTTTTCATCACTGTGAGCGGATGAGAAACTTTCACCGATATCACGTGTCTGTTTGGGGATGGTTATGTGGCGTTCGACGGCTTCCTTGTGGCTGTCAGAATTCTCATGCTTCCGGAACTTTGAAGGCAATTATCAGCTTTTTTTCGCCTCTCTAATGCCGCGATAGCTATGTCAAAATAAGAACTTAAGATGTTTTTTGTAAGATTTTTTTTTGTATTTTTGTAAGAAAGAGCGGTGCGTTTCTTGCCTGACGCGACGCCACTGTGGTGGCGGTGATGGTGGTAGTGTGGTGGTCGTGGTGATCAGGTGGTAGTGACGGTGAAGAATGTAGTAGTGCCCGTGGTGGAGGAGATGGCAGCGGTGTCAGGATGTTGTTGTAGTTGATGAGGAGGTGGAGGAGCAGAAGGAAGAGAAGAATGATGAGGGAGAGGAAAAAGGTGCTGCTGATGATGATTATCATGATTATGTAATTCATGATAGGCTAATTATGAGAAGGAGGATTATGATAATGATCGCTTATTATTATGATGATCGAAGAAGAATAATGCGGATTTAGAGAATAAAAAGAAAAAGGAGACCACTTCTAGTATTTCTTCTTTAAATTTTACGTCTTTGGGTGAACATTAAAAACAACAGTGTCACTTTAAACATCGCAAGTGGGGCGCTTGCCCTTATACAGCATCATGAATCTGCATATGGGCGTAGTCATAGTTATATAATGACAAATGTATATAGAGACTTTACCTCTTATCCGATTTTAATAAGAAAATAATTTCTCAGATGACAATGCTTACATAAAGGGATATTAAGTGATTAGACATTCAGCACAAAACTAAGAAAACACGAATTGCGATGTAATATTTTGGTTGTTTCGACAATTTAACCACACTTAATTTAACGAAAACTTTCTCATTTCATTCTTTCGCTTGGTAAAGCAAAATTGCATTTCTCGTCATTAGATGATGCAGCGTGATAATCTTTTCCAACATAATACATAATATAACAGGAGAATTTAGATTTATATCAAAATTAAATGTCTTACAAAGAACTTAAATTTAGCGTATCCGCCAATGTAAATTCTTAAACTAGTATCTATCATTTCCGGGAGAAATTTCTAACGAAAAACCCTGAAGGTTTTGTTTACGGAAGCATAGTTTAATATTTGTGAGTCCGATGCTCTCTGTATAAATAAACTCAAGATGACGATCATCAAAGTATCCAAAGATGGAAAGATCATTAAGAAGAAAGAAGGAGAGTTAACTGTGCCACTGGTGAGTACAGCGAATTGTCGATTACCGAAACTAGGTCAAGAACAATATCTGAATTTTGGCTTAACCTGACCCAAAGCTGAACGGGTGGTTAAGGATTCGGGATCATGACAATGGCTTACTTATACAGCTAATACTCATGATCAGTGGAATAAGTCAAATGTTTTTCTTATATAACCCTGTAACGATATTATGTCATTTCCTTGGTTCTGTAAAAAGTGCAGCATTGATCGGACGGTGTAACAGCCGGACTTATTTACAAGGAAGTTGATTATTGAAACCACCAATTCCTTCTCTGAAATGAGTTTTTTTTATGAATGTACAAACTTGTTGTGATAATTGTCTGTATTTCATATCAAAATCCATCATAAAACAGATATTCTCTAAGTGTTAACTTTATCGCTTGCTATTTGACAACAATCAAATTTTCTCAGATTTTATATCATAAAAGAAATGTCCAAGAAGTTCTCAATAAATGTTTATAGAAACTTGACATTGTTAAAGAGAAATACATCTATGTAACTATGAGTATCCAACAAATTATTGACCTTAAATATTCACCTTTAACCGAAGCAAACAAAATGTGAAAATGAAAGTCTCTCATATTTTTTAAATAAATTTTTGTCTGTCCGCTTTGAAGACAATTTGGACTCTAAACTTGCAATTTAACATCAACCAGATAGCCATTTCTTAGCGTTTTTGTAGGAATTGTCAGATTCCCCAAAACGAAAGTAAGACATTCTTACAAGTTTTTGATGTATGAGAACTGTCAGATACCACCTTCAGACCTTCATTGTAGATCTAAAATCTGTTTCTGCTTATTGTTTGAGTACCTGCATTTACACCCTTTGCCAATAGTCAAGAATAAACAAAGCCAAATATAGCTCAGATGTATATTTCTGGGCTTATACTTTTCTTACTTGAACAAGACCTGTACATAGTTCACCATTATTTGGTAGTGACTTGTCATAATGATACAAGTAATTCTTGGAAATTATGCAACTAAATGCTTGTCATAGGATAATTTGAATGTTTTCATAATTGATCTGGACATTTATGTAAATAAGTGATGCCACCAGAATAATTTAAAATCTTTTATGTATTAGAAGTGCTCGATGAGTATTATAACTATATATCACATTCGTCACTTGTTTACACCTTACAAA
The DNA here is from genome assembly GCA_007844125.1 of Sinonovacula constricta. Classification (NCBI taxonomy): domain Eukaryota; kingdom Metazoa; phylum Mollusca; class Bivalvia; order Cardiida; family Solecurtidae; genus Sinonovacula; species Sinonovacula constricta. The sequence goes on from CM017563.1 coordinate 24,586,098, forward strand.
TAGTATGATATTTCTGGCAAGACCATTATCATTTCAATTAGGCTGAGGTCTATTGTAGTTATCATAAACACAAACTTAATTCTAAGTTTTTAAGTTTAAAGCTTATGACTACATGCAAATAGTGCAGTTGTAAACTAGATGATCATGATCTACACATGGTCTATTTAAGCTTTAGCCTTTGGAGGCCAAGTGTTAAAGTGATTTAGTCACCGTTTGTCAAATTGGCGTAAAACATCTACAGTGTGTGGATTGTGTACTTATGTATGTCATGCACTTACCCGAAACATTGACCAAGTCCCCTGAGAGCTGCAAGTAAGATGGATGATACTAGAGATATAGAGTACATATAGTTATGTTGTTAAAGGGAGCAGAGGTACTGGAATTAGGTTGTCTGTCTGTCCAAACTATGTGTGGAAACTCTTTTGACCAAGCCTTTTCTTCGACAGTTTGTAATTATTTTTAGTACTGAACTGGGAAACTGTGGTTCTGTGCACCTCAGTGTCTTCAAAATTAACAACTAATAATTACATACTATTTAAATGTGTAACATTTGAAGATGCACTGACCCAAAACACAATTTACAAGCCAAAAGATAACAACTGAATTATCTGTGTATTTGTTTCTGGTCTCCATTTAAATCTCTTCATCTTTTATTACTAAGGAAAAACATTTTCACAAATGTAAGAATTTGTTTTTGTTTGGCTGGAAACTTTAATATAACGAGTGATGTCTTTCAATGGCACGAGTGGTGTGAATTATGTTTATTTCTAGACGGGAAAAAATTCCTAAAAATACTTGAAACCTCAATGGAAAAAAACACTTTCCAGTCGGGCAACTGACTATATAAATTTTACAAGTCTGCTTTTGAATTAAGTGGCCACAGGCAATTCAGGTGTGTTAATTTTCGGTGATTGCCACCTACTTTCTTTGTTATGATCGGATGAAAATTAAAGCACTTTATTATTGTCCCTTCAATGATATTTCAGACATTGATTCATAATATATAGATTTATGAACTTGAAATGTGGGGAATGTTTGTTTAGCTATTTAGTTAAAGTTTTAGTTTTATCTTTAAACAGTTGGTATGTTGATGAAGCCTTATGAATTGTCACATATAATTTATATGGCTCTTTTTCAGATAACAGGAAATATGGCCATTACATTTTTGTGCTTAGTTTCAAATCTGTTTGCATAAATTTTATTATTAAGGTATTTTTATTTCATATTAACTGCAAAAATATTATTTAAAAAACTTCAAAGTTTGTCATTTTTGACAAAAAATAAATATTTAGTCAAAGAACACACAGTAATATAAAATACATTTTAATTATAATTTGTATTTTTATTAAATATGAAATAAATACAACCAAATCATTGAGTTTATGCAACCAGATTTGAAACTAAGCAAAAAAATGCCATTATTTTTTTCCATTTTTCTGAGCCATATTGAAATTTAACTAGAGAGAGTCGCATATATCAGGGCTTCCTAACTACCCTTCTTCAGTTATATTTATATATCATTAAGGAGCACAAAGTACCTGTTTGCTACATGAAAAGCTAACAAGGCATTTTATAAGAGATTCACCTACAAATAGTGCATATCTTGAGCAGGTCACTCCCAACATAATTGGGCTAATTTGGATCTTCATTTTTAATTTATGACAACTTATTTTGTATGAAGCTGGAAAAGGATTAATTGAACATGTAAATGCGTTTTTTAATGTGAATGCATTGTAGCAGTAAAGATGATACTTCCCTTCCAAGAGGACCTACTTATCTGACTTCCTTGTGTTATCGTACATGTGGTTACTTCATGGCATGAAAGACTGAAGTGTTGACTCTTAGTCTGCTTATCACATACAGTGAAACCTTGCTAAAGGATCATCTCACTAAGTGGGGCACCCAGCTAAAAGGGGAACTTTTCTGCGGAGCCATATCACATACATGTGGTAACATAATATTATACCTGTACATGTAGATCCTTCATGTAAGACGGAAGTGTTCACTCTTTCTCTGCGTATCACATAACAGTAAAACCCTCGCTAGAGGACCACCTCACTAAGTGGGGGACCCAGCTAAAAGGGGAACTTTTCTTCGGAGCCATATCACATACATATGATTACGTAGTGTTATACCAGTACATTTAGATCCTTCTTGTAAGACCGAAGTGTTCTCTTTTACTCTGCGTATCACATACAGTGAAACCTCGCTAGAGGACCACCTCACTAAGTGGGGCACCCAGCTAAAAGGGGAACTTTTCTTCAGAACTATATCACATCTTTAAGAGGTTAAGGTGAACAGTGTAGGTCAAGTTCAGCCAACTGCTGTGAGCTGTCTGATCTGTCATAAGGATCTAAATGTTTAGCTCCCTTCCCTCTTAATATGTATATTGACCTTTACATGCAATGTGTATAATATGTAAGTCAAAATCGATCAATTTCTGCATGTGTTTTGTTGTTGTTGTTTTTTACCCTTTTATGAATAGGTCCGGTTCCTTTCAAATTGTTGAGGGTCATCCATGGCATAGTGGTAGAGTCGCCAAATTGTAACTTTGTTAGCACGATGGACTTAATGTAGGAATGTCTTCCAGTTGACTTGTGGTGCGCCAGTGGTTCTTCCCAGACTTTTGTCTGGGGCCTGGGGTCTTTTCCACCAAATCACTGGATGGACATAGCTATATTGATCATATTTAGTCACTGCGGTGTATTTCAAGAAACAAAACAAACAATTAAAATTGAAAATTTTCGTGTCGTGAAATTAAATAAATTGTGAAAAAAGAACAAATAATGCTTTTCAGTTAACTACAGTAATTCTTTTTGTCTTATTACTACATGTAATAAGTACAACTTTGGTAATTGTTCATGTTTAGAAGGTGTAGGATTAAACCAGGGCACTCGTTTTGCCGTTTTTGGGGCCGAATATCGGCCCCATTCCCCTATCAAAATAGTATGTTTTTTCCCCTATCTATGAAAAAAATTCCCCTCGAAAATGAAAAAAAAAAACAACGAAAGGGTCGCCCGAAAATAAACGTAAAACTTTTCGCGAACATTTTTGAGTACGAAACCCATATAAAAACACCGTTTTACTGCGCATGTCTCGGCTTAGGTTGACACGTTTATTTACCGATAACGACTGTGTAAGAGTCTAATTAAAAGAATCCTTCACGAGTAATTTCCCCTGACAAATTTGGAGTTCTCGGATATGGCCGTTGTAAACAAAAATGTCGCACAATCAAAAGCACTATCGTTAGAAGATCACTTCAAAAACTTCAGAAAATTGCAAAAAAATCGATTTCCTCTTTAAACAGCAGTCACTGTCTTCGATCCCAGAACCTACTATATCTAGTATTGAAAATGACGTAAGTGAAGAGCCCTGTACAAAAAAATAGAAAGCAGACGTTAGCAGTAGCATTTCTTATGAATCTTCTGACAGTAGTACTGATTCAGACTCCGAGTCCGATATTGTGACTGACGTTGCAACAAGTAATAATGAAAAATGTGTAATGGTGCCAGACAACCGTCTTTCTGAGCGGGGATTTTAAGTTTAAAATTCTTGCATTTTAATGAAAGCAAGTTTGACTTTTGAATATTAAGTCTGAAATAATATACTGGCTATTATAATATGTGGTAAAAAACAGTGTAAGGGTTCTAAGGAGTTAATGTGACACTAAAATCAAAATGTGTATATGACTTAATATAATTCCCCTTTTTGTATTTTTTTTCTTAAAACGACACGAAATTCCCCTTCCTGAGGGTATGGGTACCTGTCCCCAAAAGCTGTCTAGTGCCCTGTTAAACATTCAGCATTTCTTAATGCCCCAGTATACCCCTTATCAGTTCACATTATTTCACCTTATAACATTGTAAAATTTCAGCAGCTGGTGGAAAATGTTTTGAATGCTAAAAAGTTGGACTAAACATTAAATTGCACCCTTTGCTCTGCAGTGGCAAGGCTTTTTTTCGGCCGATTTTATAGCCGATATTCGGTCATGTTCCCAATGGCAAAACATATACTTTTTTCCCAATCAGAGAAGAAAAATTCCCAATCAAAAAAAAAAAAAAAAAAAATATACATGGTTGTACTATAGCAGTCATTTAATAAAATTTATTGCTAGTTAGGCTAGCTAATCAGGCATCAGTTGTTTATTGATAATATTAAATATAGCTAATCAGGCATCAGTTGTTTATTGATAATATTAAATATATGTGGCAAACATGATAAAAAACATATAACAGTACAGCTTTTTATTCCCTAAAGGTGTAAAAAATTCCCAATTTCTGGCAAAACAATGCGAAAATTCCCAATTCCAGGGGAATGGGTCATATTCCCAAAATGGTGAAAAAAAGCCCTGAGTGGTATTTGAAGACAGAGAGATGACAAATAAAATTAAAATATGTTACTTTCTATGTTAAGCATGGGAATATGAAAGTGTGTGGCACGTTTGTCACCATTTCCACTGTAAAATGAAATTAATAGAAAAAACATTCAGAAAAAAAGTATACAAAAAAAAAAAAAAAAAAAAATATCAGTGGGAATTGGGCCTCGAACCAGCAACCTTCGGTTCTTGTAGAACAAAGGCTCTTACCACTCAGCCAAATAACTTTCACCTAGTTCCTTCAACAAACAATTATGTATACAATAAATGATTTACGAAAAGTTACCAAATTCTTACAAAATTGTTCCGATATCATGCATACAGTGATGAGTCTCAAGTTAATTCTAACGGACAATACCATATTAAAATTTGACTGCTACTGTGGTACACACTTATACTAACATATTGTTCATATAGACACACTCTCTTATGTTTTTTTCTGTACAGACTCCCCCTACAGCAGACGTGGAAAGCCATGTGGTGCCAGTAGACTATGTGATGAGCTCACGGTCCAAGAGGATCGTCAACATCTTTCTTTTGCTGATAGCCCTGCTGGTGCTGAGTGCGGGAATCATCGGTGGCATCTACCTGTACAGATATATGGCACACAGGGTCAGTATTCAGTATTCAGAGCTTTTTTTTAGCAAGGTTTTAAATAAAATTCCTAGTTATTAGATTGGGGTATGGCGGTCGGGCAGGTAGGCGGTATCAAACAGTGGGTTTCCGGTCAATAACTTCAATTTGAATAAACCAATCTTGCTGAAACTCTGGATATAGCAAGCTTGCATAAAGACCTAGCTTGGGATTGGATTTGCGAAGAGTCAGTCAAGGTCACTGTTACTAGAAATAGACAAACCATTTCCGCTTAATATTTTGTGTTAAATTGGTAAATAGTTAAAAACCTGGTTTGTGTAGCATGGCCACGTTTCTTGTTTCCTTCTTTAGTAGGAGATGTTTACAGGCACCCTCCCTCAGAAAATTTCTTCAAAATCATGCAGTTTTCCCAGAAAAGTAACTTTACATCAAGTTTTTTCATCCCCCTTTAAGAAGTCATGCTTTTTTCCCTAAAATTATAGGGCATGGGCCCCTTCCCCGGGCAGTGAAAAGAAGCTTTGGTATTGCACCACAACTTATTTTGTTCAGAATAAGAGCAGTTTTCTTTTTTTCTATGGAAATGTCTTCCATAGGCAATGTTCCCTTACCCAGGGTTGTCACTAGAAATATTTTCAGCAGGCTCAATTAACTTTTGAGGAGGCTAGGCCATGCGAGCGCCGATGGTGCGAAGCGTTGCTTGGGGGTCCGGGGCCATGCTCTTGACTGATTTTCATTTTTTTTCAAATTTGAGGCAGCCCGATTTTCATTTGAGGCGGTCAAATCGGCCGCCAGCCGCCTCCTAATGACAACCCTGCTTACCTGCTTTCAGGGATGGTTAGTTCATTATGTAAACACACCATAGTGTTACAATTATGATCATTAAGACATTATAGTGTCTTATAGAACCTGTTACTGGTGTATGCCCTTTTATGGGCTGAATGTGGTATTTAACAGTTTAGACCAAAGTTCCTTTTCCACAAAACCAAAAATGTATTGTTTTCGGAATAGATCTTTTGAATTGTTTTGTTTTTTATATTCATTTTTGTGAGAATTGAAGCATACTCATCATTACAAACATTAATGTCTTATCTGTGCCACCCTGCACAGTTACATCTTTTTAAACTAGGTAAACTATGATTGCTATTTTTAAACTTAAAAAAAAACAACCTGTGACCACTTTCTTTTGAGATAATGTTGAATCTTCAACCTGGCATTGCGTGCTGATAATATTCTCTTTTTTTTCAGATATGATTTAATCCCCATGTTGCTTATTTCTAGATTTGGACAGAATAAATATTTTGATTTTTTTTTTTTACAGTTTCTACTGTCTATATACTGATATCTAATTAAGGCTGTTTTCAAACTCATCTTTACTAAGACTAAAGTAAAAGTTTATGCAGAAATTATGCCTAAGTACCTCAAATATGGGTAAGATATTGTTACCTTTATTTGGTAGAAACCAACTGTTGAATACTATATTTGCATTGAAGCTGGACACACACAAAACTAACAACTAAACATAACATAACAATTTTTATTTTAATCTGTTAATCAGCTTAGGGAGTGGCAAGTATAACTTAATGTTCATGCTTTACAAATGGCCGTCTTTATTATTCCATTGTATTAACGTGTTTCTAGCACAAGGTATCCCGAGTGGCTGTAGACTTTTGGTGTGGGACAGATGATTTGTATGATGATAATGATATGCTAGAAGAGATGCCCACTCCCCTGCCCCAGAACGATGAACCCAGAGGCAAACCAGTTGAAGGCAGTTACCATCGTCTAGAAGAAGAGATTGACATTCAGATGGAAGAGGAATTAGAGAGGATTGAGGTGCCAAACTTTGACGAGTGTCGCAAGTCTGTCATCATTCACAACTTTCAGAAGGTAATTTTCTCTTGATAATTTTTCTCTTCCTTTCCAAAACAGGGATTCCAGACCTGGTAGCTTAATCAGTAGATTTTCGGTTCCAGCTATGGAAGGCCCTGGGTTCGATTCGGGGCCGCGACATACCATAGACATTAGAATGGTAGTGGTATAGTTCCTTGCTAATGCTCAAGCAAATATAAGGGTAGTTCCATGACTGGTTGGCCCAGTGACAATGTGTGTGGGTGTGGTATCATGCCTGGTGTTCACGGGATGCTATACACAGGAAAGGCGACACTATATTTGCTCCAAGTGGACACCGTCTTCAGATAACGGAAATACTGATGGTGGGACGCTAAACCAAATAAACAAACAAAACTGTGGCAGGCATTAAAAGTATCACTGTAATTTCTATTTTTAATAGAAATTAAATTGTTAAACAACTTAAGTCTCAAACCATGCATTTTAATATAATTCATTCATAACATATTCTGTAATGATTTGAACAATCAATGACCTAAGTCACTTAGCCTCAATGGTCAACTTATAGACTAGATACTAGCTTATTTGCTAGTTAAAAAATTACCAAGGCCAAAAGTATCAATTGTCACACCAAACAAAAAATCCTGTGAAAACAATATTGTCATCACGCACAGAGATTTACCAGACTCAGGATTCTGCATCCATATGCACATAAATCACAGCAATGTACGCACAAAAAAATAAATTCTGCGTCCATGTGGACACACAAAATATGCCTACAATAACTCATTTCGACATCATATGTTTTCGTTATCAGCAATTTGTCCTTGACATTTTCGATGCTATAAATTTCTTACCACGTCATCAAGTATGTAAATTTACCAGCCAATCAATTTGCATGTCTAACATTAAAATTCATAGTTTAAGTGCGTTCGCTTACATCGGATGTTGATGTTAGGAACGCTCTACTGTTTGGATTCATTCATGTGTTTGGAAATGTCATTCAATGTAGTATATTTACATATACTAATAAAGCCATTATATGGCTACTATGTTCAATTTCTACCACTAAAATTACTTGGGCCCCCACATTTTCCTGCTGGACCCCTGTTGTCATAGATCCTGCATCCAGTAGACCCCTGAAAGTAAAAAGTAATGTAAATCCCTGATGCTGTTTCTGTAATGCTTGTAACAAAAATAAAAATTTTGATGATTGTCCCATAGCCATGAATGATAAACAATGACTTTCCATGACTTTAATTTTCTTATAATTTACACTTCAGGAAGAGGATAGGTTCGAACAATTTCCCATTTTTTATGGCATCAAGCAAAGCGCAAGAGTATATAGGGTTCATGCTGTGTTTACTTTCTGCACCAAACAACACAGATTCATGTAGTTTGTGCACTGATTTATTGGTGTCATAGCTGCAAGAAAATGTGTTGTTTTTTTATTCATAACCTTTTCAATATAAATGTAGATGATTGTTGCTCTTATTGCAAAGTTTAATGATGTACAAATGAAACTTTTGCTAATATTGCACATTATATCAACGCAGAAGAAGACAGTAACATTTATGAATGAATGGCTTTGATGTAGGAATAGACCTAATATATATTAGGGGTGGTAGTGTTGTAGGGGTGGTAGGTGTTGTAGGGGTGGTAGGCGTTACAGCAGACATATTCCGAAAAAAAATGTGGCTTATATCTTTGTTTTTGAAAGTTCGTTATGTGCCTTTTCAAGTTCTCTGGCACAGAGATTGTGGAAATGGTTAAAAACAAAATTCAGGGGCAAGCAAGAATAATTAAAACTCAACGTGCCATTATGGATTTTTCCGCCTATCAAATAGCACAGGAAACTCATTGATAGTGACTGTAAACAAAACGGAAAGTGCAGGAAAAGAGGCAGCCATTTTGAGAATTCTGAAGCAGGCTGGAAATGTAAAATATTCAGTATAATCTATAGCCTATATACCTGTGTGTGGTATATTGAGGAATCCTTAACAAACAACTGAAAATTGCTTGTGTCTTTAGTTTGTAGAACTTTTATCTACCTTTACAGCATTTCAATGTACAAAGCCTTTTTACGCATATTGTAGGCACTTTATGCTTGCTTCGTGTTCAGTGAGATATGGCTTGTCATATTTCTTAAATATTTTTTTATTGTTCTGTGTCGGATACAATTAGTTCGAATATTATTTAACTGAACATGACCTATAAGTGCCAACAGTAGTTGCCCAAAATCCTTTGCAATTCGTTATCGGCTAAATTTTAATGAAATTATGATCCTTTTGTTATGTCTACTGAGAGCTATTTCTCAGCAAGCTTTCATTGCTTGGATTTTCTTTTAACTTTACAACATTGTCTAGGCATGTTATCAGGGCTACAGTCAATTCCAATTTCCAAATTCCTAACCCAATTCCACCCCCATTAAAAGTCTCATTTCCAATTCCAATTCTGGTACCCAGTGAATAGTTGAATTCCAGTTAAATTCTTATTCATTTAAACTCATTTCCATTTCCAATTCTAACTACAGTTTTTTAAACATTCATCCATATTATGTTTGCCTTTCTATTGGATGTTATAATTTATTGTGAGAAAAGATCATGAAAAACTTGAAGAACATTTTTTCAATTGCTTTATTATTACACAATAAGTGTGACATTGAGGAGGAAGACAGCTATGAGCAATGATTCATGTATACCTGAATGATGTAACAGAACTTTAAAGAAAATATGAATTGAAATTCAAAACAAAATTGGCAAATTCCACCCTACAAATATGTTAATTCCAATTCCTGCCTCTTAAAAATTTCCAGTTCCAATTCCGAATTAATTTGGCCCCAGCCCTGCATGTTAAGCTTAATTTTTTTACTGAGTTATGGCCCTTCATAATTTTTTGAATATATTTTGTTTATTGTATGTCTCAATGACTTTTGGTCAGATTTTTATTTTAAACCCCATTAATTTTACCTATATATGGTTATTATTTATATTATTGGCACAACAGGATCTGATTAATTTTGACTGAGTTGTGGCCCTTTATTATATTTATTGAAAAATTTATTCATTTTGCATTTTTTCTTGAGAACCAATAGTCCAATATGAATTGTCCATGCTGCCAGAAACTACCTTGAACAATATAAGAAAAACTGAAGAAAATTAAAGTAAACAAAAGACGACCTAAGAAAAAGTCTGTCAGTAACATTAAAATGCCTCAAGTTCATCTTCCTCTTTATCTGAAACTGATTTTTTGTTGTCTTTATGTCCTGTTGTTTTTTACACTGTTCATATTCTCTTACTCATTTAGAACACTTGAGAAAATAAAGTGTCACAAGTATTCCCTTTACTTCCTTGGTTGTTTCTCCTTAAAGTTGAATCAGAGCACAACACTCGGAACAAAGAAGATTCCAGTCATTAAATTGCGAGTGTCACAAGTTTGGGTCTCTTTTATCCAAAAACATATTTTCAATTGGTCTCCAATTGACAAAGAAGATCCCCTCCAATTTTTATTCTTTTGATATTATGGTCTTTATATTAAAGGTTGTATCCGACAGTTTGGACAAAAATATATTTCTCAGTAACCAACCAAGTTATCATTACCTGAAAAGGTCCTGTCAAATGCTGCTCATTGATGCCCTAGATCAGTGTGAACAGTAAAACGTAAATCCCCATTCCTCATTGCAAACAGGTATTTCCTATCTGAGTCATGCTGCAGAGATAGCTATTTTTAACTCAGAAAACCATGTGATAACTCACTTTTGAGGTTACCTTATATCACCTTCCAGGTAATTCGCTCTGACACCGATATCTATTTTTAGCAGAGGTCAAGATCATGGTTATTTGTAGATTTGGAATGAATAAACTTTTAAAGTGTTTTTATAGCTATTGATACTGTCTAGCAAAATAGGTAGTGGTCAAAACCATCTTTACTTACACTATAGTTGGAGTTTATGCAGAAATTATGCCATAATGCTCCAAAACAGTGGTAAGTTATTGTTATTGCATTTGGTAACTGTCGGATACCACCTTAAAGCCTGTTTTTCTTAAAAGTTCCTTTTAAATGGTTTTTGCTCCATCATTGTCCAGAGTAATGTTACTAATACAAAAAAAAATATTCTATTTGCTGTTTTACAAAATTTGATATCTAGATGTTCAGTGATGACAAAGATATCCATGGAATGCCTACCATTAAATGCTACTCAGAGATGTGTGCCATAAATGTTTGGAAAGCAAGATTGGCCGGAAAATCGTTATGAAACCTTCTTTAGTGGCAAAACGTTGATTCAGCATATTTTTATCTTATTTAAGAATATAAACAAATTGTGAAAAATATTCATTGTTGTTTTTTTTGTTCGTTTTTTCCATAAAAATGACTAACTGTTATGAATTTATTGTATGTAGGAAGTTACTGTCATATCTGTATGTCAAAACACGAAGTCACTTGCATTAAAAGAGGCCTGACCATATTTCAGAAGTTTTTACTTTTTTCTTGTTCAATTTTTTTACATAATTAGATAAACCAGATAGTTCAAAATCATTTGTAAACATGCATGAAAATTGTTAGTTGTGTCAACCATGCACTGTAGAACTGATGTTTAATAAAAAAAAAAAAAAGGTTGAATAATTATTTTAACCAATCAGAAAGCAGGAATTTAATTACCCCTTAAAACATGCTCACAAGTATGGAAGAGAATCTTAAATGCAACCTCCAGTATGCAAAGTATATATGGATCTGAGCAAGTTGAGACTTGAGAAAAAAATTCTGCATATCCATAATAATGAGAACACAAGTTATACATATTTAAATCTTCATTACAAAAACTAAAAAAAACTTGTCTAAACGTAATATCATTAGTATTCTTAGTAAGTTATAAATTTTTAAACTGTTTATTTACAAACCATTTTACATTTTTAAACCGTTTAATATATTCACCTATTTTCTATTGCAGTTCACTTTATCTTAACCTGATAGATTTTGGTATTTTTCTATATTTTACTAACATCATTTAGTTACTACCTGATTATTTGCTATTCACATCAAACTTTTTTGTATTCGGTGCTGTATGATCTGTTAAGTGTCGGTGTGCCGTAAAACCCAAATAAATAAATGTTATATCAATTAACATAAGGATTTATATAAAGAGGTACAGAAACTTGACTGATAACACATTGGTAAATATATTGCAGTTTGTTAATGAAAACAGTTTGATGCAAACTGGCTTGCACATGTAAGCACATTTTTCCTCCCTGGGTCTCATAGCTCACTAGAACGGGAAGGTCATCCCTGTAGGTGTTCATGTGACCGGAGTTTGACTGTACATTTAGCATGTTTCCAGTTGTAAGTAGTAGCTAAATATGTTTTATTTCAGTAGAAAGACTTAACCTGGTGTACAGGTGTATTTTGCAATTTATTGCAGTTTATTCTAGCAAAATTAAGGCCACTCTAAACATTATTTATGATGTTTCTGGAAAGTATGTTTTAGCTTTTTACGTTGCAATGACTTTCCATTTTCTCAATAGTTTGCTTTAATATTCTTAATAAAATTATGTTTTCTTTTCCGTACAGAACCTGACTGTGATTGTAGACAATGATGATGCAGAGTGCTTCATCATGCCGCTGGACCGAGTTCACATGAATCCCCCAACGACACTTGCAGACCTTATTAGGAAACATGCTGTGAGTGGCAGAGTTTAATTAACATTATTTAAGATTTACAGTAAACTGACTACAGTTATGATTCTTGGGCTTTCTTTAAGCTTACCTTGGTATAAGTTGATTTTTGATTTTGATCTTCCAAAAATGTGGCCACCAAGGGCGTGGCCATGTTCAGGATATGGCTATATAGGAAAACTTAAACAATCTTGTCAGAATTTATATGAGCAAGAGCCTTTGATTGGAATACATGTTCCTTAAGTGGCCTTTATCAAGAGTGTTCAAATGATTTTTATCTGTTAAAGTCTGTAAATAGCATGGCTGCCTCTTGCATGGCCATAGTCCATATTGGGCTATATAGGAAAACTTAAATAATCTTGTCAGAAACTAGAAGAGCTAGAGCCTTGATATTTAGTATAACTGTTCCTTAGGTGCTCTCTATAAACAGAATTTTGATTCATTAAAACACATTGTTGCAAGAGGCATGGCCATTTTTATATATGGCTATGTACTAAACAAATAAAACTGATTGTCCTAATGTTGCTTGTGTACATGAAATACATGTTTTTGGTCTGTTTCCACATTTCCCATATTACTAGTTCACTATTTCTACATTTGTTTTTTTGGTCATATTGGCAAAGTCTAAGTTTGATTGTCTAAGTTAAGATTTTGCGAGAAAAAATGACTTGGTGTGACAATGTTGGTATTTTAACATGCATGTTAAAGTTTGGTAGGTGTGACAATGTTGGTATTTTAACATGCATGTTAAAGTTTGGTAGAATACATTTTAGCTTCATTCATAGTGTCTGTTACTGACGTCCTGTAACACAGCTCCACTTTGTCAGTAATTCACAAGCACTGAAGCTAAATATTATAGCCTCACTTAGTGCTGTAGTGACAGAGATTGCCAGGGTGATTGACAATTTTACTTAACTGTTGTGAAAGTTATTATAAATTAATTTGTGTAACAAACTAATTTTGCTGGCTGACAAAGCACAAATTTGTCCGGTTTAGGCAAATTATGACAATCAGCTGGGAGCTGAGTGGTGAGGAATGGAGCTGTATAATCAGGATCAGGAGCTCATGATCTGGAGCTGAGTGGTGAGGAATGGAGCTGTATGATTGTGATCAGAAGCTCATGATCTGGAACTGGGTGATGAGGAATGGAGCTGTATGATCATGATCAGGAGCTCATGATCTGGAGCTGAGTGGTGAGGAATGGAGCTGTATGATCATGATCAGGAGCTCATGATCTGAAGCTGAGTGGTGAGGAATGGAGCTGTATGATCATGATCAGGAGCTCATGATCTGGAGCTGAGTGGTGAGGAATGGAGCTGTATGATGGTGATCAGAAGCTCATGATCTGGAGCTGAGTGATGAGGAATGGAGCTGTATGATCGTGATCAGGAGCTCATGATCTGGAGCTGAGTGGTGAGGAATGGAGCTGTATGATCGTGATCAGGAGCTCATGATCTGGAGCTGAGTGGTGAGGAATGGAGCTGTATGATCGTGATCAGAAGCTCATGATCTGGAGCTGAGTGATGAGGAATGGAGCTGTATGATCATGATCAGGAGCTCATGATCTGAAGCTGAGTGGTGAGGAATGGAGCTGTATGATCGTGATCAGGAGCTCATGATCTGAAGCTGAGTGGTGAGGAATGGAGCTGTATGATCGTGATCAGGAGCTCATGATCTGGAGCTGAGTGGTGAGGAATGGAGCTGTATGATTGGGATCAGGAGCTCATGATCTGGAGCTGAGTGGTGAGGAATGGAGCTGTATGATTGTGTCCGGGAGTTCATGATCTGGAGCTGAGTGGTGAGGAATGGAGCTGTATGATCATGATCAGGAGCTCATGATCTGGAGCTGAGTGATGAGAAATGGAGCTGTATGATCGTGATCAGGAGCTCATGATCTGGAGCTGAGTGGTGAGGAATGGGGCTGTATGATCATGATCAGAAGCTCATGATCTGGAGCCGTGTGATGAGGAATGAAGCTGTATGATCATGATCAGAAGCTCCTGATCTGGAGCTGAGTGGTGAGGAATGGAGCTGTATGATCATGATCAGAAGCTCATGATCTGGAGCTGAGTGATGAGGAATGAAGCTGTATGATCATGATCAGAAGCTCCTGATCTGGAGCTGAGTGGTGAGGAATGAAGCTGTATGATCATGATCAGAAGCTCCTGATCTGGAGCCGTGTGATGAGGAATGAAGCTGTATGATCATGATCAGAAGCTCATGATCTGGAGCCGTGTGATGAGGAATGAAGCTGTATGATCGTGATCAGGAGCTCATGATCTGGAGCTGAGTGGTGAGGAATGGAGCTGTATGATCGTGATCAGAAGCTCATGATCTGGAGCTGAGTGATGAGGAATGGAGCTGTATGATCATGATCAGGAGCTCATGATCTGAAGCTGAGTGGTGAGGAATGGAGCTGTATGATCGTGATCAGGAGCTCATGATCTGAAGCTGAGTGGTGAGGAATGGAGCTGTATAATCATGATCAGGAGCTCATGATCTGGAGCTGAGTGGTGAGGATTGGAGCTGTATGATCGTGATCAGGAGCTCATGATCTGGAGCTGAGTGATGAGAAATGGAGCTGTATGATCGTGATCAGGAGCTCATGATCTGGAGCTGAGTGGTGAGGAATGGGGCTGTATGATCATGATCAGAAGCTCATGATCTGGAGCCGTGTGATGAGGAATGAAGCTGTATGATCATGATCAGAAGCTCCTGATCTGGAGCTGAGTGGTGAGGAATGGAGCTGTATGATCATGATCAGAAGCTCATGATCTGGAGCTGAGTGATGAGGAATGGAGCTGTATGATCGTGATCAGGAGCTCATGATCTGGAGCTGAGTGGTGAGGAATGGAGCTGTATGATCGTGATCAGGAGTTCATGATCTGGAGCTGAGTGATGAGGATTGGAGCTGTATAATCGTGATCAGGAGCTCATGATCTGGAGCTGAGTGGTGAGGAATGGAGCTGTATAATCGTGATCAGGAGCTCATGATCTGGAGCTGAGTGGTGAGGAATGGAGCTGTATGATCGTGATCAGCAGCTCATGATCTGGAGCTGAGTGGTGAGGAATGGAGCTGTATAATCAGGATCAGGAGCTCATGATCTGGAGCTAAGTGATGAGGAATGGAGCTGTATAATCAGGATCAGGAGCTCATGATCTGGAGCTGAGTGATGAGGAATGGAGCTGTATAATCAGGATCAGGAGCTCATGATCTGGAGCTGAGTGATGAGGAATGGAGCTGTATGATCGTGTCCGGGAGTTCATGTTCTGGAGCTGTGTGATGAGGAATGGAGCTGTATGATCGTGATCAGCAGCTCATGATCTGGAGCTGTGTGATGAGGAGTGGAGCTGTATGATCATGATCAGGAGTTCATGATCTGGAGCTGTGTGATGAGGAATGGAGCTGTATGATCGTGATCAGGAGCTCATGATCTGAAGCTGAGTGGTGAGGAATGGAGCTGTATGATTGGGATCGGGAGCTGTATGATCAGAATCGGGAGCTGTCTGATCTGGATCGGGAGCTGTCTGATCAGGAACTGTCTGATCAGGATCGGGAGCTGTCTGATCAGGATTGGGAGCTGTCTGATCAGGATTGGGAGCTGTCTGATCAGGATCGGGAGCTGTCTGATCAGGATTGGGAGCTGTCTGATCAGGAACTGTCTGATCAAGATGAGAGCTGTCTGATCAGGATCGGGAGCTGTCTCAGGATCAGGAGCTGTCTGATCAGAGTCGGGAGCTGTCTGATCAGGATGAGAGCTGTCTGATCAGGATGGGAGCTGTCTGATCAGAATGAGTGCTGTCTGATCAGAATCTGGAGCTGTCTCAGGATCAGGAGCTGTCTAATCAGGATGAGAGCTGTCTGATCAGGATCGGGAGCTGTCTCAGGATCAAGAGATGTCTGATCAGGATGAGAGCTGTCTGATCAGGATCAAGAGATGTCTGATCAGGATGAGAGCTGTCTGATCAGGATCAGGAGCTGTCTGGCCAGGATGAGAGCTGTCTGATCAGGATCTTCACTTATTGCTGTTTTGACATTTACTAGAACATTTTCTAACCTTGTGTAAGAATGTGAAGAAAGTACAAAAAATTAAATATGTGTTATTAACAGCTGTAATATGAGAAGGGCATTTTGTTAAGTGTTTGTGTATTTATATTTTACTTAGTATATGAGTGTATTATTTGGACTATACTTCTGTTTCCTAGTCTGGCTACTACATCCCCAAAGTGGAGGTAGTGCGACACCAGTACCGCGTTGTAGAGCCCCCAATACAAGATATGACCTTTGCTGGGCGTGCCATCGAAATCGAGTGTCTAGGATATAAGTCTTACATGCTTGTCAAGAAAGAGGACAAAGACAGTAAGTACTTCATTCTTACTAATATTATCACGTGGTTCAGAAATGATAGCCTGCTATGTGAATAGAAAGTATGTGAATATAAAGGCAGTAAAATTAACTCAATTGTAAATTACATGGTAAGTAGTTCCTTAGGTTTTGCTTGGCTGTTAGTCATAAAAAGACCATAAGTAATTCACTGATTATTTTGTTGTTTTAAACATCACAGGATGCCAAATTTAAGTTTTAGGGATTTTGTTACTTTGTCAGTTTTTCAAGATTGAATTTATCAGATTAATTAAATATCCCTTTGATGTATTTCAAAACTCTGCAGTCCCTTACCACATTTCTCCTAGTTGGTTAAAAGAGAAAGATGTCTTATATTGTATCTGTGTGGTAGTGGTTTTACCAAGACAGGGAAACAGCTTTCTCAACCAATAGTCATTGTTTGTCACATAAATGGTCGATTTCATGTCAGAAGAGTGTATTTACAGGGTGGCTTTTAATGTGTTGTCTGTTGCATTTACAGGAGGTCACTCCAAGACATACGGCTACACTAACATGGAGGTGGTGGTGAAGGAACGTATCTACAAATGAGCACCAGTTGGATTGTCCCGATGCATGGGGACCGGCCACACACTGTACATAGACCCAGGGCCTAGCAGCACATACTCCCCTCTCTTATCGTTAGCATCTCTCCGCACCTCAGCATGCGGCTACTCGGTGTGTGTGTCTGTGTGTGTGTGTATGTGTTTGTGCCTTTTTCAATCTGCACAATGTTTAGTAATTATGTGATTTATTAAAAGGATACAGGACATTTTATGATATAATATCGTCCATCTTGGAAAATATAGAACTATAAGACTGTCTTTTCCAACTTCAAGAGGATCTCCGGCTAATTTCAGTTCCTTTGTGATTGTTCTATTTGATAAATTAAAACTGACCAAGTTTGTGTTTTGATAAAAATGTTGAAAATGCAGCCAGGTTTTAAAAAGATTCTATGGACTAATAAATAAACAATAAAAAATGCTTTAGCATTCATCCGTTTGTGTTTTTGGTTTTTTTTCTAATTAAGTTTATTTAAATACATATTTTGGAGATTTTTCATGTATTTTGGTTGCTTTTTCAGATTAAGCATGTTACTTAATTATTCTCATAAATTTTTTGCACAATAAACAGAATTCTGTTTTTTTTTTTATTATACTTATATGCATACATGTTTGTAAATATATATATATTGTAAAACAATATTGTAGCCTGTGATGTGTGTGGATGTTTTACATTATTGTTTTTATTTTGCACTATAAAGGGCCCTTTTTGTTATTGTATTGTTCTTCATAATAGACCTGAAATTGAGTAGAATTTTCATCATTAATAAACAGATTGGATGACATCAAATATAACAATAAATTCCAAAAGTAAAGGAATCGTTCATAACATAAAATAGTTAAATACCAGACAAAGGTTAAATACCATAATACCGGTTAAATACTGTGCAAATTGTTTTAATACTGGTACCACTCAAAGGTAAAATACCTGCAACAAGTAAACAAACAAAAAACAACTACAAATACCAAATTTAAAGGTATCTAATACCACACATAATAGTAAAATACCACACAAAGGTTAAATACCATACACAGTTGTTTCATAGTAACATACCATACATAAGGTAAAATACAGCCTTTAAGGTAAAATACCAAATATAAAAGTAAATACTACTCATGAGGGAAAAACAACAGCTCACAATGGTGTGTTGTTTTAATTGTAACCTTTGTCAGCTTGAAGGTTTGCATACCAAGTGTTTTTTACTCTTGGTTTCTTTCCAGAAAAAGTATTTTTTTCCGAAGAAATGTTGGTGTCTCTTTTGTACAACATGTTATTTGTACAACGCCTATAAAGCTATTAAACTTTCCAATTATTGCATGTTTTTTTTTTATTCTGCTTCTTTTTTATTTTATTATTAGGTAATAATATTAGAAATAATGTAAAAGGATGTTAAATGTATATTTAGGAGTTTAGTAAATCTGTCAAATCACCACATTTTTATTAATAAAAAATATTAAAATATAATAATTGATTTTTCATCAACACGCAGACTGTTGTTGTCATGTTCTGGTGATTTTTTTGTGTGTACTGTTTTTAAAAAGTATTTGTTAATGATTTATGCAGATTTTTAAAATCCTGTTTTTTTGTATGATTAAGGAAAGAAATTGAAAATGTAAGTTTAAATGAAAACAATGACTGCATGCACAGAAGGCATGAAGTTCAATGTAAAGTATGACAACGTACTCTGAGGGCCTTTTATACATTTAATTGTAGTATTATAAAAGCATTCATATAACGTCTGAGTTACTATTTAAAAAACATCTTCAGGACATGTTTTTTTTTATTTTAAGGAATTGATAGTAATGTTAAAAACAATTCTTTGTGAAAAACACAAGAGCAGATCTTCGTTATAAAACAGTTCAGTATTCGGTCAGCGTAATCAAGAAACTTGAAGAATCTGATCAAATAATCAAGAACATCTGGAAAAATAATTTATTGGCTAAAAATGTATTAAACTTTCTTACATTTCTTTCACTTTAATCTTTGTTGTTTTTATTTCGAAACTTTATATAAATGTAATCAATTCTAAAATAAATTTTCATTATATAATTGACTTTTTTCTTCATTCCGTTTTACTAGTCATACAGTATCTTAGGATAAAATATTTTTTTCTTAACCTAGAGTACTGAAATTTAACTTAATTATTTGCGTTTATAGCTCTCCTGAGCACAACGTGCTCACGGTGAGTTTTTCTCATACCTCTTTGCCCGTCGTGCGGCATCAACAATTTGCTTGTGAACACACTACAGGCTAAACTATTTATCCAATCTTCATCAAACTTGGTCAGAATGTTTGTCGACAAGAAATAAGTTCATAATTGGGTCACGTCGGATCAAAAAGTAGGTCACTAGGTCAAATCGTAGAAAAAAACACAGTGCTTAAAGCGCTTCCATGAATAAACCGTTAATTGACGCACGCAATGTTTAAAGCAAGTACCATAAGCTCAGATGTTGTGGATATCTTTTTCTTAAAAACATTGCAAACTAAAACCAGAGTCACATTTTTAGATCTTGTAGCAAATCACATTTACGTTATATAGATGCTGGCATCAGTATAGGGTCAGTCACCATCGTCTGTTGATGCTGTTATTTCAGAAGTTCTGGTCTCGTTTGCAAAATCTGTTCTCTGTTGAGATTTTGCTTAAGCTCATAATTGTCTCGTATCGTTAACACCATATTATAATATATCGATACCTTAAATTCGCCAGGTTGTTGATATAAACACAAACTATGTTACAATTATGTCCCTGTAAAAGAAGTGCTCTAGGAAACCAAAATTTATAGTATATGGTTTTGCAGATGATCATACAGAGAAAAAGGATTTTGCAAGTGGGGTCTGGACTTCACATTTGTCTATGGGATATTTGCACTTCTTTATATACGACGTCGCCTCCGTGTTTTCTAATAGGCAGCGCCCATGAACGTTTGCAAACGAGGGCAATTGTTTGTTTTTATCATTTTTAGGCAATTTGCCGAAAATGTGATTTAGAGCGTTTTCAGAAAAAAATATTTTACAGTTCCCTATGGAACAATTCACAACATCAGCGAACATTCATCTTATGATATAATCTAGCATTAAACGAATTGGTTGATTAGGTACACAAATAACACTCATTATTTTTTTATTTTTCTGTTATCTATATACTAACCTTAAAGTTGGTATCCGATCTATTGCCTATATGACTACCCGGATGACTATATAACGTGATCTCAAAAGTAAGTAGTCACGTGGTTTTCAACGTTTGAAAATAGCTATCTCTGCAGCGTGGCACGGAAAGGAAATACGTTTCCAATGACGAATGGTGACAGTTCACACAGATCTAGGGCATCAATAAACATCATTTTGCAGAACCTTTCCAGGAAACAATGACATATGTTTACTTAAGAAAAGAAATATTGACCCAAACTGTCGGATACCACCTTTAAGACCCATTTAAAGGTTATCGCGCAAATCATGTATCACAATAAATTGTGCTTTATGTACGCATAGTCTTGTCCGCCTTTACGTTAATAATTACGTAAAATTAGATTGGGCTTCTTTTTTCTTTGCAAAAAGCTCCACGAACTGAACGGAAACAAGTGCTCAAAAATGAAAAAAAGCACTGAACATTTTTATTTGTTTAACTTAGTGTATTTTGCAATTTAACTCAATTATATGTAAAACTCCAAAAGCCAATTCAATACATATTTCAGAAGCTCACGGTAGCACGCGTACACAAATGTTTACATGAAAGATTTTCACAACCATTTCCCCCTATTTAATTAAACAATAGAACAAGTGAATGTGCACTCAACAAAAATCTGCATTTTTACAAATAATATAACCAAATTCATTATACTAAATACATTCTTTCAGCACCTAAAACTGCGCCACATACGCATCTGAAAATGATTTAAGTATGAAGTACGGTCCAATATGTCATACAATTACGCTTCAAAGGTGGTATCCGAAAGTTTGCATATACATGTATTAAATACACGTACCAATATCTAACCACTGCTTTAGGAAATTCGGTCATACTTTTTGCATAAACACTTCCTTTGGTCGTTGTAATGACGATTTTGAACACTAACTTTATTGCTGGGCTGTACTAATCGCGAAAAAATACTCTTAATGTTCAGTCTTTTCAACTCCATAAAACCGGACCTGGTAGCGCAATCGGTAGAGCGTCGGCTACGGGAGGCACCGGGTTCGATCTCGGACCGCGACATACCCAAGTCGTTAAAACTGGTAGTGGTATATCTCTCTAGCTAACGCTCAAGCAAATATAAGGGTAGTTCCACGACTGGTTGGCCCGGTGTCAGGATAATGTGACTGGGTGTGCTCTCATGCCAGGTGTTCACGGCATGCTATACACAGTGAAGGCAGCACTATATCTGCTTCAAGTGGACACCGTCTCCAGATAACTAGTGGGACGATAAACCCAACAAACAAACAACTCTTTAAAAAGCGCGACAATGGTCTATGTTAAAATAGATATCGACGTCAGAGCGAATTGCCCAGATGACTACAAGTATATAAAAGTGGTCACGTGTTTAAAAATAGCTATCTCTGCAGCGTGGCTCGGATAAAAAAAACACCTGTTGTTGTTGGTGAGTGGGAATTTAACCTTGACTGTTCACACATATCTGTCATCAATGAACAGTATTTTTTGCAAGACCTTTTCGGGACTTATTTGGTTATTTGAGTAAAACAAAGTTCGGATACCACTTTTTAATGTGACTCCGTCGCTTTTACAAATGGAAGTTTAAAATATTCTCAATCCAAGACTTTGACGATGTGAGTTTTATTCATTTTGTATACCCGCAAACTGGTAGAAGGAATAAACATAAAAGAAAATTATTCTCGTCAAATTTGTTTGATAGATGAATGGATGCATGCAAGTATTAAAGTTAGTATCCGAAAGTTTGGACCAAAATATTTTTCTCATTTAACCAAATACGTCAGTGTTACCTAAAAAGATCCTGCAAAATGCTGCTCATTGATGCCCTAGATCAATGTGAACTGTCAAACATAAATCCCAATTCCTCATTGCAAACAGGTATTTCCTATACAAGCCACGCTGCAGAGATTTTTATCAAAGAAAACCACGTGACAACTCACTTTTGAGATTACGTTATATCGTCATCCGGGTTATTCACTCTGACGTCGATATCTATTTTAGCAGAGATCACTAGCGTGATTATTTATTGATTTAGCATGTTGGAACTTTTAGAGGGTCTTACTGTCTTTTTACTGTCTAACAATATAGTCAGTGTTCAAAACCGCCTTTACGTATATTAAAGTATGAGTTTATGCAGAAATGCACATATCTCCCAAAGCAGTGGTAAGGTTTTGTTACATGAATTTGATATAGACAAACTGTCGAAACTTCCGTTAAAACAACTATATGTACATTTTAGTGTTCGCACAAACGGAAGCAACTTATTGTTTATAGCAAACATGCAACACTTAGTCTTAGGCGTAAGCTTCCGTTTGCTTAAGTGATTAAATTTCTGGATTACATTTACTTAAAAGACAATTACTTAGGCGTAAATTTGATTAAATATATCAGATACAGCATACAGCACTCAGGCATACGTGGCTATGGTGTTACATGCTCTGATATATGTGTTATGTACATATGTTATTCTCCTATCTACATGTAAGTGATTTGCACGACATATATATATTACATGTCGTGCAAATCAGGTTCATGTAAATAAGAGAATAACATACAAGCATAACCAATTATCAAGAATACACATATATATATATATATATATATAGACAGAGGCAGACACAGAGAGAGTGACACAGAGAGAGACAGACAGATAGACAGACAGAGAGAGAGAGACACACACACACACAGAGGGGGAGAGAGAGAGAGAGAGAGTCACTCCCACCCTTTTCTGCCTCTTACATGGTAGAACATTCACAATATGTCATTTTAAACCTTTGTTTTTGTTGTATTTCACCTTTATTTGACTGTTTATATATATATATATATATATATATATATATATATATATATATATATATATATATATATATATATATATATATATATATATATTTGACAAGATATCTGTCGTTAACGTCACTTTAATAAAAATATGACTATCACTGAACGCTCCGACCGGACCAGTTAGAGCGTCGGCTCCAGGTACCTGTACTAGAACCCCGGCCTTAAAGGAAAATGTGAATTGGTGTGGCACATGTCATACCAGGTTTTATTGTATGCTATACACAATGAAGGCAGCACTATATCTGCTTTAAATGGAGACCGCCTCCTACTGATTTAAATATTATTGGGGAACGATAAACTCAACAAACAAGCAAATAAAACGCATTTTATGAACGAATATCCAAATGATTCCTTTATATGTTTGTTAATGAAATATATGTGCAATGTACATTTCTAATACAAAGGCATTGACGACAATGAAGACGAATCAAAGAACCGCCGGAACGTGATCCTTTGAATATAACCTAATAAAATTATGGTAATAAGAACATATTTTACTGACAACTGCAACTTATTGCCATACTCCTTTATTGTGGACGAGCACGCTATATGTACATGCCATCATTCAAGGAAATGTCCTATGGATGTCGCCATGTTGTTATATAAACAAGTTACGGAGGCGCGTTTATGCTTTGAAAATTAGGTCATTATTCATCGTCGGCAACCACAGTATTTTCTTCCGTTACACTCCATACATACCGTGGGAAATTTGACTAGCAAAATCTCGTTTTCATGAATATGCATGAGGCAGGGGAGACCAATCTTCTTCCAATGAAATCGCATGTTACAATAAAATACTCTTCAATCTCAATGACGTCATACTGGGATTTTCTTACTAAAAATAGAAACCAACGCACATGTTTACTCATGGAGGTCGCCATTTTGAACGGTAAACCGAACCTTAGTCATAAAACGTAATTTCATTGGCTAGTTGTCCGTGGTGGTTTCCTTATGGCACCAATGAAACTGCCTCATTAATTATTCATGACTACGAGATTTTCTAAGCCAATTGTCCCACGGGTACATAACGCAGCATAGCGGAGTAATGTAACGGGGGATAACCGACGATGGTCATTATTATGATCTTGCGAAGTGTATAGAAAATTTCGTGTACGCAAGACAAACCTCGTTTTAATTTTACGTACGACTGGGCGAAAATACAACCGTATTAATGATGGATCTATTTGAGATCTGAGATAAAAAAAAATATGCGTTCCCAGTACATGTACAAGAACGAGCACCGATGTAAGACATTCAAGGCGCTGTAGAGAGCATGCGCTTTAAACAATAAGACGGCAATTCTGGGGACTATTCACTCGCTTTTGATTTATTTCATAAATATTATTGAGTAACGATCCGTTAGTCTGATAGGAACTAGGCTATCCGCTACTTTGCTTTCTCCCTTGCTGTCTGCTATATATTTATCTGTTATTACAAGCTGCGTTGTTAACATCTGCATACTTGGTTACTTTTGTAAAAACAAGACCTCGCCAAACGGCTGCGAATTCCTCTTAATGTCTGCTACAATGTTTATACTTGCAAGCTTCAATTTACTGTTGCAAACTAAACTGATGGAAAAAAGGAACACTTGTACTTTTCTCTGAAAAGGGTCTTGTAAAACAACTGCGACTTCCTGTTTATTGACGGCTACACTATCGTCCCCATGAACAAATGCATTTCATAAGAGGCACCGCTTTCAAGAGCGGCGCCAATAAGCAACTTTGCAAATATACCCAACCGTCGACATCGGACAGCGATTATTAAAAAATGTTCGTTTTGATAGTTAGTTTATTTAATAAGTCTCATCCTTTTTATAAAACGATATACAGGGGTGTGATTTTTCCGCGGAAACGCGGATTTCCGCGGATTTGGGTCGGCCAAGAACCATTTCTGCAATTCGCGTAAATTCGAGGAGAAAATTTTAGTGTGTGGGGGGGGGGGGGGGGGGGGGGGTAGGGGGCAAATGGTCACCGCGGATTCGGTTTAAGTTTCTCGGAGGCGACAAGCGACCAACGAGAGGACAGAATTCTTCGATAAACACCGATTGCCGTAGACGAAAACACGTTCAACTTACCAGGCTAAACGATTTGCAACGCGCAATTTCATTGGTTGTTACCTAACTGTTCATCCAATTGAAGAGTCTGTTTCGGCGTCGTCAAGCGACCGTCGAGAGGACCCGAGGAAAACCGAGGAGACCAATCGGAACACCTCGGATAACTCACGAATGATGATTCTTCCGAGGACGGAATTACCCGAGGAGTACCAATTGCCGAGGAGACAACAACACGATTAAACTTACGATTTGCAACGCGCAATTTCATTGGTTGTTTCCCGAAGGTTCGTCCAATCAGAAAAGCCGTAGCTATGCGATGAAGCATCCGGTTAAGTTTTGATGGCGATTGTTTACAACTAGAAAATTATGGTGGAAAAACAACGAAAATGTCACAAATTATTGAGCGTACGAACGATTATCACTTAGCGATAGATGTAGATGCGGAATGTTAAAACAAATTCAGATGGGAATGGTTAGAAACTGTCATCGATCTTGATGGTATTCGTGTAGCTTTGTCCCAATTTATCAGAAAAATCGACAGTCCAGGAAAGTATAAGAGTATTCTTTGTGAGAAAACCATATCGTATGGGTCTAGAGGACGTGTTGCTCTAGTTGAGCACTGCCAAAGTGCAGAGCATGGCAGAAATCTGAAGTCAACTTCATCGAATCAGAAACTACCAGCTTCATTCACCTGGAAAGTTGAAAATTCTGAAAAGTCGTACGGCATCCATCCCTTTTTCAAAAATGAGAAAATTCCAGAAGTGCCTGCAGAAACCAAGCCATGTGTTTCTTTTGAAAATCGAGTTGCTTCTGCACAGGTAACTTATTTCCAGTGACATTTTAGTCATCTTCAATTTCTATGATTAGCAGGCAGTTATTTGAGCATATATTTGATGGCCAGTTTGTCATAATGTATTAGTATTTGAGTTCCTTATGATTAAATAAATAATTGTAAAAATATTGAGGATTGTTTAGCATAAATGAAATGTTTTGTGGCTATTTGTAAAAATATTGTTATGCCATTCAAAGAACATAACAGAAACAATGTGACATTTAGTGTACCCTACTGTTTATTATTTATTTTGTTTGTATAAGATACACATACTGAAAAATGGACTTGATTTTTTTTTTGTTTTAACTATATCTCATTTGTAGAATATATTGCACCTTCCTAATTTGTCAAAAAAGAGGAAACTATACCTTATTCAGGAAAATGTAAATTCTATGTTGGCCTTAAACACTGCAACCTAAAAATGAAAACTAACTATTAATTCTTACCACTTTCAAAAAAGTGGTCCATATAATATGGACCACTGTGTGGCATGTAGCCATTATGTGCTGAAGCATAAATAAGACGTGCTTAAACATAGACGAAACAATGTAAGTGCTAAAACTTGACAATTTGCTGAAAGTAATGGTTAGAATTAAGTGCTGATACTAACATACTTGAGTGCTAAAACTAATATTGACACTTGTGAGCAGAATCAACAATTTAAAATTAAATGCTGATAGGAGACATTAATAATGTGCTGAAACTAGGCAATTACAAATAAATAACCAAATACAACTTTAATATTTAAGTCTATGACTTAATTATTTTATATTAAGCTTAATGCTCAGCTGAAAGTTGTTAGCTATCATGAACATAGTTGTTGTCAACATTACATGCTTCACACATAAATATTTATATGTATTTGGTTGTACTGGATTGTTCAGGTAAATGCTTAAATATATTTATTCAGTTTTTAAACTAGTCATCAGTACTTTTATGTTGTGTATATAAAATTTAAAAATGTTTAAAACTATGTTTTAAGATGATGCAAAGTATGATTTTTTGCTGCTGTACAGCAAAAGTAAAAGAACAAATAAGGAGTAAAAAAGTCTTGTTTAGATTTGCATGCAAGTGCAACAGTAAAAACAAATTCACAAGCATGTGCTCTGTATTTGCATACATGGTGAAATTCAGTCACCATGCACATTTTATATTTTCTTATGTGATATTGTATTTACTTATTCAGGATGTGTTTTATTGTCTTCTTATCTCCACAATTTAACTTGTATATGTCAGTTTTTAGTTGTATGTTATTGCTAGAAGCTTCCATCATACAATGATACTATAGGTTCTATAGTAAAATACTAAGTGAAATGAAACTTTTGTGGACTTTCAAAAGAAATACATGCATTTTCTTTGTTGCTTGGCCTTTGCTAGTCATCGCTTGTCAGTCACATTGTTGTATATGTATTATGACTTCACATAATATATATCCACGTAAATATGCTGGATTGTTTAGAGAAATGCTAATTTTTTATTTGTTTACTAATGGACTAGTCTTTGTTGTTCATATGACACTGTTAAATATATAGCCACACTTTTAATTCTTGTCATCTCCTATGTTCCTAACTCTACTTACAGTGAACAGCTTCAAGGTACTTAAAAGTTTCTGAAAACAAAAAATAGGTTTTACTGTTTGAATTCTTATTATATTTGATAGTATTAAGCTTAATATTTACCCTAAAATGTCTATGGCAAAAACAAACAAAAACATTGTCAATAATTGCATGCCACAATTATTCATTTCTATGTTAATATGCTCAATTGTTAAAAGAAATACATATATTTACTTTTTGTATTTATTTAGATATAAAACTATCTTTATGTAATGTGGTTTTTTTAAGAATGGGCTTTGTGTTTGATCTCATTAAAAAAATTTAATAGTCAATTTTAGTGAAATTGTTAAAAAGAAAATATTCCTTGTAAGATATATCAATATATATGTTGATAATTTTATTTTTCTCATAGCACACATTTAATTAGTTGTAAGTAAATAAAGATAGATAAAAAGCCATGATCTTTTTATGTTGAACTGCCCATGTTTTAATAAAGAGAAAGATAAAATATGGTTTAGGGATTCTGAAGAAAGGGTCTCTGGAAGAATTTTAGACCACTTTCTTAAAGCTGAAAATCGTTTTTTTGGGGGGCTTTGCCCCCTGAACCCCCACAAGGGGCCTTGCCCCTTGACCCCATTGGGGGCCTACTGCGGCCCCCAAACCCCGCGCCGAAAATTTTCCTCCCTTTTCATATTTGACCAATCACACCCCTGGATATACTTTCATAACGAATAAGCACTAATTTACACCATTACAATATACTACATAAAAGCCGATGCAGGTCGTTTTTAAATGAGATTGCTTGACTCTATCCCTATGGGCATGTCAATGGCATGCCGGCTTGCAGTTAGTTGGCTTGGTTTTTTTATAATACAAATTTAATAAATAGTATCCTTATTATAACAAATAAGACATAAAACGATTGCCATCTCTTGATAATAAGAAAAAAAGTTCTAAAACATCCAGTCTGTCAATTGGTCAAGTTGCTACAATTAACGGAAATCGAACTAAGATTTAAATGATTATAAAGTGGTGCATAAAGTAAAGTTAAATTTTACTAATGATTTTGTCTTAAGATTCACAAAACTGGTCTTCGTGTAGCTAGCGTACACTTGACTTAACTCCAGCACATTCCGTTAGTAAAGGTTTCAAGTTTCAATACAATTTTTTGAACAGTTTTTACAACAAAAATAGTCGATGTATTTCAAATGAGTCTAGGTAAGCAAACACTATTTTTGACCGGCAGAAAAAAATCAACAAAATAAATTCATTGGATGACCATGCCGGTTAGCAAATCCGCACTTTATTCTTGAGGTCCCTTGTTCGAAACATACATGGTGACCTTTTATGTTTTACAAAAATAATGATGCTGTTGTCAGTTTTAAATTGTTGGCATTATTGAAAAATAAGGACAATTCTATAAACAGAAACTTTATTGCCCATTGGTCCATATTAAGAGTGTGTTTTTTTCTACTCATTGTTTTTATTTAATCCCAATAAACACTAGAAATGACCAAAATATTGGCATAAAATCGGGCTAACAAAAGAACAATAAAAACATCAAACAATGATTAAATAATTTATCGTCATTAAGTACATTTATAAGGAAACTCTTAAAAAAATCAAAGCTGCTCTATCATTGCGCGGCTTAAAGATTGGAAACAAATTATTGATGCATTTTTCCAATATAGATTATGAAGAAATTTATTACTGCAAGGTTCAAAAATTATTCTAAACAAATTTATGAGTCTTGCTATAAAACTTACTCTAGATAAATGTATTCTGGTATCACCCAGATTTGTTCTGAACAGTTTACAATTGTGTGACTCAAAGATCATTTGTATGAGTCAAGGACTAAACAAACTGATTTTTGCTGGATTCAAATCTAAACAAATTGACTAGTGCTTGTTTTAAAGTCTTAACAAGTTGATACATTGCAATTGCGTGATTTGAAGCTTAAAGTGATTAATCATTGCATGCTTAAACAATAAACAAATTTTAAGAGGGTTAGCTGCTAATTTCAATACTAGGACATTAGTAATTATTTTTCATTTTGTTAAGACAAACTGCAATAACATTGTCAAATCATGTTACTTTATTATTTGCAAAATATTATACCTCACATAATTTTGCTTCTATAATTATCATTGCTCACACAACGGTCCATTTTTATCATTAATTTAGACCGATGAGGAACCGCTACTCTGCACACCCGGTCACTATTACCGATCCATAAACTTTCACCATTAGTAAAAATTACTCACCGTATGAAATGTAAAATACGTAATAAAAGGTGTTAACAAACAATACATGGAAACTTGTCAATGCAATTTTGAAAAAATGTCGGGTTGCCCTTCGGTCCATATTACTGTCTCGGCTTACAAGCCAGTCCATATAATGCCATAGGGCCCTCGATGGTGTGAAATATTTCTTAATTATTGTCTTTGGTCAGTTCATACAAGGAATACTTTTGGCATTTTTATTGAAAACAAAGTTTCAAAACTATATGTTTATGTAAAATACCATGCTAAAGTAAACAAAAACATGCTACACATGCTGAAGACTTCAGATAAAATCATATGATAAGCATCTGATAAAGTGAATGACAAGAACAATTAATAAAATGAACAGTAAATAATGTAAATGTGAATGAAATTATTCTTTCTCTCTATACTTTCAAGTTCAATTATTACAATATACGACTAGTGTATATGTAACAGCTACAAAAAAGTCGAAACTATTGTAGGAAAAGTTTATAGTACTTTATATGTTGGTTTTACATTCCACAATACTACAATGATCAGACGGTCTACAGGGTGTCGGTTATACGTTTGTAACACACACATACACATACACACACACACACATACACACACACGCACACACACACACACGCACACACACACACACACATACACACATACACACACACACATACATACACACATACACACACTCGCACACACACACACGCACACACACACACACTCGCACAAATACACACACACACACACGCACGCACAGAGAGAGAGAGAGAGAAAGAAAGAAAGAGAGAGTGAGAGAGAGAGAGAGAGAGAGAGAGAGAGAGAGAGAGAGAGAGAGAGAGAGAGAGAGAGAGAGAGAAACGGAAATAAGTCGAAGAAACAGGCATGTGAAAGTGAAGGTGACTGCCTGTTATAAGTGGATTCAAGTCTCTCAGACTGGATTTGTTATACATTACTTTGGAATCTCCAAAAAGTAGATGTGTGACTAAACAGTTCATTAACATCGTAATGTAAAGAAGCATACAATGAATGATGAAAGGTAGGCCTACGTCACATATAACAAAGGCGGTAATGTGCCAAAAGAATTTATAAGTTACATGAAGCACACACATGGAGTCATATACATTACTTTATATTACTAAAAATATGCACCATTCCAAATATTCATTGAATGTCGACATGGGAATAAAATGTGTCTATGAGGAATGAGAGGCGTGTGTATGGGAATAACATTTATGTATGGGAATAAAGGCGTGTGTATGAGAATAAAATATGTCTAGGATAAATAAAAGGCGTGTGTATGGGAATAAAATGTACGTGTGGGAATAAAGGCGTGTGTATGAGAAGAAAATGTGTCTAGAATAAATTAAAGGCATATGTATGAGAATAAAATGTATGTATTGGAATAAAGGCGTGTGTATGAGAATAAAATGTATGTATGGGAATAAAGGCGTGTGTATGAAAAAAATGTATGTATGGGAATAACGGCGTGTGTGTATGGGAATAAAGGCGTGTGTATGGGAATTAAATGTATGAATGGGAATAAAGGCGTGTGTGTATGGGAATAAAAGGCGTGTGTATGGAAATAAAATGTATGTATGGGAATAAAGGCGTGTGTATGAAAATAAAATATGTCTAGGATAAATTAAAGGCGTGTGTATGTGAATAAAATGTACGTGTGGGAATAAAGGCGTGTTTGTATGGGCATAAGGGCGTGTGTATGGGAATAAAATGTATGTATGGGAATAAAGGCGTGTGTATGAGAATAAAATATGTCTAGGATAAATTAAAGGCGTGTGTTTGGGAATAAAATGTATGTATGGGAATAAAGGCGTGTGTATGAGAATAAAATGTATGTATGGGAATAAAGGCGTGTGTGTATGGGAATAAAGGCGTGTGTATGATAATAAAATGTATGAATGGGAATAAAGGCGTGTGTGTATGGGAATAAAGGCGTGTGTATGGATTCGAAGTCCATTTAGTGTTGCTTGTTATAATTCCATTTGCATCTAGTTTGAACAAGCTGAACATAGTATTGTGACTATTCAATGACCTTCTACTGCGACGAAATTTTAACGAATCGACGTTGCCTTTTGCTTAACATGCTATGGAATAAGTAGAACTACTTTCTGTCGCGCTGGAGACAGGAAAAGTCTTAAATTTTTAGGCCGGTAGCTTACTTTGTGAATCATAACTATGTATTGTACGCAGTGAATACTCAAAAATAGATTTAGCAAGCAAATCAGCGACAAACACAGACTCGATATTCATGCAATATCATTGAATACTCCCGCGATCCGCAGATCAATGGCGCACGCGAGCGCAAGCACCAGTACACACACGCGCAAGCACACGCGCAAACACACACACACCATACACACACGTGTACACACAATACTACTTTTCACCTGTAATTGATTATCTTGAACATTAATTAAACTAGTTTTTTATGGATGGAGTCTTAAACACTAGATCTGGTACATTGTCCATCTCAGCATCTAGTGTCAAATCTGTGTTTGCGTGCCTTGTTGTTAGATCGCTAAAGGCTGATGGCTCGAACATTTCGTCGTAGAAGTAATCGTCATCTTCTAGTGTGTCTGTTGTATTGCGCCGCTGTAAGGGACGGGAACTCGGTGGGCCATCATGCCCTCCATCTCTCTCTTCAATATTGAAGAGTTCGCTGTCGCGAGTCGTGTCCGAGATGTCGATGGGCGTGACGTCAGACGTCAGCGTGCTAGACACGGACAATTTCCGGTGTCTGTTTGCTAAGCAGCATGAACAAGCGTTTCTACTAAAGCAATGTAGGTTGGAACATTTCCTGGAATAGAAATGAAGTACATACAGCATTTAAATATTTGACCTTAAATATGGTCTTTATAAAACTAATACTTCATTGATCAATAATTTTGTATTCTGGCCCGGCGGTCTTCATTACTAAGATTAAGGGGTTTTTTTTACAATTATTCTATTAATTACGAAAATTAAAACCATAAACAGTGATAATAAAACTTCAAATGATCTTGTAAAAGACCCCACAACATTGTTAACTTCTAGATAGCAACATGCCAAACCGGAAGACTTCAAACCATTTTGTTTTGCCTTGCCTGGACTTGAATCCACACGGCGAAGGTATCAAACGTTACAAGACGGCGAATGTAACTTATTAAACAATGATAGCGACCTGAATAAGTGGTTAAAAGTCCCCTATATAAATGATAACGAGATTAGGTGCCGCATTTTCCCTGCGTCTAGATCCTTATTGGCGACGCGCTGGAGCGCGACGCCAATATTATGGAATGCTCACTGAAATTCGCACATGCGGAAAGTTTGTTTCTAAACATGATCAGAAGGGGTCCTTATCCGGTAAATATTTTTTATTTATTTTTGTGTGTCTGTAACTTTCAAAATATCTCTGAAAATAAACAATAAGATACTGAAAAAACAAAACATACTACGTTCGAGAAAAATATCATCTGAACAATACTTATTTGTGTAATGTGAGGCTGCTGCGCATGTGCATTTTCTGCTTGTACACTTTAGTTTTATAGTTAATTATAATAAACATTTTTTTCTACATATGTTACATTCTAGAAAACCTATAAAATGGTGTCGGGTTTTGCTTTTTTTTGTTGTTTTAAACCATTATATGGTCTCAGGAATATAAGTTATACATGCTTTTTCTCGAAAAATTATAGTATACTGAAAACTTTCAAATAAAAACCATAGCGTTTCAAGTGTCTTTGTTACTTGCTCCCATATTGCTTTAATTTCTTTACATCTCTAACTTTTTGCGTCGCTTTTGATGCTTCGCATCAACGGCTTTTTTTGTCCGGTAATGTGGTGGCTTTGAAAAAGCCATTGCCACTAGCAGGGGCCACTATGACGTGTGCCACAGGTACGACTGCGAAGCCGAGTTAAAGACTTACATGGCCTTGAACAGAATTCGCAACATCGGCACTCACCTCTTTTTGCAGAAGTACACGAGACCCAGGAAGTTGACGAGTAAGGCCGTCACGGTGAGGATCACCGCTGCAGCCTGCCCCGGTGTCAGGATAGTAGACCCAAACCCTGAAACACACGGTCACATGTTGCGGTTACACGGCCAATTTTTACATCAGAATCAATATGAAATGGTGCCAAGAAATTCGTTGTCTAACTTTACTTGTTGTTATTATTTATTACCCAACCCTTCACCGCGTGGGTTCGATTCCCGGTCAGGGGCAAATGCAGTACGCCGGAGAATTGACACTGATATATGTCTGATTTTTTTCGCAAATAATAAAGCTCGGCGTTGCTATACTAACCACAAAGCTGTCGATACGATTTATCAACAAGCCAATAAATCTTATAACTTTAATTAAACTCAAAACAAAGCGTTAAATGCATGGAGATTGTGTTCTCTTTATGCTTGGAAATTGTATTTTCTTTTATGACAACGAGGGTTGAAATCAAAACAGCTCCAGTCTGGTAAACGACCTTTCGAATCTTCATTTTTTTTTTTTATAAAAACGTGTTAACTTAAATTCTAATGGTTTGTTATGTAGAGTCGGAGTTTTGTATTTGAAGTCACAAATCCAAGTTGGTCGTCACATCCGTACGATGATTGTTTGATTTTATTTATTTATTTATTTATTTGTGTCATGACAACAGAATGTTGGATTCTAAGACAACGGTTTCTTGGTTTCAGCATCAATACAAACTATCATGTGTAAATGGTAACTATAGAAGCGGGCAATTCATTCCACAATTAGTCTGTAGGAAGAATGGAGCATTCATGACACGGAAACGTGATAGGAGGCAAACAAATATGTGCGTGTCCGTCTCATCCTAGTTTACTTTTAGGTCCACTTTTCAAGTAAAACACCAAAATATTATTTTCAGAATATTAAAAATAAATGAGTTCATGTACCTGAAAATATCGTCGCTAAGAAGATAGTTTCGTTTGGCTCTTTTGCAATTTAAAAGTACTAAATGCTGACCGATCCAGCGATAATTTATATCATGACATTCATCATCAGTAAAGTCGAAGATTTAAAGGTGGTATGCGACAGTCTGGACCAGCATTTATTTCTCTCAAAACGCCAAATAAATTATTGTTTCATGAATAGATGCCAATGATTTTTGTTTATTGATGTCTTACATCTAAGTGAAATGAAAGTATAAAACCCCAGAGGTCATTAGGAAAAAAATGCATTTGCTATCTGACTCACGCTGCACAGTTAGCTTTTTATAAACTATGAAAACCACGTGACCACTTACTTTTGAGATAACGTTATATGACCATCCGGGTAATTCATTGTGACGTCGATATCTATTTTTAGCATACATCCCCAGCGTGCTTATTTATAGATTTGGAAAAAATGGAGATTTAAAGCGATTTTTTCAGGATTTTTACTGTCCAACAATCAAGGAAGAATTCAATATCGTCTTTGCTTAGATTGTAGTATGAGTTTATGTAGAAATAATGCACATATTCCCCCAAACATTCATAATATATTATTACATGTATTTTATATAGGAAAATTGTCGGATACCACCTTTAAATAGTCGAACATTACGGCGGAATCGGTAGAGCGTCGGCTCCAGGTACGGAAGGTCGCCGGTTCCATCCCGGGCCTCGACATACCAAAGTCGTTAAAATGGTAGTGGTAGTCTCCCTTGCTAACGCTCAGGCAAATATAAGGGTAGTTCCACGACTGGTTAACCCGGTATCAGGATAATATGTGGTATCATGCCAGGTGTTCACGGCATGCTATACTTAGTAAAGGCAGAACAATATCTGCTTTCAGTGGACACCGTCTCCAGATAACTTAAATACCGTGGGCGGGACGTTAAGCCCAATAAACAAACATTACGACGGATTTGCTCACCTGCACCAGAACCTTTTGTTGTCGCGTTTTGTATCGTTGGTGCACTAGTTGATGATAACAATGGTGCCATTGTTAATTCAGTTGAGAGAGGCGAAGCAGAGTTGGAAACTTTATTTGTAGTTGATCTCGCTGTTGTAATTAATGTCGATGATGTAGTTGATGAAGATGGTTTAGTTGATGAATATTGTGTAGTTGATGTAGATGTTGTTGTTGATGTCGATGTGATAGGTGTTGCCGTTGTGTTAGGTGTTGTCAACGTGACAGTTGATGTAGATGTTGTAGTTGATGTCGATCTGATAGGTGTTGTCGTTGTGTTAGGTGTTGTCAACGTGACAGTTGACGTAGATGTTGTAGTTGATGTCGATCTGATAGGTGTTGTCGTTGTGTTAGGTGTTGTCAACGTGACAGTTGATGTAGATGTTGTAGTTGATGTCGATGTAGTTGACACCGGTGTGGTAGGTGTCGATTCGGAAATTAGTTCCGATGTTTCATTTGGCTCCAATCTGATGTCAGATATAGCACTTGGGGACAGTCTGGCTGTTGGTGCCAAAGTTGAAATATTTGCCGATGGTTTATTTGATGGCGATAACAGTGGCTGTTCTCTCTTTTGGTCGTTTGCTGGAATGCTTGTTTGCTGCTCGAATTGCGAAACTGAAACATTAAAAACAGTAATAACCTGAATCGTAAGTTGTGAGAATGGTGTTTGTAACAGAAACAAATTATTAATACTCAAGTGTTTGGTTAGCCCGTTGATATTAGTTATTTGCCAAATAAAACTACGGGTTAAGTTAACGAACATATTTGCTGGGGAATTGGCAATAATCTGTGCAAAGCCCAATCTCTCTAAAGTCAGATCTTACAAAATGTAAGATCTGACGACGGCCCACAAATACCGTCTATAAACAAGAATGTTTTTCCCCGATTTCTATTTTTTATAACAGCCAATCAGAGAACGTAATGCGTAACGCTGTCGGTAAGAGACACAAAATGGTCGCTATCGATGCAACACTTGCAAAATATCATTTAGTTTTTCGTCACTCTAATTCTGTTCTGCAGCCATTAAAATGATACGCTATCATTTACTTTTGCTTATTTGTAGGCGACAATCTAATCGGTTGGGATGGTTTTATTTGCTCGTCGTCGGATCCTGATAGCGGAGCGGTTTTCAGGAAATGATTTTAAGTGCAAACCCTGATTGGATAGCACTAAGCTGGGGCTGACAAGTTTGAGTCTACTCAGTTTGCCTCGTCCTAATTAATTACGTCGGCTTGCGGATCGGGAGGTCGTGGGGTCAAATCCCGGCCGGGTCAAACCAAAGACTTTAAAGTTGGTAGAAGTTGCTTCCCTCCTTACGCTCGGGGCTAACGGGACAGCATTACGCATGACTCGTCTGTGTCAGTATAATGGACCGGCCGGGTTCAGTCCCTGGGCACCTCATAAGTGCCCCTGTGCTATAATGATCGAAATGTCGCTGCACACTATCGGCAAAAATGCCGGCTAATCCCATCCCCTAATTAATTTGATTTTCGCATGTGTTAAAAAGTAAGTTATGTCACAAACGCGCATGATTTGGTATGGATATAGTTATAGCCCATCTATCGTTTGACAGTGGGTTGACTGGTTTGTAAGACCAGCGACATGGTTGTAAAGTTTATATGCGCATGTTAAAAATAACAAAGTCACTTATAGTTGACAGATTTATGCAAGAGTTTTACAATATACATTATGGTGGCCCTGCTTTAGGTTATGCTTGTAAGTTATATAGTGTAGATTTTCTTAGATTAATGTATTGCAATGCTGATGTTGGTTTTTAATAACACTGTTTGAGCG
The DNA here is from genome assembly GCA_007844125.1 of Sinonovacula constricta. Lineage (NCBI taxonomy): Eukaryota > Metazoa > Mollusca > Bivalvia > Cardiida > Solecurtidae > Sinonovacula > Sinonovacula constricta. The sequence goes on from CM017563.1 coordinate 24,623,942, forward strand.
TTAGCTCGTAATATAAAATATAAAAATATAAAATAATAAATAAAATAATAACAAACATTGAAAAAGTGTCCCTTTTTCAAACCTTTATGCATGTAGCTATATGCATTATTTACAAGTATACAGTATTGTAGAGGCACGAGGTCGAGTGCTAGAGTCGTTAAATTGCCAGTTCTTTGACTGCTTAGCCTTCCATCGCCTGGGTTCGACTCCCGTTTAGGGCGAAGTACAGAATTGTGAAATTGGATTTCCAGCTGATCTACGGTGCATCGGTAGTTTTTACCCAGATATTTGTCTGGGACCTTCTTACATCAAAAAAGCTTTACGTCGCATTATTGGCCTTAATCGAGTCAGTGCGATGTGTATGTATTTGCCGGGGAGATTGGGATGGGATGGGATTTGCCGGCATTTTTGCCGATACTGTGCAGGACATTTTTATCATTATAGCACAGGGACTAAACCCGGCCTGTCCATTATACTGACACCGACGAGTCAGGCGTAATGCTGTCCCGTTAGCCCCGAGCGTTAGGAGGGAAGCCACTACTACCAACTTTAAAGTCTTTGGTTTGACCCGGCCGGGGTTTGACCCCGCGACATCCCGATCCGCAAGCCAATGCTCTACCGCTTGAGCTGTTGCGGCCGGTCCGGGGAGAGTTGTAAGGAGTATCAAGGCAAAGTTTCCGGATGTACGACTTTACGTATTTTTTGTCATTTTTTTCACAAATTGTTTTATACAACGAAACTTCACAACCTCTTATGTATACAACACAATTAAAAGTGAAGATTGTCATAGTTTATCAAACGAATACAGTCTCACAAGGAAGTGGAACATTTGACAATGATCTTTTATCCGCACTTTTTATTTACGTTCTAACATATGATTAAGCAAAATCGTCATTTTTATCATGCGAGCGTGACTAACTTCTATCGGTTTTAAGGTATTAGATGCGTAATCAATTCTCATGAATTTTCGTGTAATGTCGGCATTTAGCGTTTTACGATGTTACATGTTCGATCATTTACGTCAACACTCGGCCTTCCGAGAATAAAATCACCTGATTTTAATTTTCTAATTTTATCCAACGAAATCGCGTAAATTTCTTCACTCAAAAATGGCAACAAAGAATCGCGGTCAGCGAGGAAAATTAGTCACAAAAGCAAAATTAAAGCAAAGGAAGAAAGAAGTGTGTTTTCCACATGTTTTTGCAGTATTTTTATTTAGAAAAATATACTCTAATAAAAATGTAAAAAAACAAATGAAATTGCTATGTTTTCTTTATTTTTATTCATCCAAATTTGACATGTATGAGGTTATATAAAGGTCACATTTGAGGATGTCGACCTAGTACATAAAAATTTGCAAATCTTAAGTTAGCAGAGGTGAAAAGTTTGGAAAATAATCCAGAATACATTGCTGAATAATGTGATATATCGTTTGTCAGGATTCAATTTAGTCACATTACACATCTAATAACTTAAACAGGCTCAGGTACCATATCTCTCCAACGAATCAGACACACGGAAAGTAGGCTGTCATTTCGCAAAACGACAAAAAAATCTCATTATTTTATAACCGTCTTTTAGAAAGCATGTAAATAATTACAATTATCCATGCTCGTTAGAAGCTTTATTTACTTTGGCATTGTAATTCTTTGGGGGCAAAACACGTCAAGGTTAAAGCTTTGACAATAGTAACTGAGCAGCTTTAATTTACAGGGTTTGCACACAAAAATGACAAAACACATGTACATGTACCAATTCAAAGCTACAAAACAGTACAGTCGTGTTTCCTGTCACGTGTTTCGTTAACTGACATGGATTCACTTCATTGAAAACTATCTTTTCTGGGTGAACAACGATGTACATCAAAGCAACTTATTTGTAATTAGAGAGCATCGGTTCTATTGTGACGGTACCGATATGTTTATATTAGAACAGAACAGAACTGTTTTGGTTTTGTTTTTGTTTTTTTGTTGTTTTTTTTTGTCTCAACGTGTACATAGTTGCAAGATAATTACAATCAATGTTACTGTCACTGATCATCAAGTCTTCTCAAAACCGCATACAAACACAGACACGCACGCTTGCACACTTATACATACCCTAATACGTACTCACTCGCACTTATCAAAAAGGAAGTATTTATATTCCTTGACTGTTTTATAAATGAAAGTTAATTATTACAAGTTGGGATACACCTGTTAGGAAGCGCCCGCGGCGAAGTGTTAGAGTCACTGACGGCTAATCCTCTTATAGCATGGGTTCGAGTCCAGTTTGGAGCGAAGGACTTGGGGTGGGAAGGTCTTCCTGCTGACACGCAGTGATTGTTTCATAAACAGTAATATAGTTTCTTATACATATGGACGTTTATATATAGGGAGAGGGAGAGAGAGACAGAGAGAGAGAGAGAGAGAGAGAGAGAGAGTGGGGGAGAGAGAGGGATAGAGAGAAAGAGAGGGAGGGAGAGAGAGGGAGAGAGAGAGACAGACACACAGAGAGAGTACGGAGAGAGAGAGGAAGACAGAAAAAGGGAGTGTGAGGGAGAAAGAGAGAGAGAGGGGAGAGAAAGAAAGAGAGAGAGGGATTATATGTATATAGACGTTCTAAATATATAGATTGTTATACATATAGACGGTTCTAAATATATTACCTTAAAGGTCAAGGTCAACGTGTGACCTTGAAGCAAAATCGTGTCCAGCCAATACATTTTTAGTCTATCAGTCTACCTTATTAAGTACAATGCACAATGACTTGTATTTCTTTAATTCTTTGCCATTCATTGTTAGTAGGACTAGTTCCATTGTTCCCCAAGTTAACACGGTGGTTGAAATAGCCATTCTCTTCAACCTTCATTGGTACAGGTTTGATTATGTCTGATTTAATAGCACTATCCCATTTACAAATTTCACCATCATAGTTATACAACAAACCGTTTTTGTGACAAAATACCCATTCGGGGAGCATCACCGGTCTCTTGTTCTAATTATCTAAAACGATCTCGTGCACCATTCGAATCAAATCTTCACTGTACTTACCCTTACTCTGAAATATGCGCATGCGTACGTCCGAAACCCAGACACCAAGAATCACGACGAGTATGACCACTACCTTTGCTGGCTTCAACATATCCATGCACGATTGCTGTAATTAATTTACTGTGTGTTTTTACTATTGTTCTTAAGAGTTGGTTTGACCTAGAACAAATCAAGTTAATTAATCCATTGTCGCGTTGTATCATGCGATAGGTACGCTGTAGCTACATGTGTTGTGTAGGTTGGAAAGAAGTATGTGTATAGAGGTGTATCCAACCCAAGCTGCTATTATATTTGACAGCCGAGGAAACTATCTCACTATACAACCTTACTGTTATCGTTAAGGACACGGAAGATTAGATGTGTACATGGATATGTACATCGCTGGTAATCAACATCACTGAATAACAAATAAAAATATCAAAACTATCTTATCACGGTGCCCTTTGTCCTTTCACATTTTAAATTGCGGGTTTGAAGGTGGTATATGACAGTTTGGCTATATCTAATGTATGTAACAATATCTGATCTCTGTTTGGGGTATGTGTCTACAATTTGATGTAGAAAAACATCATACTTTAGTTTAAGCGTTGGCGATTTTCAACAGTATTTCAATTTTGGGGGCAGTAAATCTCGTTAATAAACACATGAAATATTCATTCTTTTCAAATCTATAAATAGGAACGATTGGGATTTCGGCTAAAAATAGACATTGACGTCACAGCGGATGACGTGGATGAGATAAAAACATAAGTGGTCACGTGGTTGTTTTAGTGTAAAAAAAAAAAAAATAGCTAACTGTGCAGCGTGGCTCAGGCAGAAAATACATGTTTGTATGTGGCGTTTTATGTGACGATTGTGGCGTTATGGTTCACTTTTCAGACATGTGTAGAACATCAATAAACAGCATTTTGCGTGATCTGTTCGGATAACAATAGTTTATTAAGACGTTTAATGAAAATATTTTAGTCCAAACTGACTGATACCACCTTTTATCAGTCGTTTACTTTAAAGCATTATAATGATCCATCCTGGTGTTAATGGCTCTGATGACGATGATGACGATGTTGATGATGATGATGATGATGGTGATGGTGATGATGATAAAATACTAAATAACAGTTATTTAAATAATGATGCTCATCATTATCATCGTCGTCTCCATCATCACAATTATCATCAGCAGCAGCAGTATCGTTACGTTGTCACTGTCAGTGATATTCTCATGTTTATTATCAGAATGAACATAAACCTTCTGGCCTTACCCACCTTCCTCTCGTTGTTTCTTTTTTTCTTCGGCCTCTTGTTATCAGTACAAGCATATTGTCATCATTAATGTTATCAACAGCCGCATTTAAGTTTTTTGTTGTTTTTGAAAAACGTCGCAGCGACTTATTATTATTATTATTATTATTATTATTATTATTATTATTATTATTATTATTATTATTATTATTATTATTATTATTATTATTATTATTTTAGCGACATCCAGGTATTCTGGTGAAGGGAGACTCCAGACAAATGTCTGAGTAGAACCTCCGGCTTACCGCAGGTCAGCTGGAAGTCCTTCGCCCCGATAGGGACTCGAGCCCACGCGGAAAGAGGCCAAGCAATCAGAGAAGTGCATAAAATAAACACGTATCTGTACTCCTATTGTTTCACCTCACATTCTTTCAAAAGATTGATTATAGAATAAAGTTGCCATAAAAGGTACCCTATATAGATTAAGTCTGAGAATCAAATTTGCTGACTATCAACAGGGGCGGATCCAGAAAGTTTTGGTGGGGTGAGGCGTATGAATCATGATCCATTCAAATTTATCGTAGTTAATAATATATATATATATATATAGAGAGAGAGAGAGAGAGAGAGAGAGAGAGAGAGAGATAGAGAGAGAGAGAGAGAGAGAGAGAGAGAGAGAGAGAGAGAGAGAGAGAGAGAGAGAGAGAGACAGAGACAGAGACAGAGACAGAGAGACAGAGAGAGACAGAGACAGAGAGACAGAGAGAGAGAGAGAAACAGACAGAGAGACAGAGACAGATTCCAGATCTGTCAGGACCCAAACTGGTGCATTAAAGTTGTGGAGGACCACACCAACAACATCTGCGAGGCATGGAATAATGGCTTCAAGACACTAGTAGGACACTCCAACCCGTCACTGTGGACAGTAATCGATGCCTTCAGGAAGGATGCAGCCCTAGTGGAGGCAGAGATCTACCGTGTGCGACTAGGAGTGCCTTCCACAAGGTCGTGCAGGCAGGGAACGAAGAAGTTCCAGGAAAGACTTCGATCACTCTGTGAGAGAAGGGTGACCGGAGACATGACCATCGTAGACTTTTTGAGGGCCATTGGAGGGCATATCCGTCTCCGGTAAGGGACTTAAGTCTGGTGCCCGTTGATGAACTGTGCACATGTGCACTATCAAGTGTTCTGATACTACAATGTGCATTCGATTTTCTACTGTTCTAAATTGAGGAAATGCATATACTACCTCGTTCGCTGAAAATGTTCTAATCAAAATGTGCTTGTTGTATATTTGTTTTCATTATTTTTGTCAGTTGTACTTTCACGTGTTATATTCTTATTATTGAAACTGTAATTAAGCCTGTAATAAAACTTAAATTTATTTTGTCTCGTTTTACATGTCATCCCTATGAGATATAAAAATGAGGTGCATTTTATAAAGTTACTAAAAACATAAAATATATAATACTTGACAAAACAGAAGAAAAACATTAAACGGATCTATATAGTTTTTCAGACGAAATTATGCCTACAATACGTGAATTTTGCAAACTAACTTTGATTAATCAAAGTGTTTTAAATGGGTCTAGGCCTACCAGTTGATTGACAGTTAACCTGTTTGTGACACTCTACGCATGAGTGGCAAGCGATCGCGGGAAATGTGTAGCAAACAACCTGTTAAAGCCGAAGTCTTGCGGGTTCGACGGCGAGAGTTTTAGAACGGGTAAATTGTCTCGGAACCTGATGCGATGTAAAGATATGAAGGCAAACTAGATTGTAACTTTTACTTAATTCCAGTCCTATGAAAAAAATTATAGAAAATTTTGTTACACCTAACACATTTCATGTACTGTAGCACCATGTAGTACCGTTTGTGTATGTTTCTAATATGGCGGGAAGACATTTACAGGCGGGATACAGAGTTTGAGAAGAAAGGGAGGGCAATTTCCGCCTTGACATTTTAGTAGAGGGGGCAAACGTCCGCCTTGTAATTTCAGCTGGGGGGCAAACGTCCGCCTTGTAATTTCAGCTGGGGGGGGGGGGGGGCAAACGTCCGCCCTTCACAAATAGAGGGGCAAACGTCCGGGGGGCAAACGTCCGGGGGGGCAACTGTCCTAGATTCTATTTTCACAACTCTTTTTCCTGATTGTGGGGAGGATGCATAGTTTGGGGATGCATCGCCACCCCCTGGATCTAGCCCTGACGATTAATAAAGACTAATTCTTATGCCTTTTTAAAAGAAAAGGAACAATCTTAATTGTCATCCCTATCCTCCTGCTGATAAATTCGTGCTTCTTTTTAAGCATGTTCGCCATTCTAACTCAACCAAACTTTGTCTTCAGCTGCTTTCTTTTGTGTGCGTTGGTCGTGTATAACTGTAATGCAATGGCTTGCTCCATTGGTATACTATTGTTCTTTGTAATTATTGTCATACACTTTGTCGAATACGAAGCGATATAATTGGATGGAGATAAGCCATTAGCTTGTTACGCAATACGTGTACTGTCTCTTCTCTGAGTTTTTGTCACTTACTTTTCATTTACTCTGTATGCCTTTATGTAGCGGTAGTTCAAGTTTTGATATTTTGATAATTCTTAAAGGAATGTTCCCAGTATTTTAAAACTAGATATTTTCGTGTCATGTAACAGCTGTTTATTTATTATTAACGTTTGTGACTTAATATTTAAATTAAATATTTGCTTATATCACATACCATTGAATTTAAAGCGTTTGACTGGTCGAGTTCTGCTCATGGGGGAGTCATTATAAAGTGATATTGTCTCGAGAGTGTTTTCACGTGAGCACTGAGAACATAATACTGACGGTCGTGTTCTTTTTACGCGCACTATTGCTACAACAACATGGCATCAGGGAATTGAAATCGACAGTATATCAGTGTGTCTGATGAAGATTTGGTAAAATTTAAAGAAAATGTAACAAAGATGGCGGCCAAGATAAGGGATCTTCACTGGTGTCGAAACTACCTATACATATTTTTGCGGACATGGCTAACAAAGAAAATAAAAGAGTAACCTCGATAGCAGTGAATGCTTTTCGTTATTATCTGTCGAGGAAAATTGTGGGAACAGACTGAGGAAATGAACGCTGTTGAATTAGATCGGCATCTTTAAGTGTTTTAGGTTAAATGAGAAGCGCGGGTGGCTCGCCCTGCTTAAAGCAACTACCTACACATATTTTTGCGGACATGGCGAATTTGATACTGACCTCAACACAAGTCTTTAATTGTATGAAAATATTCCATAGTGATGTTGAGCTAACTCAAGGGCCTCGATTAAGCCTTTGAATTTTACATAGTAATGTTAGGGATAGGGATAGGGATTAGCCGGCATTTTTGCCGATACTGCGCAGCGACATTTCTATCATTATAGCACAGGGGCACTTATGAGGTGCCCAGGGACTGAACCCGGTCGGTCCATTATACTGACACCGACGAGTCAGGCGTAATGCTGTCCCCTTAGCCCCGAGCGTTAGGAGGGAAGCCACTACTACCAACTTTAAAGTCTTTGGTTAGACCCGGCCGGGGTTCGAACTCACGACCTCCCGATCCGCAAGCCGACGCTCTACCACCTGAGCTATTGCGGCCGGTGAAGCATAAGAAGCAAATTATTGCGCACTATTTCAAAGATTTAGATGTTTTATGTTTAAGCAAATCTTAACTTGGTGTTCATATTAGTGATTTTTTTGTTTTGTTATTTAGACACTTTTGATAGCCCAGCACGTAAAAATAGAAAAATCCATGGGATGGACTTATTCTTGCCTTATATCTATCAAAACAATAACATTGTACTCGAATTGAGATGTACTGAATTAGAGACTATTTTAGGGAATCTGTCTTGGTAAAGATCATGAACAAAATATATATAATTTTAATAGACTAACCATGTTGTCCCAGAACAGCAGATGCGTATTTGATTAATACTGTTTGTTCAATTATTGTAAAGAACACCTTTTAACAATAAACTAACATAAAGAATATCATTTTAATAAATTCTCTTAAATGTATAATTTCTGAGCCAACTAGAAAAATTACTCATCTTGATCCAATTCTTATATACCACGGTACGGGGTTTGTAAAATTTGTCACTTTAGGCTTAACGCAGTTTGTAATCTGTCGCTATGGGCTTATCACACTGATATACCAAGGTAATGAGTTTGTAAAATCTGTCGCTATGGGCTTATCATACTGATATACCATGGTACTGAGTTTGTAAAATCTGTCGCTATGGGCTTATCATACTGATATACCATGGTACTGAGTTTGTAAAATCTGTCGCTAAGGGCTTATCACACTGATATACCATGGTACTGAGTATGTAAAATCTGTCGCTATGGGCTTATCACACTGATATACCATGGTACTGAGTTTGTAAAATCTGTCGCTATGGGCTTATCACACTGATATACCAAGGTAATGAGTTTGTAAAATCTGTCGCTATGGGCTTATCATACTGATATACCATGGTACTGAGTTTGTAAAATCTGTCGCTATGGGCTTATCACACTGATATACCATGGTACTAAGTTTGTAAAATCTGTCGCTATGGGCTTATCACAGTGATATACCATGGTACTGAGTTTGTAAAATCTGTCGCTATGGGCTTATCACACTGATATACCATGGTACTGAGTTTGTAAAATCTGTCGCTATGGGCTTAGCACACTGATATACCAAGGTAATGAGTTTGTAAAATCTGTCGCCATGGGCTTATCACACTGATATACCATGGTACTGAGTTTGTAAAATCTGGCGATATGGGCTTATCACACTGATATACCATGGTACTGAGTTTGTAAAATCTGGCGATATGGGCTTATCACACTGATATACCATGGTACTGAGTTTGTAAAATCTGACGATATGGGCTTATTACACTGATATACCATGGTACTGAGTTTGTAAAATCTGGCGATATGGGCTTATCATACTGATATACTATGGTAATGAGTTGGTAAAATCTGGAGCTATGGGCTTATCACACTGATATACCATGGTAATGAGTTTGTAAAATCTGGCGATATGGGCTTATCACACTGATATACGATGGTAATGAGTTGGTAAAATCTGGCGATATGGGCTTATCATACTGATATACTATGGTAATGAGTTGGTAAAATCTGCCGCTATGGGCTTATCATACTGATATACTATGGAAATGAGTTTGTAAAATCTGGCGCTATCGGCTTGCCACACTGATATACTATGGAACGGAGTTTGTAAAATCTGGCGCGATGGGCTTAACATACTGATATACTATGGTACGGAGTTTGTAAAATCTGGCGCTATGGGCTTGCCACACTTACATACCATGGTATGGAGTTTGTAAAATCTGTCGCTATGGGCTTGCCACACTTATATACCATGGTATGGAGTTTGTAAAATCTGGCGATATGGGCTTGCCACACTTACATACCATGGTATGGAGTTTGTAAAATCTGGCGCTATGGGCTTGCCACACTGATATACTATGGAACGGAGTTTGTAAAATCTGGCGCGATGGGCTTAACATACTGATATACTATGGTACGGAGTTTGTAAAATCTGGCGCTATGGGCTTGCCACACTTATATACCATGGTATGGAGTTTGTAAAATCTGGCGCTATGGGCTTACCACACTGATATACTATGGAACGGAGTTTGTAAAATCTGTCGCGATGGGCTTAACATACTGATATACTATGGTACGGAGTTTGTAAAATCTGTCGCTATGGGCTTGCCACACTTATATACCATGGTATGGAGTTTGTAAAATCTGGCGCTATGGGCTTACCACACTGATCTACTATGGAACGGAGTTTGTAAAATCTGGCGCGATGGGCTTAACATACTGATATACTATGGTACGGAGTTTGTAAAATCTGGCGCTATGGGCTTGCCACACTTATATACCATGGTATGGAGTTTGTAAAATCTGGCGCTATGGGCTTACCACACTGATATACTATGGAACGGAGATTGTAAAATCTGGCGCGATGGGCTTAACATACTGATATACTATGGTACGGAGTTTGTAAAATCTGTCGCTATGTGCTTGCCACACTTATATACCATGGTATGGAGTTTGTAAAATCTGTCGCTATGGGCTTGCCACACTTATATACCATGGTATGGAGTTTGTAAAATCTGGCGCTATGGGCTTGCCACTCTGATATACCATGGTATGGAGTTGCATTTACATTTCTGCCATTCACTTATGAAACAAATAGCCACAATCAACAGACAGTTGGTTATGCGAACGGACATATTTTACGTCTATATATCAACCTAGTGCATTATTCATATGTTTCTTCTTTCATATGCAAGAATTAGAAATAAATATAGTAATTCAAATACTAATACATATCGTAACAGTTTAGCATTTCGTCCCATTTGCTGTTGTGGAGCAACATTTGAAATTGCTAGACTCTACTTTTTTGCATGTCTAAAATATCAAATACAAGGAGGTACACTATTTTGTGGTCTCGAAAAGTACATCCAAATAATATTAAAATAATGGTCTTGTTAGCCACTGTTAATAACGTAGACATTGTGCTTTTTTCTGTAATTATTTTCATTAATATATTTCTTAAGTTTATACATTCATTTACTCCTGTGTCTATTCTTCGTTGCCAGTAACAGAGGGGCACCAGAACGCATACACAGTTCATTTACATTATAATAAAATCTATTTATACTATCACAATCCATATTATCTTCATATAAACTACATCTTTATATAAACTACTATACTAACTTACTCCTGTATCTATTCTACGTTGCCAGTAACAGAGGGGCACCAGAACGCATACACAGCTCATTTACATTATAATAAAACCTATTTATACTATCTCAATCCATATTATCTTCATATAAACCACATGTACTAACATGTCACACACCGGGCCTGGTAGTGCAATCGTCAGACAACAGCATGTGTACATATATGTTTATTTTCAGGATCTTTCGTTAACTGAAAAAGAGACAATAATATATATTTTTTTAAGAACAGACTTCTGTACATTTGCGGCACTTCGTTCGCGGAGCATCTATAGCTAAGTTACTATAGCGACTGGTTTGTTTTGGGGACTTGTGTGGTCCTAATCCCGATGGAGGCTCACTTTTCGCTTCTTTACAATTGTTATCATTAACTATTGCAGAAGCCTTTTGTGTTGTAACGTGTAATTTTTCTGACGAGTAGAACCAGGGATGAGATTCGTTTCGGTTGCTTTTTAAAGCTTGTTATGCTGGGTTTGGGAAAAAAAACTTTTTATAGATATCCGTAAAGCATTTGATTCTATAAATAGATTGCATTATCTGTATGGAGTTTTGTCTTTTGACACTTACGATATACTCGCACCAATTATATATAATATATAGGCTCACGATTGCGATGAAAATCATAATGTGCTGCTTTAACCAGTTCAATGGTGAAGCGGGTAGTCGCCAGAGCAAACATCTGCCATAAATTCTTATGCTTGATGTTTTATATGATTGATCCCAATTCGTATTGTAATTGTTGTCATAATCTAATAACTAATAACATGGGGGTTTTATGATTAGCTGAATATTTGCAATTTATGCGTTGAATGTTATATATCATATTTATGGTTTAAACCCGCTTGGATCCGTCTGCAAAAGAGTATGAAATGCTATTTTCTCTAAGTATAAATGAGGATTTAACATATCCTTCACTAATACGAAACATGATGCAATGATTTATATAGGTGTTTTTTCTTGAGACATGTATTAGAATTTAGTGATCTAAGCAAAATGAACATTATTGGATCAAGCAAGAAATGCATGTTTAAGGTCAGCCAGAAGACAAACAATTTTAAACTTGTTATGTCCACACAGCTTTCTCTATGATTGGACATGCATGTCTTTATTTAATACTGCGAAATACTTTTGTCTGAGCACTAACATAACTAGTGCCATATATAATATAGGATAGGACCTTTTCTTGTTTACCTATATATAAGTCTCAATTGAAGTAATTCAATTTATTGTTAGTAAAAAGTCACTGTATAGCATCGGGATTCTGTTTACCTATAATTTACTATCCATTGTCGAATAAATCATTGGCATATTATAATATTACTGCAGGATCCTATTGCCTATAATCGCTTCACAGTACTACATTTTGTTTCGTTGAGCTGGGTTGTTTTCATTTTTTTTCCAATTGACGTCGCTGCATTTTGTATCGTATGACGTAATTAATTAGTTTTTTTAAATTCAAAATTGACTTTTTTTCAAACAATATTCTCTTTAGGGACAGTTGAGTTGTCGATGTTTTTACCTCACGTACATATTGTATATATACATTTTATTTTTAGTTCATTATGACTATTTTATATTGTTTGTAATTATTTGATAAGTTTTTAAATACCGATGCATGTGCTTACAGTTAGTTGTCTTACTTCGATGGGCTATTTTTATTTACACAGTCCGTGATAAAAACAAACTTCAGGAACCAGGTTGAAGCATTCCAGTCGGTCCTTTCACCGACTGACTGCTCCAATGCGGTAATGTTTGTTGTTCTCTATTATCTGCGTTATCTCTCGTCTTAGTGTTGTGGTTGTTTTTTTGGTCACGTTTACACAATCCTGCATTTTCTTTTGTCTAGCTGTAGTTCAAGTTTTAATATCAAGTCTAATTCTTTTCATATTTTCCTATGAATCAAAATGAAAAATGAAAGTCATCAATAATGAAGAAGGTGTAAACTGGTTTTAAGACCAAGAAGTTCAAACAGTAAAATGTTGTTTATATTTTGGTATACAAGTATGTCAATATCTAATAGAATGAAGTTTTCAAATAAGAACAATCTCGGGCTTGATTATACCTTTACATTTTATATAAAAAATATAAATATTTGTTCATACAATACATGGTCAAAGTGACAATGATGTCCATTGGTAAACAAACACAATTTTACATAAACCTCCCATAAAACTTTCTGAACTAATTATAAGTGACAATGATATTAAATGATAAACAGTAAGAAGTTGAAAAACAAATGTGATTTTACATAAAGGTCGTATTTAGTCTAACTTACATGTAATTGCACAAAATCAAACATTTATACTTTTGTTTATCTTTAAGTTGTTTGGGTTAAGCAAGATTTGTGAATTCATTATCTCTAACAGTTTTAAGATAAATGCGAAATCACTTCGACCGTTATTATATGTAGGCATTGTGGGATTTAAATGAAATGGTGTTTGTGAAGAGCAAATAATTATAAATGTTTTTAACAAAAAATATTTTAAACAACTTGACAACATCGGTTGATGCAAATAATATTTATAAATGCTTTGTTGTGATTTTTACATTTTATTACAGGATTTTAATTATAAAAGATACATGACGAATACATTATTACTTCCTCATAAACAGTCCTATCATCTATCATTGCAATCGAATAGAATGCTTAGACTTCGTTGAAATACTCAAAACAGAAACTTTAGTATTCTGCTGACAGTGATTGACAAAACAACTGTACTTTTAAAAGCTGCAATTCGACTTTACAGCAGCAAGTATTAATGACAAAATTTGTAAAAAGTGGCAATCAGGCATTAATTATTTCTAAAGTTTAACGGTTTTCAGTACACACTGTTAAAATCATTCCAACATAAAACATATTGCAAAATGAGTCCTTACAATTATTTACTATATTTAATCACTGAATCTGATAATAAGATTAGATGACAAATGCATTATGGAACATAGTGATATGAACATATTATATTGACAAATATTTGAATAGACACACAAACTATAATGGCAAAAATAAAATATGTTTGATTTGCTGCTTATAAACTACTGAATATAAAATATAATTAAAATATCAACGAGATTCAAAACATGAATATGACATGTGTATAAATAATAACAATTAAGATTCAGATTGTATAAATTGATACATATATTGGCATTTATACTATCAACACACTACGATATACGATATGTCTTAGCACAGACGTGTTTGGCATAAATTTAACAAGTCAGTATATCTTTACCCGAGGATTACCCAGACTTTCTTTGTGTTACAATAATAACGGAATACAAGGATTTCGTCTCAAATTTTGTATCCTTAGTTTCTTAACGTATAGTATGTTTACAATACATGTATCTATGTTAATATACAGGACACCACAGCATCAAGTATTTTACCGTAGTAACGAAGAAGAGTGACGTGATTAGTCAGTATGTTCTATGGCCACTAAGTCTATTCCCGTAAAACGGGTCATGCTGTATGGCAAAATAGGCGAATGCCACAGGTAACAATATGAGGTCATTTCTGAATCGACGTTTCTATGGATACATTGTAAATTGTAAATTTTCACAGCAGCGGTGGACGTTACTATGGTAGCTATAACATAATCCTAACTCTTTAATTCTAACTTTTGAATTTCTTTTGATGAATAGGTCACACGTCATGTATTACATAATAATACACTAGTTTTCATTTAGATCCAGCAGATTCCACGTTGCCATGGTTACACACAAACTGGCAATCGCACCTTTTGGGATTGGTTGATACTGACGCCTAGCATGCAGACTCGCCAACAATAATGCCAGCATAAGAAGGCTTCTTCTTGATCTGAGTTGTCATGATGTAGGCGACGTAAGACATTATCAGGTCATCCATATTGTGGCCCTGAAAATATTAAATCCATATGATAAAAAAAATAAAACAGAGTACAAAATATGTCACTAATTCTGCCTAACACGAGTAGATATTGTGTTAGTTAAAGAACAAAAAGGTGAAGAATACAGAAAACTAGTTTCAAAACAATACATAAGTTGCTGGGTCAAAGGTCTCAGTAACAGCCATGAAATGATAAGGATATGGTGTTAAAATAAATATGACAACACACTGAGCAAGGCAAGACACTGTGCCACCTTATAAACGTAGTTTTCTAGAAAAGGTTAACATTTTCAGAAAAGTGAAAAGCTAACATATTTATATAAATACCAGGTATTATTAAACCAATTAGTGTGATGTTACTATGTGTTTATGTTTGTTTGTTTACTGGGTTTATCGTCCCACCAACAGTATTTCTGTTTTCTGGAGACGGTATCCAATTGAAGCAGATATTGTGCTGCCTTCACTGTGAATAGCATGCCGTGAACACCTGGCATGATACCACACCAAGTCACATTATCCTGACACCGGACCAACCAGTCGTGGAACTACCCTTATATTTGCTTGAGCGTTAGCAAAGGAGCAATACCAATACTATTTTAACGTCCTTGGTATGTCGCGGCCCGAAATCGAACTTGGGGCCTCCCGTACCAGGGGCCGACGCTCTACCGATTACGCAACAAGTTCGGTCGATGTTACTATAGTTTTTTTGTAGAAAATCTAAACTCTATAAGTAGTTAATTCTTTGCATGCAAAATATGTAATATTGAACACCTACCACGTTGGTCTCCATGTAGACTTTGCTAATGGACGACCCCTCTCCTATGACCAAAGTGAAGGAGAAGTCATCGAAAGCCCAGTTTGGCACTTTGTCGAAGCTGAACACAACCAGAACGTCCTGAAAGCAGAGAGACAATGCAACTTTGTAAAATAGTTTTCAGTTTATTGTCAATAAGTTGTTAATAAAGCTAGAGTGCAAGTTGTCTGGTAAGATGTTAGTTAATATTTTGCTACAGTATAAATGCTATATTACATGTCGAATGTATTTATAAAAGAACTCCAATAAGTAACTTTTTATAAGGGTCAGAAAACAAACGCCTCAGAAGTTGCTGCTTTTAAATTTAATATATTTTATATCTAAAGAAGCAACACTTTTAAATTACCGAACTTAAATGTGTCTCTACATTTTTAATGTCCGGTGACTAAACGTTTGCCTCCCTCACTGTAATGGAACAATTATAGAAATGAACATGACTCAAATCTTCAGTTTTACTGTAATAACTTTGTGTGATATGTTCAATGTCAATCTTTAAATTAAAACTATATACACAAGAACCTACCTTTGATGCTGCATCTATAAATATAACACCACTCGGGTTGACAGCTACAATCATATTCTTGGGATAGGCTTTAGTGCTTCTTTGCTGTTAGAAAAATAGCAATATTGCATGTAGTACATGATGTACACACATAAGTTTAGTAACATCTTTATCAATCAGTCAACAGAGAAATAAATTGAAATAAATCTAGCTGTGTTCGGAATATGATAGAATTAGAAACAGACAGAAACGACGTAAAAGACGTCCATGTTTAAATAAACCTTAATATTAACTGCTTTTTTTCACACCATTTGATCAGCTGGCATGGCCTTTGTATCATACTATGATTGCAGAAAATAATTACAGTTTCAGCAAACTTAATTTATTTGCTTTTCTATATTGGAACTTAAAAAGCCAACATTCTACTTTGTGGACGAAATTGTGTCTTGCAAAAACAGCAACGTTAGTCCTAATCAAACTCAAACTCGTGAAAGATTTCACATTCATTCTGACTGCACATACCTTCACTTCAAAGAACACTGATCCATACGTCTGCTTTTTATGAAGAACTTTCAAGAAGGCGACTTTAGCATCCTCCTTTGTGGGAAACCGTAGTTTCTTAATACTCTCTTGTAAAACCTAAATAGCATAAAGCCACACAATTTATCTCAAATTATAACAAGTTTTAAATTGTTGTAAAGTTAGAATTGGGTTTTGAAAAAGAAAAGAAAATATCACGAAAAAAACTAAAAGTAAACGTGGAATCATACAAAAACAACACAAATTTACTATCTATGTTGTGCGTTTGACACAAAAGTAACTTTAAATTAACCATTCAATAGTGCATGGTGTATTTCATTATTCACTTAATCCCTGCATGCTATATGTAACTGACCTTTTTCCACTCGTGTGGCTGCTTTGCAACGAGAACAGATTTTGGGAGGAGTGATGGGAGAATGTCCCTGTAAAAGGACAGTGAAGGAGAAATAATGAGGTAGATATTATATGATCGACATAATGTACATGTAACGCAATAATTAAGCATTGTTTAAAATCCCTGACATAACTTACAATCAACATGTAAATCCGCTACGATATAAAATAATTTCATTGTTAAACAATACTAAACATTATAAGCGAGGCATTGTATAATATGTAGTAAGGCTCATTTCTTTCCAAAATTATTTTGAGGGTCCGGATCTGACCAGACACTGTTATTATTTTCTAACGAAGCAATGCAGTCTTATTTCAGCTTCCCGAATCACGTTGAAGTTTTCACACATGTTCGACTTACCTTTTCGTTTAAACAAAACAAAATTGCTTTATTGATATTATCATATTTATTCCGACTTTGAGTAATTATTCAATAGTTAGAGAATATCACAAACGATATTCCCAAACTTACTGTATATTTTCAAATGGTTGTGCCTCGTTTTCGTACTTTGCACGGAACAACAGTGATGCCAGGTCTACTGCCTCTTCGGGGGTACATTTGTGGTAACCTCGCAGATAGTTTGGCATCTCCTAAAGAGGGTATCGGTATGTGTGTGTGCAATAAGTACTTTCTATTACAATCATTATCGGCAACAACATCATTTACAACATAAAAATGATATAAGTTGGCACTAAAACATTTCAACTATGCAATAACAACATAAAGCTTACGTAAACAGGCATAAACAAAACAAATATACATAAACACCATATTACGTTATCAGACACTAACAAAACAAATCTATAAGCCGACTGTTATGTGTTCAATCCTGTTTATGTCGAATGATGCATACGACTGTGTGCTACATGTGTATAAGATGTATATAAAATATGTGTAGGGAATATCATTCCAACAATAGTTTAGTAGTTCTCCGTAGACGGTGTCCACTGGAAGCAGAATAGTGATGCCTTCACCAAGTATAGCACTACGTAAACACATAGCTGCTACAACCCACCCACCCCCACCCAACCCCACCAATCACATTTATCTTAAACTTGGCCGTCCTGTCGTGGAACTGCGTTAGCAAGGGAGCTTGGCCACTTCCATTTGTAACGACTTCGGTATGCGCAGAGTGTGAACCCGATCCGGATATATTTAACACTTTTCATAACTTTTTATTATTTTGCCCCGTGAAAGAAAAATGGTAGAAGAAAGGACACAACAGAAAGGGGAAGAAATGAGAGAGGGAAATAAAAATGATAGCGGAAACTTATTTCTGAACTCATGATAGTTTAAAGGGAAAGAACAAACAAGGAAATGGAAAATCAAATAAAAATATCACTCTAAGGAAATTGGCATAAAAAACATACAAAAAAACGGTTAAATTGAAATGCTTGTTATTTTTATTTATGATTGCAAACCTGCGGAAAGTGGAACTTGATGTCTGCTAGTTTGTCCTGACCAGGAGTACTGTTGACCCACAACTTCTTCATGAAGATTAACACAGGGGGTTGACCCATACCCTCCACTGTAAAGAGAAATTTATCATTACTGCTAAACATTTAAGTGTTACATTAAGTGTCAATAATGTCGTCTTTAGAAAATATTGTATGTATTATCACAGCAATCTATATCTAGGTTCAACTATGGAAAATGAAGCCAAAATGAGGCAGATTACAAATATTAGTTAAGACATCATTGTCTTCGTTTACGTCATATGTGTGTGTATAAATTTTGTCATAAACATCAGACAAGAAACGTGAGTCATTAATGATGGCATCTTCTACCTAACAAATGTTGGAAATATGACACTGTGGTGATAACAGAGGACTTCTGACACACCATAGTCAATATTTAACTGAAATATTTGGTATAAAGACAACGTAAAACATTATAAAATTGACCGGATCAGATAACTTTTTTAAAATTAATTTTAAACACAATATGTACGTTTTTTTCTGTATAAAATTAAATTCATACAATTAAATAGTGGGAAACAAAAAAAGGATTTTTTACAGAGGCAAATGTCATGTTAAAACGTTATTATACAGTTAAGAAAAGTGATATAATCTTTATATTACATGCCCCTGAATTTAAAGTGTTTTGGTCGAGAGTTGACCACGTGGTGAGTCAATATAAAGCGATAATGACTCAAGAATGTTTTGACATGAGCTCCGAGAACATAATACTGATATGGTCGTGTTCTTTTTACGCGCACTATTGTTACAACAACATGGCGTCTGATTTACGTCATCGACTGTTTGTCAGTGTGTCTTATGATGATCTGGTAACATTAAGTGAAAATGTAACAAAGAAAAGAACAAAAAATGTAACCGCGGTAGCAGTTAAAGAGAACAGACTGAGGGAACGAACGCTGGCGAATTGGATCGACATCTGTGAAAGTTGTTTTTGTTGACATGAAAATATATTAGACACAGTCCTATGAGCATTGCAGCATATACAAAAATTGAAAAGACACAGGACCAATATATCCACCTGCACGTCAAAAGTAAATTTGAGAACAAATCTGTGATGAGTCATTTAACAATAAGAGCAAACCCGACAGTTACCGCCTTGGAACGGTCAGTCGGCAATATGGACCGACTGGGGTGCTTAACCCGGTTTTACAGAGCTCTAAGCTCTCACTTCCTGGTGGGTTACTTGAATGCAAGCAATGAAAAGAAAACTGATGGCATGTTGTTAAAATACAACAGTGGCAGTGTAATTTAATAGGGTATGTGATATAACAAGTAAAGACTTATGTTTCGGTGAATATATAGTTTTGAGGACATGGCTCATGTGATATTGACCTCGGACTGCGTTCTCAGTCAATATTACATTACCCAGGTCCTTAAACCTCTATACTGACTTCAACGCAAGTCTTTATTTGTATAATAATTATCATTTCTTAAATCGTGATTCATCTTGCCTATCTTCTGTAATAACCCATTCGTACAATATCTCAACAATTGTTTGACCATTTCTGCTGATGAGGAAGTATTTATGCCTTATCTTGCAAACATAATTTATGCGATACAATATGTTTTTATTTCTTATAATATTGTGACGAATTGTATTCTTACTTTTCATTATAAAATTTTAAATAAAACTCACCATCTTGTGAAACTGATTGTCGATGAGTCTGCCTGGTATAGTACCTCTGTAAATGGGTCAGGTAGTCGAAGAAATGGTCGTTGGCCATCACATTCAAGACTGGAAGTTATCAAGTAAATAAAACAGGTTTGAATTGATTTTGATATTTAACTTTCTTATTTTTACCTCAATGGCGGGCTTATTACGATTGGGGTTTTGGATCAGAAACGAGATGTTACTCACTGGACATGACAATTTACTATACATTGCGCAAGGTAGTATTTTTTGTTCTACCCACACAATGTCTATATCGATGCAGATTGATTGTAAGTGCATTTGCGCTTTCTACATTATTTCCAGTTCACAAATCTTTCTAAGGTTTAGAAAGAATAGACTTATATTACCTTTGTACTTATTGTTTAAAAGGCAAACAAACAAATACGTCAAAACAACAGCTACAACATGTCAAATTTATAAAAATAACTTTAGTCAGGATTTACATAAAAGTGTTAAACAACTTCCGTTAGTAAAATTAGGGAAAACTCTCTGTTTACATAACGAATTGTATAAATACCTTCTTCAGCACTTCAGTAAAATCTTCAGAGAAGACAAGTATAACTTAGTAAAAACAAATCTTACAAATTATTAACTGAATATTGATTCTACAAATATATCATCACACCAATGTCATTCTACCATGATGTAGGATGAGCGATGCCTGTCCAAATATTGTCACATCAATATTTGAAATGCTGACAGAATATATTGATGATACTACTAGCTAAGACGATAAGTCTCACTGTGTGTTAGAAATATGACATGTGTGTCACAATCACGACCTGTACATAACACATAAATCTTAATCGTTAACACCCTGTCTTTTGGTCACTATTTACAAGCCTTCAAAAGAATTCAAACACGATATTGTGAGCTTTTGAGGAAATCCACACAAGGAATCTAATGTTCATCACTATTTCTACTTGAGCCCGTTTATGTTCTTTCATCATAAACATCAACGTAAAGCCCCCATTAACTCAAACTGGAATATAAAATAAACATCAACGTAAAGTCCCCATTAACTCAAACTGGAATATAAAATAAACATCAACGTAAAGCCCCATTAACTCAAACTGGAATATAAAATAAACATCAACGTAAAGCCGCATTAACTCAAAGTGGAATATAAAATAAACATCAACGTAAAGCCGCATTAACTCAAAGTGGAATATAAAATAAACATCAACGTAAAGTCCCATTAACTCAAACTGGAATATAAAATAAACATCAACGTAAAGTCCCATTAACTCAAACTGGAATATAAAATAAACATCAACGTAAAGCCTCATTAACTAAAACTGAAATATAAAATAAACATCAACGTAAAGCCCCATTAACTCAAACTGGAATATAAAATAAACATCAACGTAAAGTAAAGCCGCATTAACTCAAACTGGAATATAAAATAAATATCAACGTAAAGCCCCATTAACTCAAACTGGAATATAAAATAAATATCAACGTAAAGCCCCATTAACTCAAACTGGAATATAAAATAAAAATCAACGTAAAGTTGATATAAAATTGCTTTTCATTAGACAAGTAGATGTTTTTATAAACAAGGTTTTCATGTACTTTATTCATTTGTTAGTTAACCATATTTCTTTCTTGCTTTATGTAATACGTTCAAAATAAATAAGAAATTGGACGCCTTCTAAGCTATCGATTAGTTCTGTTTTTATCAACACAATTTTATTCTATAAATAAAAGTGCAAAACATGATGTTAACGGTGGAACTACTTAACACAAAATAACACCTTGATTAAGATTTTTAGGCCAAAGTCACATTTTCGCCCTATGTCATTTTAAGGCCGTCCAATAACCAATTTCTACTATGACAGTATATAGCATTGACATTTTTAACGTTGGCCGAAGTTCGTATAATGTATGTGTGTGTTTAGAAAAAAGGCTATGACCTATGTACGTAATTAAAAAGACTGGCGATTACTGTCAGCGAAATCTTTGTCGACCTTTGCGGCTTAAAATTATATAACGGCGACCAAATACTTTCTACAGTCACCGCAAGTATCATTCAATTTAAAGGCCGTACGGTTGCACATTTTAATGTAAATGTAGAGATTTTGACACAAACATAGCTAAGATATGTTATGTAATAAACTGTTTGGATTAGAATTAGTTGTTTTATTAATTAAATAAGCAAAAAGAACAAATTAACCGATGTGGCAAATGCATTAAGCCCTGTTTATATAAAAATAAGCAGTTTTAGTAGAAATTATGAAGCAACTTTACAAACGAACTTTATATATGACAAGTATATACAACTTTAATCCAACTCTGATTACAATAAAATTGAGAGTAACACAACTTTCCACTCTCCCAAAAGTGGCAACAACAACAACAAAGAGAAAAAAAGAAAGAAAAAAAATATTTAAGAAAAGAACTCAATATTGCATATATGGTAAAATGTCCAATGTAAAATCGAAAATATAGGCAAGATAGTTATTAGTGTACGATTTTGTAAACATTTAAAGATGTAAAATTGCTTCCTTTGCTCCAGGATAGAAATCAGTATATCTCACCTTTCTCCGGTCGATCATGGTCTTAGAAATAACCAGCGAAAAGTTAAATAAAAGTTTTGATTAAACCTGCTTAGTAAATGGCTGTTTACAATATAAATGGTCTAAGTGCTCATATTCAGGTATGACTATATCTCACTTTTTCTTAATTTCTCTTACCAAAATTACTCTAGCTTTAAGTAAATCTAAAAGTAATTTACCATAATACTTATACAAGAAACATAATAAAAGTTCAAAACAAGGATTTATCTTAACATTTGTCTAAATGTTTGAATACACAGATATAGGGCAAAGTGAGCATCGTAAAAAATTCTCGTCTCGTCAAGAATCGTTTTATCGACCAAAAGCTTAAAGATTAAAAACACGTTTACAGTTCACTTCTTCAGCAGATATGATATGAACCACAATGTTCATATTAGTTTCTTACGTGTATGCAAATTGTCAATTTTAATGATATGAATAACTAATAATGATTACTTAATAATAAAGAAATGTTCAAAAGTGAAGTTATAATGCATTCTTGTAACTGTAATAAAATGCGGGGAAGTCATTGGCATGATACTGCAGCTTAGTTATCAACCTGGCGATAGCAACCCAGTTTTGTTCCATATTTTGTTAATAATTATTTAAACAGTATGCACTATCTATTCAACCAATTCTTCGATATTCATGTTAACAAACAAACTTTATGTACGTCTTAAAGCTGTTAGCTTCAGAACTTGTTGTTTCACCAGCTTGTCCGTTTTTCGGTGGCTTGTTATTGTTATTTCACAACGCCTACGTGATCAACATGTACAAGTGTAGAAAGATACTATATCCACACAACTAAAGTTGACTTATTATAGAATGTTTAAAAATGTCGTTAGTTACGAATTGTATCTAGATTGTATAAATAATGATAAACGTCGTAAAACTCTAACTCGGTTTACACTGTTTGTCTATTGAAACTAGTAGATATAATGGAATAACCAGAAGGAACGTAAATGTGTATAATGTACTCAAAATGTTTGTGAATCAGAATATCACTTTTTGCTATGCTGTCCTTTGTACAAAGAACTCAGAAACAAGTATAACATCACTTCCTCCAGGCCAAATCTGAATGTGTTAACCAAAACTATGTCTAATTATAGTACTCAATAATACTTTCAATAAATAATATAGCTAAGTTCTCACATGAGGCTTTTATCTTAAGAGAAGATAAGATTAAAATTTAGCTGCTTCTTAGCCCATCAACAAACTGTATGTAAATAATGTACATGTAAGAGTTAAATAAACATTATATATTGTACTTAACATAATCATTGTTTGAATGTATGTATACTCTGATCTACTTGGAACACTTTGTAAATAGTGTATGTTTGTCAAATGTTTGTAGTCAAAGGCTTCATTGCCGATTTACCAATAAACTTTGCTTGATTATTTACAGATTGTACAAATAAGATATGTCTGAACTAAACGTGTAAGACATTACAATTGCTTCACAAAACGTCAGTAGTGGTCTATCAATATGTATGTTGCAAATATTTGCACAAACATGTATCCTTCTTTTTTATGATCTCTTGTCGAACCTTGATGAACATCAATATATCCACCAGGCACTTATTCAACATCACACTTTCTACAGAAAAGTGTTTATAGCAATTTATATTTTTTGGAAGTAGGTACTAAGTAAAAAATATTTACAACCGAAAACTTGGGTCTTCCTACTTAAAATGTTTTCTAGCTGATTTGGAAATATACTATCAGTTAAAAATAGATTCATTTATCTTAAGTATACTTAATAATTACGAATATTCGGTTCACATTCTGCTTTAAACATCATAAAACAATATTAGTTGCTCAGATTTTAGTTACTTATTCTACCAAGAAATTTGACAAACGGGAGGAATAAAACACACAGTAAAGGTATGAGACAAGACATGGCAACAAGAGGTGCATCACAAATCAACTGTCCAGATAACTTAAGAAGGCTGTTCAAAGCAAGGATCTGCTTTAATGAAAGTACAAGGTAGTGGCTGATGAAGCTTAAAGAGAGGAGGGGCAGACAACACACTTCAAACTGAATATACTCACGGGCACTATGGCTATCTACAAATTGTTTATGGAAATTGAAAAAATGAAATGAAACATGAAAAAAGGATGATGAAACTTTTGATAAAAACAAATTAATCTGTAAAACCAAACCAAACAATATTAGATGCAGCTCTGTCCAATTCAAAACATTAAAGGCATTGAAAAATACAATGTATCAATATCATTGCCTTATCTTAAACACTGGACGGTTATTGGGTTTAGGGAAGGGTACAGGGATGAGTCTGCTCGGTTGGATGCCGCCTCAGGCTGCATTGGTCACAGGGATTAGGTAGGGTCATACAGATTATACCAGTGGACCAATAACAGGACAGTTAGCGCATCAAGTGCGGAGTTTTGTTTTTAACGTGCCCCCCTGTGACAATGGTATGCAGTACACACTCTTGTTTGCTTAAGGCCACTTGTGATCTTCCAGTATGGTGCCTTTTTAAGGGAAACTCTAGGAAAACTTAAGAATGTCATTTTCAGTGCCTTTAAATGAATTCCTTATTAATAAAAGTATATATATATATATATATATATATATATATATATATATATATATATATATATATATATATATATATATATATATATATATATATATATATATATATATATACTATTAAGAATTATCTTTGAATAAACTGTGAAATTAATAATGTAGTTTATATACACGTATTTAAACTGTCTTGATTACTTCAAAATTTGAGTAAATATTCGCGAACTTTAATTACAAATATCATAAATATAGAAGGGTTATATAGACCTTTTTCAGCAAAAATTTCATTTAAACTACATTTTCCCATTTGATCAGTTTCAGGTTAGCGAGGAAAGGATAAACTTAACATCGATGAGGGTAAATTCGCCACGAAGTGATTGCAAATTACCGTGATCACATCATCAAAAACAACATGCATGATCATTTAACACGTACAGACAAAAATGGATACCTTTGTCTTTAAGGCCGAAGAATAGTCCATATTCTTCTGGATTCTTCAAGGTCAGCTTAGACACGATGTTTGCATGGATATCATTCATTTTGGTGTCTGTTGTGACCTCAATAATCTGAAAACAATAAAAAATGAAATAAAATACGTCACAATATACCCATAGCTTACAGATGGTACTCCGCATAAAAAGTTAGATAAGGGATTTAACTTTCAAAAATATTTCGTTTACGTTGACATATTTCTTCATATCTTTATTAATTAAATGAATATTGGCAACATTCTAGTATATTTATCAAATACAATATAATAAAACAATTTACTTATAAATGCTTTTATTAAAAGCAGTATACCTTTGAAGCTAGCCGTTCCAAGACAGTAACTGCTGGCTTTTCCTTTTGTATGTTATGTCTCGTCTCTGTGTTTTTGTGATATTTATATTTACCCTGTTTGCCTTTGTCTAAAGGTAGTTTAGATTTAAATATCTGTGATAATTGTGACAGGAATATTTCTTATTTACCTTGCAAAATAAAAAGGTTTACATCATATTTGAAATTAATTAAATTGTCACATTACCTGTTTGGTTTGATCCGGGTACAGCACCACGTATTCGACGGCAGGATGACGTTTGGTGAGAGCTTCGTACTCCAGTGGGTGGGGCGGGGTGTAACGACACCCAACACTGTACGAATGTTGAAAGTGTTTTTACAACTTAAAACAATATTTGTTTGAATCTAAGTTTAACAGATAAATGCAATACCTATTTGCATTGACCGGTATTTTATATATTTGATCAACAATCCACGCTTGTGAAATATCACATGGGCACATACTGCAAGAAAACAACGTTTACAAAAAGAGTTGAAAACGGTTAAACATAATAATCTTTTACATAAATATGACGACATTAACACTTTTTGGACACTTTGTCCTGATTGTTTTAATAAGAACAGCTTGCACATAACGTATCAACACCCACGCTATGACAATATCACTCGCGCATTTGTTATGTTAATATAGACAGCTTTAAAATAAAAATGTTAAAAGTTCCAACCAGTCAAATGAATTTTCCTTATACACTGTATTGACAACTCATGCTTGGAATGAATTATATTGGTAAACCCCTACATACATGTATATTGGAAAGAAAAGAAAAAAGCACAGCGTATAATGATATAAACTTGTTGTTGTTGTTGTTGTTTTTTTGTTTTTTTTTAACAAGTGTCTCAGTAGTTCAAGCTACCAACATATTTCAAGTGTTTACCTTTGTGACTTTGTTATTAAAATGGAACCTTTGTGTGGAAGTAGTGTTACCAACAAAACAAAAAACGCATTTTAACCGTAAAATCTTTAAAGGTTTCAAATTACTGAATATAAAACTGTTGAAGCACCATTTATTTTAAAAACATTACATCAAATTGAACAAACAAATGGTCTTATATACTGAAAGTAAAAACAACTAAATCACCACACTCAATGGTTCTTTTATCGTATTCTTTTTGTAAGCTAGAATGGTATACAGCTTATTAAGTAAGGATGTAAACTCATCACCTTTACCTAGCAGTTTGTGCCAATCATAATGTGCTACATTATATTAAAATATATATCATTAAGGCATGCTACATAATTTGAAGCATGATCAAATTGCTGATAAGAAGCCATTGCTCGATACGACATAGCTGAAACTGTTGTATTCGCAGCTTAACGAGCTTTAAGGCCATTGCATATAAATATGCGCCCTCCTTTACCTAGTACGAATTTAAAGATTTAAAACTATTGAAGTTTCTAAATTCAATGCAGCAGCATAAAAAATAACCAGCGACAAGCTTACGATAATGATATAAAAATATATATGAATATAAAACCTATTTAAATTGCTATGAATATTCCAGAATGTAACAGTTAAACCGTATATAAAATATTCAAGAGCATACTGCTATTTGCATTTGACTAAATATAAACATTATGATCTAGCATATTCCATCTATATATATTGAATAGCAATCAAATCAGACCGCTGGCAAGTTAAAGCATTATGTAAAAATAAAATTGTCAGCATTTCGCTAATAATATAACATTCAATAATAAATGAAGATAGAGTAACAAAGTTTACATTATTCATAGTCTACAATAGCTGGAATTGACAAAATTACATTGTGACACTTTAAACGTTTAAAGCTGTTATAATTATTGATATTACTGAACATTGTTGATTTCTGCAAAAACTCGAAAACATTGTAAAATTTAGCGGTTGTCAGTCCTTCATCAGTATATTGCCACTTTAGAAAGAAAACGAAAATTGGATTTCTTTGAAATAAGGAAGTTAAAGTACATTCTAGAACGTTCTACATATTTTATCTTGTATAACTAATTGAAGTCTACTCATCTGAATTCCATCATCAAAATATATCAAATTTACATTTCAGAATGAAATAAGAAATAAACTTATTCTCCCTAATGAAATTATATCAATCTAGTGTTTTAAATAAACGTAAATGAAAAGCTTAAATAAAAACAGTCGTATAACCTGTCTTCTACGTAAGATATTCTAAACTGCAAGCTAGCCCTCTACAGGTGCACTGTCCAATATAATACAGATAAATAGGTATGGCTCTGTCTCTAATGATTGTGGTCATTATCATTGATAAAGCAAATGACTACATGAATGAAATATAAAAATTAAGATGAGATGATTAAAATAGTCTGTAATTCTAAAACTTAATTATAATGTTTTTTGTTTTATGAAAGTGCTGCATGCTAGTTACTTACATTGGTTTTGCGCTACAAACATACCAATATAATTAGGTCTTCATACACTAATGAAACCAGCATTGTCAGCTAGCCTCCTATGATAATAATTACCTCATATTTATTTAACCAAAGCGATGTCATTGAATAAAACAACCTTTAAAAGACATTTTCGTTACACATGTACACTTTGTTATGTTGTTGTTTTTTGTCTTAATGATAAAATACTGTGTTACTGGCGACTTCCAGCTTATTATTGGTAAAGTACAAACACAGACACAAGTCTGGGTAGAACAACATAAAAGCCGCATTACGGCTGGAAGATACTTTTAAATTAAAGTTCTCGACCAGGATTCGAACAAACGCGGTGAGGGATAAAAGAAAATCGGTAACTTGTATTGCTCGACCACAAGCTCATTTTTACTTTTTTTACATCAGATACAAACAAATTAAATATAATCATTTAAAAATGTATTTATTAAATATATAAGTTCATAGTTATTATTAAGAAAACATTTCTCAAGCATAATATTTATTTTCCCACCATTCCATTACTCGTTTAAGATTTAATTCTGCTGCAAAGTTTGACTATTTTCCAAAAGATTAGATTACTTATATCATAAAAACTAAGCTAACACCTTTATTATTACTTTTAGCGATTGAACCGCATCCTGACAGTCATTACATACCTGAAGACGATCTTACCTTTTGGTGGCGTGCAACCTTGACAAACATCGTTTGGCGAACACATTTGGATTACTTTTCAGGAAGAGTTCCAGTTCGTCGTACAGATCACTCTGGGGAAAGGTACAGCTTAACAGTAACCATAGCAACTGCCAGCCTCTCTCCTCGCTGATTCTTTAATATAGGAAAAAGTACATAGCAAAGTTTTAAAATAGAAAAACGTTAAAAGACATCTTATAAACCACATTTTGCTTTTCTTTTTTTTTTCCTTGATTGTAATTTTCAACGAACTCCCGATACAAGTGCTTGCTGTCAGTCTCACGTTGATGAAGTATTTTTTATTTGAAACGTCTGCGTCAGAGAAAATTCTTCAGGAAGTGCATGGCTAGCACTCTGTTTACTGCGCTGTAAGTATCCTAGTTCGTCCTTTGCCCGACTGACCGTACCAAAGCGATAATTGATGTGTATTTCACTGAATATTCGTATGTCCCATCTATGTGTGTGATTTATTTTCTTATAATGAAAATATAATAATAAAGATGTAGTTAATTCTGTGTGGTAGTTCAAATTGTTATTCTTATAAGATCTTTTATATTTTCATTACATGTATTTTAAAAGCAGACATACTGTCATTTTTTATACATACTAGTCGTACACATAGAAAATAAATATAAATAATAATAAAACGTAATCCACTAGGATTATCCGTGAGTAGTTTTTTATTGTTTGAACATTAACAGTCGACTGAATGTTTGAAACAACTCTTACTTGTTTGGATTCTGAGTAAGTTGCTTGATAAGCTGGCAAAATATTTCATCTCTGAGGTGTTTCTGAAAAAAACAAAAACAGAAATTATACAAACGCTAAACATTAAGTGTATCTACACTCTTTAACAACACTTTAACAACAGTGTTGGTCAATGTGTTTAATCTTATATATTTCTGGTTCAGTCAAAAAAGAGGAGCGCCACGTCTTACTCTATATTTAGTATCAAATAATGACATATTTTCGGAATGTTACAAGTACTGGAGCTTTATATTTCGCATGGCTTCATGACGAATTCGTTTTTAATCTGTGTTAGCCTAAAAGACTAATAAATCTCTTATATCAATCAATATTAAAAATCACAAATACTCGAAATTAAACTACATGTAGTATAAAACCTTACATTTCTCATTGCCACGTCTATGACGAAATCGTTGAGAAGCTCGCTGTCCGGAGGGTCTTCCTTACCCGGACCGTCCCCCATGTAACGTTGGATCAATGGCAACCGTTAAGAAAAAAGGCATGAAACTGTTATGTACGAGCATTAGCGTTTAGTGATATTTTCGACCATGTATGTAAAACATATTCAATGTCTCTTGTTTTTAATAGTTCGATGTTACAAACGCCCAACCACTACAATTTCGTACCTCGTATACAAATATATTACCTATATAAATGTAAATATATGAAACGAAATTGCGCAATATGTATTTCAAGGCCAACTCAATATATTTTAAGCTCATTTTAAGTCAAAGTACTGTATTGTTGTCGAGAAAGTGTTTTCTCGGAGGTTCCTGAGCACAGTGTTAAGTGTGTTTTGTTTAATATTAGGGATTCGCATGTTTTGCGAGAAAGGCATCGACAAGAAAAATGTTAAGTGTATTTCTGGCCATATTTTAAAAAAAACGTCGTGAATCCTATGGGAGCCAAGTCTACACGTAATAACCATTGTTTTGAATTGCAATTTGTATTCTCGTCTAAAATCGAATATTCTTATTTGGAAACCAGTGTCATATCATAACAATCGTATTTAGATTACCTGTCGTAAGAACAATTAACTCTAAATGTAGCTAGTTAAACATATATTGTGAAATAATCATAACTTTAGCTATTATAAAATTCCAAACACTGTTATGCGGGTCTTCATCGATTGTATACACCATAATTATAATTGACACTATATGTGTTATTACATATCCCACACTTTTAAAGGGAAATCGTATGAAAATATATACCCTTAAACATTGTTTGCAAATTCTAGTTGAAATTATCTCTTTAGACTAATTTTCATTTGTAAAAGCATTGTCATGTTTTGTGTAGGAACATATTTTAGCAAATAATTTCCTGATTATATTGAACCGCACTACAAAATAATGTTAAAGAAAACATGACAGCAAGGTTAAATGATAAAAAAAATCATTTACATACAAGGAGGGATTATATTTATTATTTTTATTTTATTTCCTCGCTGCACCTTAAACGATTTTTACATATAAAATCCAAATACGGCAACGAACTTTTAAGATGGCAAGAAGCCATCTTGAAGGGAATGCTATCATGGTCTAATATGCAACATGGCTTATTAGGTGATAATACTGTCTTAGCGTTTAAAAATAATTAAACATTATTTATATTTTAAAGAGCGTATTAAGGATATGAGAGAAGCTATGACATGCAGATCGTCTGAGTTCCTCTCGCATGTTCGTTCTTCTGAGGAGCGGTTTCTTCAGTGCATCTCGAGAAAACTTCCAGCAAGCATCTTTGTCCTTTCTCTTCAGTGAGACTTTAGACAACAACTTGGCTGCTGTCTTCTCGCTCGGTTGTCTGCCAATGCAAAATAAAACACAAACAGTTCTTACTGTCATTGTTGGTATAAACCGTTGTCAAAACAGTATTGACAGTTACACTTATACTTTTATTTATACAAGTGTTTATCAATATTATAAGAATATTATAGATTCTTTTTAAATGCAAAGAAACAACCTCTTGTTTTAAAATCTTCAAAGATGACGGTTGGTGTCATGTTGCAAGAGGTGAAGCGAATAGCAAAAGGAAACGAATATGAAATTTAATAGAGTTCAAATTACCGCAAAAGGAGAAATCGTGTGATTGTTTAAGCCATATCTATGTTTTGTCGGCAAACAATTTAGCCAAAAAAGGTATTTTGTCCAGAAATTTATAAATACAGCATCAAAGGTTACCTAAAGAACACTTTAGAGTATCCGTGAAGCGTGTGTGCTTCTGGTTCACCATGGTGACCGTGGTGTCCGTTGTTACTGTGGTGGTGATGATGGTGGTAGTTCCCATGTGCACCAGACTCGGTGGCAGAGATGGGAGCATCCTTCCTCAGGCGGACCGCCAACATACCCTAGAACAACACAGTCGTCCACGACAGAACGGATATTAGATTGCAAAATAAATAGTTTCCATACGTTTCAGGGTCCTATTAGCAGAAAACAGAAACATGTTGTTGTATCAACCTTTACTAATAATTATTTAGTACCTGTAATTAGTACCTGAAAATGTCTTCCTTATTTACCTATTGCAAAATGCTGTTCATTGATGCCAAAGATCTGTGTGAACAGTCAAGGATAAATCTCCAATCGACAATGCAAACAGGTCTTTCCTATCTGAGTCACGCTGTATAGATAGCTATTTTAAACGTAGAAAACCACGTGACCGCTTACTTTTGTATAGACATCCGGGTAATCCTCTTTAAGAAACCCTAAAGCAATTTTATTGCTATAGTTCGCCCATATACAATAAGGTATTCAAAATATCAAAGAGAGGTTGGGTTGCGAAAAGTCA
Source organism: Sinonovacula constricta (assembly GCA_007844125.1). NCBI lineage: Eukaryota > Metazoa > Mollusca > Bivalvia > Cardiida > Solecurtidae > Sinonovacula > Sinonovacula constricta. The sequence goes on from CM017563.1 coordinate 24,656,825, forward strand.
AATTGTTGCTGTTGTTTTTTCAATTTTGTATATTTGTACTTTACTTACCATTATATTGGCTGGAGGTTCCTCAATCGTGGGCAGGATGTACAGCACATCGCGCGGCAGTCCGCCATGTTTGTTGTTCTTCAGGGCGGTGCCCGTGTATACGTCCGTTTGTCCGTACTCCTCGTATGGCTTGTCTAACTTTACAAGGTCTCCCTTAGCAAGACCGAACCCCACAGCACTCTCTGAATAGACAAGAAGCACATACATTGACTAAATTTCTAGTCATAGTAAAATAAAGACGAAGATTTACGTTCGTCCTGTTTTATTACACATATGCAATCTATTCAAACGGGGCTTTTACTTTCCCTAAGATAAAGTGAAATTTCGGGCATTCAAAACAATATTTCTTTTATTCTGACAAGTAAAATAAAATTAAAACGCCATTTAAATTACTTCTGGGTTTGCTTTTGTTTAATGACTCATCACGGATTTGTTCTTACTTTTACATTTGGCTTGCATGTGAATATCTTTGCCCTGTGCCTGTTCAAATTTTGACAAATGTTGCAATGCTCACAGGACTTTCCTTATTCATGATTACAACAATAAAAAATCTGCCCGTGCATGTAAGCCATGTTGTCATTAAATACATCCTATAAGGATTGTCGCTTGCATTTTCCTTTAATGGACATTGGACTTAGATTCCTTAATTCAGTCTATACATGAAAAGGATCTTTAACAGTTTCCACTTCTTCTCTGGTCATTTGTGTTGATTCAAAAATTTAATTCCATTTACAATTAACAATTTTGTGTAGTTCTTCTTACATAAATAAACCTTTCTATGTCTGTCTGTCTGTCTGTCTGTCTGTCTGTCTGTCTGTCTGTCTGTCTGTCTGTCTGTCTCTCTCTCTCTCTCTCTCTCTCTGTCTTTGTCTCTGACTCTGTCTGTCTCTATCTCTGCCTCTCGCCGACTGACCATTCCTAGGAGTTAACTGTTGGGTTTGCTCTTTTTGTTTAACGACTCATCACAGATTGTTCTTACTTTTACATTTGGCTTGCATGTGAACACCTTTGTCCTGTGCCTTTCCAACTTTTGGTATATGTTGCAATACTCATAGGACTTTGTCATATTTCCTTACAGTATATTGCTCTCCAGTAAGCTGTATAAAACAAATGTATGTATGTAATATATATTGGTTCCAAAGTATTACAGATGAGAAATGTCAGCAATCCTTTCAGACCCAACCCAGCAAACTCACCGAAGTGCGATGCGTCTTGCACGGTGACGGCGTACGTTGATCTGCGCCTGAGGCCCAGCTGGAAGGAGGTGAGGAGGGTGTAGAGGTCGTCACAATGGTGGGTCGTGGCCGTGTAGTCGTCGCCCTGGAGGGTGCTTACAACCACACTATGTCTGCGTAGTAACAACAATAATAACGATGGCCAGTGTGTTCATAATGAAATTTCAAACTAAAATTTTGTATGAAGACACAAATGCAGTTTTACCATAAAATAACGATTTTATAGTACTTTAGCACAAAATTCAATTTTAAAGTACCTGAAAGGGTATTCATCTATTAGTTTATATACTGCATTGACATTCAAGAAGACGTTTATTAGCCCATTCTTAATTTATTGCTCTTCCCAATTAATTACAATATCTTTCGAATTTGCGCAAACACAATGATTTTCAACAAGTAGATTGTATGGACACATGACGAAGCTTAAAATTTATGTTAAGTCAAACTGGAAACGTCAAGGGCCACTATAAGGATAGTAGGCATAAAGGATGATAGAAATGTTAAATTGTTTTATTAACTTATTGAATAATTTGCCTGGTAGATGCCTATATAAACATGTATTATGTCAAGGCTGGTATACTTAAAACCTTGAAGACACTCTAACATGCTTTTCTGTTTAATATTTTTTTTTAAATTATTTAAATTATATATTTTACACCCTATAGTACTCGTGTACACCTCAATTTAAGTGAGAACGACACTTGTAGCAGGTCTTCTAAGTATACATGCGTGAAAGACATTACGAATAATGCATTTATGTTTTGTGTAATAAAATGAAATCCAAACACATACCTCCCTTTAGTGACATTGGCGATCTCAATAAAGGACAGGTGCACTTTTACATTCTCACTTTCATCCATTATATTATAGCCCTTGCAGTTGATTCCTATGATGACGTCATTCCACGAACCATTGGGTCCGTGAACCTTATGTACGTCATAGAACCGAGAGTACAAATTATACCACTTGTTCATTGCAAATGTTACAATATCCGCTTTCAGGGACACTTTCTGAGGCTTATCGTGTAGGAAGTCATTATCGATTTCTGTTTTAAGTTTGTCAACCCAGTAACCAATGTCATGTGCTTCGAGATGTTCCTTGGGTATCCAGGATGTGAGAAAGGACTCCATTTTCGCCTTGCTTGTGTCCGTGTCGTATTCTATGTAATACTTCTGAGCGGCCATCATGATTAAGACATTCTCCTGGAAGTGATGAGAAAATATTACTATTTTACAAAACATAACAATACACACAATTTCACTAAAGCCAGATCTTACAAAATACAAGATCTGATGACGGCCCGTAAATACCGTCTATAAACAAAAATCGTTTTCCCCGATTACAGATAATCATAGAGCGTAATGCATAAAGCCTTCGGTAAGAGTCGCAAATTGACCGCCATCGATGATGCAGTAGAAAAGTATTTGACAAAATCAGGAATTCGCTCATTAAAACCACTTCAGAAGCAAATTCTGGATAACTAATGTTGAAACAAATGGGATACCGCATACAACGCAACTGTCTTCAGTGACTTAAGTCTTGCGTGGAGTGTCCATGTTTACATTTCTTTGTAAATGGGCGCAGCCATTAAAATGATACGTTTGGAACGCTTCGCAGTAGCAACGTATTATTGTTCGAAGAGTATGTAGTGATTGGATGAAAATATAGCAATGTCATAATTTTTATGCACATAGTGTTTCTGAGACTATGATAAATATTTATAGCTTAGAAAAATACCATAGAAGCATGGATTAAACAAAACATATTACATATTATTTTATTGATATTTTGGTACAAGAAGATGAAGACAAAATAGTTTTTGTATTCTGTTGTTTAAAAATAATTTAATAAAATGAGCAACATACTAAAAGCTTACTATAGCTCTTATGCATATAATGTCAAAATGGCCCCAAAGCGCTGAAAAGAATATAATTTCTGAAAGCATGTATGTTTTTAATTTTGGCTTTCTAACCGGCTGATCGATTGAATACATGGTATATATTTCTACATAATCTTACCTCAAGACCGTTTATCCCTTTTGAATTCTGTAATTAGATATCGGCATGTGTAAAGAAAAAAGAATATGAAAAACAAATACATAAATGCTAACAATGGGTACACTTTCAGCCAGGCATTGTTGTAATAATATATTACTTTAATTAATAAAGATCTGTATGTTTCCTCACTTTTTCACACTTGTATTCCCCGACAGACACGCCCCTCATTATCTGTGTGTAGGTCAGCTCTGTGGCCTGCAGGTCTGCCCCTGCCTCGTGCCATGGCGTAAAGAACTCTCGCCGGAAATACAGCCGCCATGAACTGCTGCTCTCACGCATGCCCTGTTCACGTGTATGCTGTTCACACTCCGCTATAGCGTCCATAATCCGGTGGAGACCATGTCCCAGGCACGCAATCTGAGCATATGAATTAAAAATATATATCAATATATAATAAACATCAATATATTATAAACAGTGATACCAAGTCTTGAAGACAGGGTTTATCAATATGAAGAAAATACGGCCGTTTCCACACTTGGAAGGGTCACACGCCAAAATAAACTAGCTTGTCAAAATCTTAATATATTAAACAAATACTTTTCCTAAGTGATTTTATCAGAGGTAAAAAGTCGTCGGCAACATGACTGTTTCTAAAGAGAGATACGTTTGAAATACAACAGTCCAAGCGATGACGTACAAGTAATATCTATTGTGCAATCTAAGTTCAAAATAAACAAGACTGCGCACGTTGCCTCACCTATAAAGGACGCTATTGGAGAGATGAAGGGGCATAATTCAAGCAGTAAATGCTCAGATTATCTCTGTAAGTAATCGTTTACACATAGTCAAACCTGTCCAGTCGTAGTCCAAACGACTGGTCCAGTCATTGCGAAAGTTAAAAGAAGTGCAAGTTCTTGACAAAAAAGGTAACACTGCAAGCAAAGCACAATGGAAGAATTCCCTGGTTAAAACAACCAGCCCAGTCGGTTCTTTTTTGCCAGTTCCAAGGAGTTAACTATTGGCATTTGTTCTTACTTCTACATTTGGCTTGCATGTGAGTAACTTTGTCCTGTGCCTTTTCAGAGTCTGGCACTTGCTGCAATGCTCATATGACTGTTATATATTTTTACTGTAAAATGTAAAAAAAGTTTACAAAGTTATTGAGCCCTTATTTTGTTTATATTATTTTGAATATTTCAATTCTATGCACGGTGTCTTATATGTTGTTGTGTTAGTATCTTCATACTTTTATTAACGTAATTTATACGTAAGTATACGTGAAGGCATACCCTTGTTCCTAGCGTGATGTATACAGAGAAGCCACTGCGGTCCTCCAGTCCGACCTTCTGTGAGATATGTCCACACAGTTCATTAACCGTAGTTGCTGTATCGGTCTCCAGTAGCAACCGAGTCCCTGTCATTAGTATCACTGGAACCAGGATCGGCTTGCTGTTTTTGGCAGCCTGCAATATGTTGTCAATCATGTGTAAACAAATATTGTTTAAATCAAAATAGAAACTATATTAGCGAATGACGGTGCATATATAAAACAGGAACGATGCAGCACATGGCTTACATGTATTTGCTGATGGTCTTGCACGTTAAAGTTGAATGAATTATCAAATATTAAATGAATGCCAATTGATTTATAATAAGTTATCTGAATTACAAGAAGTTAACCTTCATCACCAAAACATGTACACACATTTTGAACAGAAAACAATACATGCATATTAATCACAATAAATCTGCGGCAGCATCGCCTAACTGTCACCTAGGTGTGAGAGGAATAATAACAAAAGTGTCCGTATCACTAGGGATCGGGGCATCTATACATTCATCTATACATATACATTCATCTTTATCGACCTGGCAATAGCTCAGGTGGTAGAGCGTCGGCTTACGGGTCGGGAGGTCGAGGGTTCAAACCCCAGTCGAGTCAAACCAAAGACTTTAAAGTTGGTAGTAGTGGCTTTCCCCCTAACGCTCGGGGCTAAGGAGACAGCAATACGTCTGACTCGTCGGTGTCAATATAATGGACCGGTCGGGTTCAGTCCCCAGGCACCTCATAAGTGCCCCTGTGCTATAATGATAGAAATGTCGCTGCACAGTATCGGCAAAATGCCGGCTAATCCCATCCCACCCCATCCCATCCCACTAAGATTCAATTTCGATTTTATTTACCTGTCTAGTCGTTTTACAAGGATATATAGGGTATATATTGAAAATATATCTTAACAAATGCAAAAACAAAAGTGCATCATGTTTGTGGTTATTTCTAGTTACGTGATCATGTGGATTTTTTTCTATGCATCCCCGAAATTAACACTCTCTTGTAACTGTAATATCCTTTTATAAGCTCATTTGTTTGTTTCCTTATTTCACTGTTGTTGTGGTATTTGTATCAGATAAACGGCATCAGTTTGGTGGTATATGATGTTATTGCCCATCAGATTTATGATAGGGCGCCCTTGGCATAGTGGCAGAGTCGCTGATTTGTAACTCCTCTGACTGCTTAGCCTTTCACCGCGTGGGTTTGAGTCCTATTCGTGGCAAAGGACTTAATGTGGGAAGGTTTTCCAGCTGACCCGCGGTGGGCCGGTGGTTCTACCCAGACATTTGTCTTTCTTCACCAAAACAGATGGACGTCGCTATAATGATCATAATTGGTCGTTGCGATGTATCGCATAAACAAAACAAATCAGAATTATGAAAACCGGTATATACTATGGTGTTAAATTTGTCTGAATCTAAAAATTCTTTAGCTTTTCTCTCGTGGTATTTGCTGTTACAGGGATGGGGTTTGAACAGATTCCCCAATGGTTCAAACAAGAGGTTAACTTATCATACATGCTATAGATGCATTGTTTGCTTTAATTTGATTCTGATTCTGTTTGTTATGCCTCTCGTTAATATAGCTACGCATCGTTTTCAAACATATTTTATAAATATACAAAGATCTTAAATACTAACTGACCTGAAACTCGAGCCAGCTTGGCGGCTGTCCCCGAGTGCCCACCATAAAGGTTCGCCGGAGCAACCTCTCAACCCGCTGGGCGTGTTCCGTGGGTCCGTCTCTTAGGAACTGCAGGAACACCGGGGCAAACTGAAAGACGAAAAGATAACAGTGAAACGAAAAAACGATTGCATATGTACAAAATATAATATCTATATAAAGATTAAAACATTGATAAAAATCTTCTAACTTAAACAAAACAAATAAGATTATATTTATAAGGCGTGATAAGGCTACAAATATAAATATAAAAAGGATGAACAAGAGGTCTCATTTCCATTTTCTTTTCTGTTCTTTTATGGAAACACCTTAACTCGGAATAGGATTTGTCCAAGTAAGTACAGTATAGTAAATATACTTTCTTTAAGCGAACATAGTGGTTTATATTTTTTTCTAATCGATGCATTTGCTGTAGTAAAGCTAATTTGTGCCATAACGTGCCCTTCTAACATGCATACCAACACAGTTTAAGATACTTTTAGTCACTTGACTTAACGTTACATCACTAACTCTTATGAAACATACAGGCTGCTGTATATTTGCCTTTGGAATACCACATGTAAAGCCGGATTTATTTAAAAGCTCTTTTTCAAAGCTCAGTCGAACTATTGATGTACTTATGAAAAACAACCTAACGATGTCATATTTATTCCACTTAGCACAGAGGTTACAGTACAGCCATTTGGATTACTATTTACTTAAAAGATTCCCATGATAAATGATCGTAGAACTTGACTAGTGAACATATTCAATTAATTACGTTTTCCTTTATCTGGTCTCTTTAAGCCGAGTTATGTGTAAATCCTTACAAATCCATAGACTAGGGGAAAGATTAAAGCATAAAACTCGGAACTTTAGAATGGCGCAAGTAAAATCTTACAGGCTTAATTATAGTAAAATCTCTAAGGACAACATTCTTCATCTGTGGTTTTCCTCTTATTTTGTTACACGTGGTATAAATGTGATCACACTTAACACCCAACTAAATACAATGGCACACTCATGCTATTGTTCAGGAATCAATAGAAGCAAAATTAACATTGTGTACGGAAAATGCGTACCTGTTGACGGTTTTATTTCCCTTTTTAACATATTTTACAAGATGACTATTTTCAACTTATAAATACAAATGTCTAAAATGGTAACTTGAAGCATTACTTTTAGACAGTCGCTTTTTTAAATTCTGTCGGTTCATTTCGTACAATATAAATGTGAGACAACTTGAGCAGTCGCCGGTGTCCTTGGCTTGCGACTGCACAGTAAGAAAACATGACAAAGCCCTATGCGTACTTGTAAAATATGTTAAAAAGGGAAATAAAACCGTCAACAGGTACGCATTTTCCGTACACAATGTTACACTGGGTGGAGTTGGGTCCAATTTGTTTGAGAATTTTTATGTAGGGAGGTTTTCCAGGTAACCGGTAGTTCGCCGATGGTTCTACCAAGACATAAGTCTGTGGGTCTTCCTTAACCAATAAATGGCCGGACGTTGCCAATATGACCATAATTCTTTTGTTTTTGAAGAACATAACTGGGACCAGTTATGATCATTATAGAAAACGTCCAGCTTTTTGGTGGAGGAAGACCACAGACACATATCTGGGTAGAACCACCGGCACACCGCAAGTCAGATGGAAGACCTTCTCCAATTAAGTCATTTGCCCCGAACGGGACTCGAACCCACGCGGTGAGAGGCTAAGCAGTCAGAGAAGTTACAAATCGGCGACTCTACAACTACGCCATGGGCGCCCCTACTGACCATAATTGTGATGGCGCGATGAAACAAAAAAAAATGATCCTTTTTCAGAAAAGCCTAGTTAATTAGATATGATGTCTCATACAGAAGAACCTTGTTTCTTTCCAAATTTTAATATAATTATGTTGCAGTAGCCATAGGACTTACCTTCTCCGAGGGTAGGAAGCTGCCGGAAAACATGAAGAGTAAAACCCATCCTCGAATGGTACTGTTCCGGGATGGATTGTTGGTTAACTGCTTGCATACCTGACAGTAAAGCTCGTCCCTGAAGCGAAATTCAGCGTGTATGTTAATGACGAAAATGTCTCTATACAATAATTCTTTTTATTGATGCTGTCATCAAACGTTTGTTGTCTTAATAAAATAAAATTTTGAATAATCTGGTATAAATTTATATTTCTGTTTTAAGAATCAAGCAAGTTCAACTTTTTTACAAACAATCACACGCAATATTTAACAATCTGTATAAGCCAATAAATTTGGTGGTTGGCGAACATTTAGTCTTTTGAAGATATTATATCTACGTTATACTTGGCAATATAGACAATCAAAATAAAGACTAGAAACCCGTTTGTGCGAAGCATCAAAGGCGACGTAAACGATTCAAACAAATTTAAAAAGCAATTGTGACATACGTCTTTCAAACTTAATTAAAGGTGGTGTCCTTCAGTTTCCTTAACAAAACAAATAATAGAACTCCATGTACCGAATTATGACCCGTATTTTACCAAGGTTATGGAAGTCCGCAGAACAAACTTTTCCCATGTGCCAATTCCAGTGAGCGTCGCCAATAAATCCATCACCATTTGCCCGTTTTACACTCTATTATCTATCAAGGCAATTTACCTAAGTTCCGCCCTATAGATGCCCAGGGCTGTGACATATTGCACCTTCTCTAACATAGACTCTCTGTTGTCCGGCAGGAAAGGGAGGTCCCGATGGTCTCCGTTGCCTACTGGATCCTTGAACTGGAACAAAACATTAGCTTATATTACTAAACATTACACAAGTGTATGTTCATGAGCAGTTACTATTATGATATTAATTTAATAAAAAACATATTGCTATATAAAAATAACATTTCCCGTTGGAACACAGTTTCCCTTGGGTACACCAATTAGTCCTGGAATATTAGAAATACTAACATATATACACTTATATATTTACGTGAATTGGAAATACGTTCATACTTTTTACAGTTGAAACTGCAAGTTGACCCTTTGGTGAACAGTTAACAGGCACCAGTTTTAGGTCTATAATTAAAAATGCTTAGCGCGTAACTTTGCTTTAACTCAAGAATAGTTATCCGCAATTGTGGCCAACAAGTAAGGAGCAAAAGCTAATGTTCCTGGCAAGAAAAGACAAAATGAAAGAAAATTGATTCCTTTGATTGAACAAAATGTGTAATTGGGCTAATTGAAATTCTTGCTTTTAAATAAGCGAATTATGCAAACTTACTAATTCTTGATATTTTCTGTAGGCATCCTCAATGTCTCGTTTTGTATACCTGCGGTGAAAGTAGTCCCGAACTCTTTGCACGACGGCCTTACTTTGCTTTAAAGAACAGGACAACACAAAACATTAATGACATTTAATACATGTTGAAGTTGAATCTTAAGGTGTAATATTAAGATAAAGTTATTCATTTCTAATGGATTGTTGTTAAAAATGGTCATTTGACGCGATATAACAAAAACAATACAATATTATAATATTTTACAGGCAAGAAGTATACTTGTGCATGATAGGGTCACAACGATAGTTTAAAATCATTTAAACATACTGTTAAGACATACCCCAGCAACAGCAAACGACTCCCCGATGTCGACTTCCGGCAAATCTCCCATAATTCTCAAAATAGTGACCCAGGAGGCTAGTGCTGCCTGCGATAGAACATGTCCTTATTGCAACATATATTGAAATTTACAAAGGCAAATGTATTCACGTTCCAGTCAATGTAAAAGTTACAACAAAACTGTGACCAGTCGTTATATAAAACAGAGAAATCCCAACAGTCACCGCCTTGGAGCGGTCTGTCAGCAAAAACATACCTGACTTAAGTTTTAAAGGTGTAAATTAACAAAGAACTGGCAACACCATATGAAAAAGCATCCTGTAGGTACTTCAAATTACCTCTTCTTGTGTATAGTCTATATATTTTGTTTATGCTTGAAATGTAAAATATCATAAATGACACAGTTGATCAACGATGAATAGCTGATTTCAAAACTGACAAATTAGTCTACACAACCACATACTGGTCATGAGAGAATATCGTTCACTGTTTTAAACCGATAGTCTTATTACAATTACGACAATTGTGACTGACTCAAATACGATATACACTTTCAATAGAAGAACCATAATCGGCAATGAGTTAGTACTTGAAAAATATGCACACATTTCAAGAGCAGCTAAACTTTACTCGTCAGCAAACTTAAAGGATGTTGGCGGGTGGGAAACGTTCAAGGTCGCAACTCCTTGAAGCCATACTTCGAGACATTTTGGCTAGCTTTCATGTAGTGTGTAATAGTCCAGATATTTGTGAATACTATAAAGTTGTCAATAGGGAAGACATAGAAGGTCGTCCACCAGAACATTATGATAACGGCGATAGTTTTATTCTTTGGGCCAAGTTCTTGTCTCATACAACCAAAAACAAAAACCATTGTTTACTAAAAGATTATGCGAAATGCATATTTTATGTCTGACATTTATGTGAAATGTGAAATGTAACACAACACGCATTAGTGAAAACATGTATTTCTTATTTGAGCCACGTAGCACAGTTAGCTTTTTTTTAGCTAAGAAAACCTCGCAACTTATTTATCAAACACTTTATATCATCATCCTGATAATCCGCTCTGTCGTCGATAAGTATTTTTGTAGAAATCAACTAAGTACTTATATCAAGATTTGGAAAGGGTGCAATACATGGCAATTTATTTCACACTTTGTTCTGTTTAAAACTGATGAAGTGTTCAAATCCCACAAAACACGGATAAGATAATATTACATGTATTTGATGTAGGTAAACTTCGGCTACCACATTTAAAATACTTACCAAATGATCCGCTTTGTCCCGTTGAGGCAGTAGTGGGTGGGGTAATGCTGCACAGCAGTAGCTGTTGGAAGATTTCACTTGAAATTTAGTGTGGGCGAACTTCTGCCAGGTGCCGTCGGTATCACTGGCCTGGCTGTTGTCGTCAGTAGACTGCTCGTTGGAGGTATCCGACGAGTCCCGGTCGTTGTCGCCGGCAGAGTTCTTGTCTTCGCCGATAGCGGAGTTGGCCTTCTCGATTTCAGATATGGCGAGTTGCTGCGATGGAATGAGTAAGAATTTGGTAGAAAATAAAGTACGCAAGCGACACCGCCTAAAATAGATCTTATTGTTGCGTTGTTGTTTTTCTCATTTAAATATTTGGTTAAGAAGTTGTATATGTGTGATTAGGATTATTAACCCTTTGTCAGATTTATACCTCAGCATATACCGGCCGCAATAGCTCAGGTGGTGGAGCGTCGGCTTGCGGATCGTGAGGTCGTGGGTTCAAACCCCGGCCGGGTCAAACCAAAGTTTTTAAAGTTTGGTAGTAGTGGCATCCCTCCTAACGCTCGGGGTTAATGGGACCGCATTACGCCTGACTCGTCGGTGTCAGTATAATGGACCGGCCGGGTTCAGTCCCTGGGCACCTCATAAGTGACCCTGTTCTATAATGATAGAAATGTCGCTGCACAGTATCGGCAAAAAATGCCGGCTAATCCAATCCAATCCATACCTTGGCATAACCATATCTTCTAGACAGGCTTTATTAAGACCTCGTTAACTGCCTTGTAATGATAACTGCCTATGTTTTATGAATTAGAAAAAATTGAGTGTGTGGTTGTAAGAACGTATGAGGTTACCGTTTCTTCGAATCCTTTGGGAGCTTTTGAGAACGTTGCCTTCCCAAAGTTGGTGTCTGTGCCATTTTTCTTCCTGGCCAGGTCGTCATTCTGTTGTTTGGTAACACGTCTGTAATCCTCGTCATCATCACCAAACGCCGAGGCAGGAGGGGCCGAAACAATACTTGAATGACGCTCAAGCTGGTCCTTCTCGTTTGTCTGTAACACAGAGGTAAAAAATGATAACGAAGGTCAATACTGGACTAACGTTATAGCACAAATGTAACCAGTAACAAATGAGTTTCGACATTGAACTGGCGCTCTATATAAGCCTTCTAGTCTGTTTGTGACACAGACGTTAATAGTGACAACGGAGATACGACACTTAACTGGCGCTCTAAAAAGCAATTACACAGACGTTAACAGTGACAAAGGAGATACGACACTGAACTGGCGCTATAAAAAGCAATTACACAGACGTTAACAGTGACAAAGGAGATACGACACTGAACTGGCGCTCTAAAAAGCAATAACACAGACTTTAACAGTGGCAACGGAGATACGACACTGAACTGGCGCTCTAAAAAGCAATTACACAGACGTTAACAGTGACAAAGGAGATACGACAATGAACTGGCGCTCTAAAAAGCAATTACACAGACTTTAACAGTGACAAAGGAGATACGACTCTGAACTGGCGCTCTAAAAAGCAATTACACAGACTTTAACAGTGACAAAGGAGATACGACACTGAACTTGCGCTCTAAAAAGCAATTACACAGACTTTAACAGTGGCAACGGAGATACGACACTGAACTGGCGCTCTAAAAAGCAATTACACAGACGTTAACAGTGACAACGGAGATACGACACAGATCTGGCGCTCTAAAAAGCAGTTACACAGACTTTAACAGTGACAACGGAGATACGACACTGAACTGGCGCTCTAAAAAGCAATTACACAGACTTTAACAGTGACAAAGGAGATACGACAATGAACTGGCGCTCTAAAAAGCAATTACACAGACTTTAACAGTGACAAAGGAGATACGACACTGAACTGGCGCTATAAAAAGCAATTACACAGACTTTAACAGTGACAACGGAGATACGACACTGAACTGGCGCTATAAAAAGCAATTACACAGACTTTAACAGTGACAACGGAGATACGACAATGAACTGGCGCTCTAAAAAGCAATTACACAGACTTTAACAGTGACAAAGGAGATACGACACTGAACTGGCGCTCTAAAAAGCAATTACACAGACTTTAACAGTGACAACGGAGATACGACACTTAACTGGCGCTCTAAAAAGCAATTACACAGACGTTAACAGTGGCAAAGGAGATACGACACTGAACTGGCGCTCTAAAAAGCAATTACACAGACGTTAACAATGACAACGGAGATACGACACTGAACTTGCGCTCTAAAAAGCAATTACACAGACGTTAACAGTGGCAACGGAGATACGACACTGAACTGGTGCTCTTAAAAGCAATTACACAGACGTTAACAGTGACAACGGAGATACGACACTGAACTGGCGCTCTAAAAAGCAATTACACAGACTTTAACAGTGACAACGAAGATACGACACTTAACTGGCGCTCTAAAAAGCAATTACACAGACGTTAACAGTGGCAAAGGAGATACGACACTGAACTGGCGCTCTAAAAAGCAATTACACAGACGTTAACAATGACAACGGAGATACGACACTGAACTTGCGCTCTAAAAAGCAATTACACAGACGTTAACAGTGGCAACGGAGATACGACACTGAACTGGTGCTCTTAAAAGCAATTACACAGACTTTAACAGTGACAACGGAGATACGACACTGAACTGGCGCTCTAAAAAGCAATTACACAGACTTTAACAGTGACAACGGAGATACGACACTGAACTGGCGCTCTAAAAAGCAATTACACAGACTTTAACAGTGGCAAAGGAGATACGACACTGACCTGGCGCTCTAAAAAGCAATTACACAGACGTGAACAGTTACAAAGGAGATACGACACTGAACTGGCGCTATAAAAAGCAATTACACAGACTTTAACAGTGGCAACGGAGATACGACACTGAACTGGCGCTCTAAAAAGCAATTACACAGACGTTAACAGTGGCAACGGAGATACGACACTGAACTGGCGCTCTAAAAAGCAATTACACAGACGTTAACAGTGGCAACGGAGATACGACACTGAACTGGCGCTATAAAAAGCAATTACACAGACTTTAACAGTGACAACGGAGATACGACACTGAACTGGCGCTCTAAAAAGCAATTACACAGACGTGAACAGTTACAACGGAGATACGACAATGAACTGGCGCTCTAAAAAGCAATTACACAGACTTTAACAGTGGCAACGGAGATACGACACTGAACTGGCGCTCTAAAAAGCAATTACACAGACGTTAACAGTGACAAAGGAGATACGACAATGAACTGGCGCTCTAAAAAGCAATTACACAGACTTTAACAGTGACAAAGGAGATACGACTCTGAACTGGCGCTCTAAAAAGCAATTACACAGACTTTAACAGTGACAAAGGAGATACGACACTGAACTTGCGCTCTAAAAAGCAATTACACAGACTTTAACAGTGGCAACGGAGATACGACACTGAACTGGCGCTCTAAAAAGCAATTACACAGACGTTAACAGTGACAACGGAGATACGACACAGATCTGGCGCTCTAAAAAGCAGTTACACAGACTTTAACAGTGACAACGGAGATACGACACTGAACTGGCGCTCTAAAAAGCAATAACACAGACTTTAACAGTGACAAAGGAGATACGACAATGAACTGGCGCTCTAAAAAGCAATTACACAGACTTTAACAGTGACAAAGGAGATACGACACTAAACTGGCGCTATAAAAAGCAATTACACAGACTTTAACAGTGACAACGGAGATACGACACTGAACTGGCGCTATAAAAAGCAATTACACAGACTTTAACAGTGACAACGGAGATACGACAATGAACTGGCGCTCTAAAAAGCAATTACACAGACTTTAACAGTGACAAAGGAGATACGACACTGAACTGGCGCTCTAAAAAGCAATTACACAGACTTTAACAGTGACAACGGAGATACGACACTTAACTGGCGCTCTAAAAAGCAATTACACAGACGTTAACAGTGGCAAAGGAGATACGACACTGAACTGGCGCTCTAAAAAGCAATTACACAGACGTTAACAATGACAACGGAGATACGACACTGAACTTGCGCTCTAAAAAGCAATTACACAGACGTTAACAGTGGCAACGGAGATACGACACTGAACTGGTGCTCTTAAAAGCAATTACACAGACTTTAACAGTGACAACGGAGATACGACACTGAACTGGCGCTATAAAAAGCAATTACACAGACTTTAACAGTGGCAACGGAGATACGGCACTGAACTGGCGCTCTAAAAAGCAATTACACAGACGTTAACAGTGGCAACGGAGATACGACACTGAACTGGCGCTCTAAAAAGCAATTACACAGACGTTAACAGTGGCAACGGAGATACGACACTGAACTGGCGCTCTAAAAAGCAATTACACAGACTTTAACAGTGACAACGGAGATACGACACTGAACTGGCGCTTTAAAAAGCAATTACACAGACGTGAACAGTTACAACGGAGATACGACAATGAACTGGCGCTCTAAAAAGCAATTACACAGACTTTAACAGTGGCAAAGGAGATACGACACTGAACTGGCGCTATAAAAAGCAGTTACACAGACTTTAACAGTGACAACGGAGATACGACACTGAACTGGCGCTCTAAAAAGCAATTACACAGACTTTAACAGTGGCAAAGGAGATACGACACTGAACTGGCGCTCTTAAAAGCAATTACACAGACGTTAACAGTGACAACGGAGATACGACACTGAACTGGCGCTCTTAAAAGCAATTACACAGACTTTAACAGTGACAACGGAGATACGACACTGAACTGGCGCTCTAAAAAGCAATTACACAGACTTTAACAGTGACAACGGAGATACGACACTGAACTGGCGCTCTAAAAAGCAATTACACAGACTTTAACAGCGACAACGGAGATACGACACTGAACTGGCGCTATAAAAAGCAATTACACAGACTTTAACAGTGACAACGGAGATACGACACTGAACTGGCGCTATAAAAAGCAATTACACAGACTTTAACAGTGACAACGGAGATACGACACTGAACTGGCGCTATAAAAAGCAATTACACAGACGTTAACAGTGGCAACGGAGATACGACACTGAACTGGCGCTCTAAAAAGCAATTACACAGACTTAAACAGTGACAACGGAGATACGACACTGAACTGGCGCTCTAAAAAGCAAATACACAGACTTTAACAGTGGCAAAGGAGATACGACACTGAACTGGCGCTCTTAAAAGCAATTACACAGACGTTAACAGTGACAACGGAGATACGACACTGAACTGGCGCTCTAAAAAGCAATTACACAGACTTTAACAGTGACAAAGGAGATACGACACTGAACTGGCGCTATAAAAAGCAATTACACAGACGTTAACAGTGGCAACGGAGATACGACACTGAACTGGCGCTATAAAAAGCAATTACACAGACTTTAACAGTGACAACGGAGATACGACACTGAACTGGCGCTCTAAAAAGCAATTACACAGACTTTAACTGTGGCAAAGGAGATACGACACTGAACTGGCGCTATAAAAAGCAGTTACACAGACTTTAACAGTGACAACGGAGATACGACACTGAACTGGCGCTCTAAAAAGCAATTACACAGACTTTAACAGTGGCAACGGAGATACGACACTGAACTGGCGCTCTAAAAAGCAATTACACAGACTTTAACAGTGACAACGGAGATACGACACTGAACTGGCGCTCTAAAAAGCAATTACACAGACTTTAACAGTGACAACGGAGATACGACACTGAACTGGCGCTCT
The DNA here is from genome assembly GCA_007844125.1 of Sinonovacula constricta. Taxonomy (NCBI): domain Eukaryota; kingdom Metazoa; phylum Mollusca; class Bivalvia; order Cardiida; family Solecurtidae; genus Sinonovacula; species Sinonovacula constricta. Next base: position 24,673,736 of record CM017563.1, read on the forward strand.
ACACGAGTCGTAAGCAAGAAAGCTAGGTTAATATAATTTAAGCAAAACATATGCTAAAATAATCTAAGCAAACAAGTTAGACTAATATCAGTTAAGCAAACAAGCTAGGTTAATATATTTTAAGCAAAAAAGCTTTGCTAATATAATTTAATCAAGCAAGCTAGGTTTAAATAAGTTAAGCAAGTAAGCTAGGTTTATATAATTTTAATACTTTGATATATCTGGACCTAGGATTGAACTAGGGCTGTTCCATCAATGGATTGCTGTTCTAACTACTTTGCCTTTTTGGACAGAAACATTTCAATTTATAAAGTAAGAGCTAGGATTTGAGACATCCAAGGCGCGGTAGAGAGCATGCCCTGTAAACAAGAAGATTGCTATCATGAGAACTAAACACTCCTTTACGTTGTCGATTCATTACAGAAACATTTGACAGTAACGAACCATAACTCTTGTGGGAAGTAGAGTATTTGCTTTGTTTGTTTTCCTTGTTCTCTGCTATATCTGTTATTTACAAGCTCCATTGCTAACATCTGTATACTCGGTTTCTTTTGTTAAACAATACTTCCCCAAACAGCTGTGAATACCTATACATGCAAGCTACTTTTTTTAATTGCAAGTTTCATATTATTGTTGCACGCTACAATGTTTAAAAGAAAACGGAATGCTCAGTTCTTTTCTCTGAAGAAGGTCTCCCAGAACAGCTGCGATTTCCCGTATTTTGCCAGCTACGCTATCGCCCTCATAAAAACGCATTCCATAAGAGGTACCGTTCTTCAATAATGTGTCATTTAGTGCATTCAGTACTAAGATTAACAAATACATACGTTTTCAATCGAACACACAAGTTTTCGTCAAAATCCATATTAAATTTCATCCGCTGATATAACACTGAAATAACTCAAGTGAGATCCATTTAACGCTGGCACATTTTTGCTCTACATTTCAACTCGTCTAGTGTAAACACAATTACTCAAGGATGCGGAACTAGGGTTTAGTTAAGTGCTCAACGATTGTTTGATTCTTTGAGTAATCAAACGACACAGGTGTCTAGTTACGGCATGTTTGAACTGTAAACCGAATACCGTCTCTTCAAATATAGATTAACGCATGAGGAAGTTAACCGTTAATAAGCCGGCTTCTTTTTTGTCCACTGTGCATATTTGCATATATTATACATAACGACTGAACTAAAATCAATCACAGAGTGAGTTAAAAGTAGTCTAATGGAATTCCAAAGATAGCTAATGGCTTTAGAGCAACATGGAAACATTATTTTTACTTTTGCATTAAAACAAACCTTTTTAAACCACATAAGATATGCATATTAAATCTCCTCCGGTAACTTGTTGTGGGTGTCGTTTATAACTAAAGTGCAACATTAGACATATGGTAATAAAAAAATTGTTCAGCTTTTAATCAGGAAAGGCTCCCGGCAAATGTTTAAGTAGAACCACCGGCGATCCCCATGTCAACTGGAAGACATCACCCCATGAATGTTACACCCCGACTCGAGAAATTAAAAGTCGGCGGCTGTACCAATAGGCGCCGGTGATAATGTTTCATTTGCCATTCACATTGAACTAGTAGTGTCGCACTGGCTTTAAAAATAAAGATGAGTAAATATACAGGGCAAGATGGAAATATCAAAACAAATGTCTCTCTGTTTGTGTGGGCCCTTTGTCCTTCTGTTCCATTGTAATGTGGTACCTAGGCACGGTAGGTTTCACGCAATTATCAGAATACAAAGATGTGGCACGGGTTCAACTTCAACACCGGAAGTGTACACTATGTGATTTAATGATGTAGGAGACGAGTTTCGCTACCTTTTCCAATGTTCCTACTTTACGAGATCTAGAAATCATAATTGTTAGATCCAGACATGCAAACATTATATTCTTCAAACATATTATGAGTGAGAATGATCAAAGCAATTTATTAAAATTGAGTAAGTTTCTTAATGTTGTTCTGCAAACTGTCAGTAATTCACCTGGCTTACAACTTCCAATGTAACTTTGAAATTTCTTTCATATGTGCGCTTATTGTTCTGAACACTTTTGAGATTTCCTAGATGTATGAAGCTCTCCAATCATTACCGCATTTCTGTTGTATTGGGTTAAATGTATTTGTCTATATCAATATTCTACTGGCTTTAACGTGATATTCTGTAGCTATTATTGTTTCTACTCTTCTCCTAGTCTTGTTCTGTCATCATTACACAGCCTGGTTCAATTAATTGTTGTACTATTGTACCTCATGTTACATCTCCTGTTTTTGTGTTGAGTGTATAAATAAACTTGTAAAAGTGGAAATGGAAATATGGCTTATGGTGAACGTTTTAACAACCAAACGGTCTACATAGGCTCTCTCCAATGTATTCTTATTGTTGTTGTTTTTTTCCATGTAAGAAATTAATATCAGACAAATTAAGTGTCTATTTAACCGTGCGAAAATATGTGTAATTAATTTGTTTAAACCTCGAATAATTTGCAATACTTTCATCATGTTCACATAGAATGCATTTTCTCCATGTAATAAATTCGAATTCAAACTAAATCACCATAAAATAATTAAGCATTACATCATATAAACTTCTTGACAACAGTAATAGGTCGTCATTTGATAAAATTGAATACTCGCCTTAACACGCATAAGTGTAAATCTTTATAATCTATATAAAGCAAGTATAAAAATAAAAAATCGTTTTATGAGTGAAGTTTACAGAGCAATATACCAATCATAGTGTGACTTTATTACGTGTATAGACTTCAATTGAGTTTTATAAGAATGGATGAACAGTTATATATCAAGAATTCACCGCAGGAGACAAATAAACTGTTTATAAATCGATCAAGTGTGACATATTTATATGTCTTTCAAAGAGAGTGAATGGCCATTAAGAGCCAATAAGTGGCAACATTTCTTACCCCCGAGCTAGAATCTACAAATTCCGTGTCAGCCAGTAAGATATGGGCAACCGTTCAAAAATCCATTCCGATAGCTTACATCATATAAAAGAAACAAAAATTGCCGGAGATTCTCAACATACATACCTGTATTATCATTACATTACCATGCGTTCACTTGCCTGGACATTATTATAGATTATTACGCAATGGATAAACACAGTACATGTATATCTTGAATGTAAACTAAGTATACGAAACACGATCTCAAAGTAAGTCAGAATAGTGTAAGACATGAACGTTGTTTGTTGGTATTAGGTATGCGGTGTGGAACTTGAAGCTGTCTGATAGCTTTCTTTATTGTAGTGCGCACTACCAAAAGTAAAGGGAAAAACTGAAATGATATTTGGTATGATGCATCAGGGATGGGTCCAGGGTGGGGGTGTGTGTGGATGGGGGTGGGGGTGTATCCCCCACCATCCAGGTTTAAGAGTAGAGTTGTAAAAACACATACATGTAATCATGTAAATACGAAGCTTTTAAAGTAAATTTTGTCTGTTGACTACTAAGGTTGAAGTTAGGGCCTATATAACTGTGTATATGTATCTATTATTTACTGCGATAAAGTTGAATGGATCTTGGATCTTGATTTTTACCCCACCCCTCCCCCCACCCCACCAAAATTTTCTGGATCCGCCATTGTGATGTATACATACATGTATATAGGGGTACTTAAGTTTGTATAAATAGACGACAAAGAATACTTCTGAATCCAGCATGGGCCACTGAATGCCATACGAATGTTATTGGCTACTGAATGCTATACACAGTATTATTTGCCTATTGCTGTATTGACACAGTATCCGTGACCCCATATCAGACTGCAGTTGATGAATGAACATGGCCTAGGGTTACCGGGCTATTGATAACGCTATGAAGTTTGGATACCCTTGCTATATCACAATAAAGTAATTGATTGGAGTTTTTTAAGGAACATGTGCAATGACCTGGCACTTCCGTTTTCAAAATTGGTATCTGAATACAAGCATTTTATAATCCGAAAACTAGGATTTATCAATTTTGCCAGCAATTCACAATATCGTTCCAACGGCTCACAGCTCACAGAAAACATAACAAAAGAGTGAGACTTTCAACATAAATATTATCATTGAATTACCCGGTGTTTACACGCCTGGACATTTATTAACATTATTATACAATGGATCAAAACTAAGACGATGGATATTTGATTTATGCTGATTATACGAAACTCGATCTGGGAATTTTTAAAAATATTGTTAGACGTACATTTGTATAAAGTCGTACAGCCATCATGAGACAGTGAATGTCGAACGCATACATGAACCTTCTTTACGTATTACGTATTGAGATGTATTCAGGCCTGTAGCTGCGTACACATAGCCTCTAAAGAATGAAAACATAAAAATATAAATCTGCGATAAAAAACTTACCCTCTTAAAGGTAAGGTGTATATATATATTTAAAAAAATATATATATATATATATATATATATATATATATATATATATATATATATATATATATATATATATATATATATATATATATATATATATATATATATATATATATATATATATATGATTGTTTTGTATAATAGAGAGCATTAACAAATGAAAAATTTAGGAACATAACCAATGTTCGGACACTTCTGATTCGAAATTAATCCATAAAAAAAACAGATATTTTTAATTCCCCGAAACCAGGATCTTCTAAATTTGCAACAGCTGTTGTTATATAAACGGATGTTATTCAATTACCATGCGTTTACATGTCTGAACAGTCACAATATAGTTGTATATGCAACGGAGCGACATTAATTTATTCAATGTATACTAATTATACGCGAAACACGACCTCAAAGAAGTCTGGGTTAGTGATAAAAGTGTAAGATATCTAATTTGATATGCAACTTATGATTTGGGTGTTTCTGGCTACTTTACGGCGCGGTAAACTAGGCGTAAAAACAGATTTTGTAATCTCTATAAACTTTTACGCAACCAGGAAAATAGTAGAGTCGTGGAAACACATACAGGTAAGCTTAAAATACTAAGGTATTAAAGTAAATTTTGTCTGTTGACTGCTTAGATCGAGGTAAGGGTCCCTAACTGTGTATGTATATCCAGCATTTACTGCGATAAAGTTTAATGGATCTTGGTTTATACCACACACGTACGCGCGAGCGCGAGCGCGCGCGCGCGCACACACACACACACACACCAAAATTTCCTGGATTTATTTGCCTATTCTATTGACATAGTATTCGTGACTTCTGTTGGTGTCTGGGTAAGGCATCGGGTTTACGGGTTTGTTCCGAACGCAATAAATTGATAATGAAATAGAAAATGGTCCCGACAATATAAAGACGAGAGTCATGAATAGGCCTTGTGACACAATATTCGTGACTTCTACAGTTAAATGGAAATGTTATCAGGTTACTGGGAGATGGAAGACTTGTGTAGGCCTTTTGACTACCCGCCTTCTTGAAACATGATACATGTACAAGATGCGTGGGACACAGAATACAAGGGAATAGCAAAGACGGAAATTGAAAATGATTCACGGTGAAATTTAGGAAACCACTTGGTTTGCTAAGGTTTCTTTCCAGTTTGACTGATCTTTGTCCCAGTGTTTCAAATTTCATTGTTCAGGTTCTAGTATAAAAAGAGTAAATCTTTGTTTTATCAGGATTAACGCTGTGTTTAACATTTAGTTTCTTATTCATAAAAATATCGTAGGTATTTTTTTCTGACTTAAAAACTAAGAAACGTTCTTAAATCTTCAAACATTTCTTCATACAAAAGAAAATTTCTTAAATTTAATTCATCAATTATTAAATTTGAGTTTTTTGAGGAAATTTCTCAGTTTAAGTAAATTCTTTATGAATACAACCCACATATAAAAGCCCACAAAAAGCGAAGATGATGCAGTCTTCGTACTGCTTATGCCAGTAGTCTTTATTTTGCTGGCATACTGCAGAACTCTATCGCTGAAACGAGCTTTTGAAAAGATAACGAAAGCTAGAAATATGAAGTATGGCATCGTTGTCTGTAATCATATTTTACTGCATACAATCATAAGTATGTGTTCAACATGATGTTCGTAATAAAGCTTCAGGTTATAAATTAGGTAAATTTCTTTCAATAGTCTGCTTGAGCATGCGCAATAGTCACTTTTAAGTCAAAATCCAACGGGAAAGTTTACTGCTGTATTAACATAGATTTTCTCTCAACCACAATAAGGAAATATGACAAAGTCCTATGAGCATTGCAACATATATCAAAATTTGAAAGGGCACAGTACAAAGGTATTCACATGCCATCCAAATGCAAAAGTAATAATAAATCTGTGACGATTCATTTAACAAAAAGAGCAAACCCAACAGTTACCACCTTGGCAGGGTCAGTCGGCAATATGGACGGTTTAACAGAGCTCTTATCTCGCACTTCTCGAGGGTTTCTCAAATGCAAGATGAAAAAAGAAAACCAATCTATTTGAATATAAAATGTCCAAGCGCTGACACTTGATAAGTTATGACGAAAGTTATGACGTCATTAAAATAATGTTCACGGTATTTAGAAGAGAGAGAGAGAGAGGGGGGGAGGGAGAGAGAGAGGGGGGGGGAGGGAGAGAGAGAGAGAGAAGTATTATTTTTATAAAAAAGAACTACACAAAATTGTTGACTTTAAATGAAATTATTTTTTTGGAATCGAGAAGTGTAAATGGTTGTACCATACTGTTCATGTGAAGATGACATTGAGGAACCAAAGTCCAATGTTCATCAAAGGAAAATAAGTGCACAGGTAACATTGTTGTGATCATAAATTATATCTTAGTCTTCCCTTATTAAAATTGTTAACCTAGTCTGAAAGCCACATTGGACACAAAGTGCTTATTCGGGAATATTAGTCACCTGATTCAAATTTTCGTTCATCCGATGATTAAAACCAAACATTACTCGACGTCTAAACAAATCAAAGCTGTTAAGAATCAGTTACAAGCAAGACAGACAAGTGGTAAATACCGCTATCCATCCATCTGTCTCTGCACAATGGCGTATAGAGAAGTCATTCGGTTCAAACTAAAGTGATTGCATACCGAAATCGTCCAATTGGTAGCTGTATAGTAATTTCTCTCGCTCACGCTCAAACAATTTAAAAGGTAGTTCCATTAATGCTCGACACTAGACAGAAAATAATGAAAATCCAGATCAAATAGGAATGTGAACTTGCTGGGACAGGATTAACTTTTTCACCTATGGCAGACCTTTTTTTATTCATAATTAACGCACGAAAAGGTTAGTCGATGGGCCACTCCCTTGCTGATATTTTTCCTCATTGTATCTTTAAACTGAAATATTTCGACATGGCTTGTGTGACCCGCGGTACTAATGAATAGAAAAAAAGGAAACGAAGTGATTCATGGTGTTTTTACTATAACAATATTAGGTTTAATTGGCTCAATTCAATTTGAATGATGTTTTAAACCAATGTGTTTATAGTTAACTGCGAAGGTGTTCAACGTGTAGTAACGCATCAAATTCTCACTTACAACGCAGTAGCCACCCGGATTTTGCGCAATAAAGAGCATAGCACAAGGACTTGTTGTTGATCTAGGCGTCGAGCACATGACCCTTCGATGTGGAGTCCAACGCCTTAACCATTCGAACAAAACCTTAACTAGAATAATTTTACAGGGACGTATCCAGGACTTTTTGTAGTGATCGGGTCCTAACAGAGCAAGAACCAGAGGTGCTAGCCATTCTAAAGTCTTGGGACATGCTTCTTTTGAAATCTTTTGAAATGTAGCAGCCAATTAGGGCAATTTTCTGCATTTCAGAAGTTGCTAGAAACTATACCACTAACGAACAACGTAAATGTAAGCGAATTTGCTAATTTTCTTCCTTTCTTTTTTTTTTCTTTATTTTTTATTTTTCATTTATTTTTTTTTATTTTTTTTTGGCATTCGAATTATTCTATTTTGATCTTTTGAAAGATTATATTATTGAAAACTGCTATCAAAAGGACACATTTAGGATTAAACTAACAACCAGTATGACAAGGTGCGCGTACTCCTAGATTAGTTTCCATTACTAAATGTTTATAACGCGAAATCGCGGACCTGAATGATTTTATTAGCAGGCCTAAATTACGTTGCACAATGCACTGTACAAATAGTTTAATTTCAAAGCTTTTTGTCGAGACATTTTACCGCGTAAATGCGTGCTTACGCGTCTTACACATACTATACTAATACTACTTGTGCAAAAGAAAATATGTCACACCCTGAAATGTCAAAATATTACCCTTATAAAATTAGACAATATGGGGGATGTCCTCAGGTGTGTGTATTGGAGGTGGGGGGTGGGGGTTGGGGGTAAGGGGACGGGGCGATGGTCCGTACGCCCGCTTTATCCGCCGATGTTCTATTATATTGTTTTGTGAAATTCTAGCTGTCATCACATGCATAACTTGTCATACCTGATGCAAATCTGGATTGTTAAGAAAATGAACAAATGTCACATTATGCAAATGTTGTTTGTTTCGCACATCCAAAACTACAACAAGTGGCTTAGATAATTTAACTGAAGTTAAAGACTCGTATTTGATGTCAATTAGCCTCGCATCTCAGAGGCGCCCTGTTTGTTACTTGAGAGAAGAAAATATGTTCAGAAAAAGAAACAAAATTTAGGTATAATTGTTCTGCATGTCAGATGTACTGATATGGGATGGGAAGGGATTTGTAGGCATTTTTGCCGATATTGTGCAGCGACATTTCTATCATTATAGCACAGGGGCACTTACGAGGTGATCAGGGACTGAACCCGACCGGTCCATTATACTGACACCAACGAGTCAGGTGTAATGCTGTCCCCTTAGCCCCGAACGTTCGGAGGGAAGCCACTCCTACCAACTTTAAACTCTTTGGTTTGACCCGGCCGGGGTTCGAACCCGCGACCTCCCGACTGTGCCAGCCGGAGTACTGATATGTATAATATGTGCATAGTTGGATGCTGTATGTCTTACAGTCGTCTTCAGAACACCAGAAGTTTGTCATTTGAAAATTAAAAAAAAAGTTCTTACGATGATCCTGTAGAAATACTAAATTTCACACCAGTGGCTACCAAATAGATAGTTTCCATGTGATGTCATAGGCACTGATAAGCCAGTTTAAGGCAGCTATCTTCGAAGGCAGAAGCTAATGCAGGCCGAAATCTGGAAATATGTGCTGTATTTAACTCAACACTGTTTTTGTTTTATTTTTCAGTCTATTTTACTAAATTTTATATCAAATTTAACTGCTTTTATGAAGTATTTTCAACATCAAATCTATAATTTAATTGTTAAAAAGGTAAAAAATACAACCAAAAAAAGATACACTGTTCATTTTGTTAAGGGATGAGCCAATAATTTTATTTGTTTCTGTGTATTAATTCTATGTGCATTTATCAATTTCAAAAAATATTGCCTTCTAAAAATTGAATTTCAAGAGTTTTCCAATGGTGTATAGATTTTAAAAGATGGCTGCCAAGATATGGGATTTTCACTGATGTGGAAACTATCGATACAAACTATTGAACATATAAATGTTAACTTTTGTTGATGATTTTGTTCTACAGTGGAAATTTATCTGTTTGTCTGATCAATGAACTACTTTTTTGTCTCGTTGGCATGTTTGGATCCAGGGAAAGGGGATGGGGGAATGCACCCCCCCCACACACACACACACACCAACCAGGTGTTAAAGTGTAGAGTTGTGAAAACACATACATGTAAGCTTAAAAAATACAAAGCTAAATAAATAAGACTAATAGGTCGAAGCAAGTGTCCCTTACCATATATACATATCCAATATTCACTGCGATAAAGTTAAATGGATCTTGATTCATAACCGTCCACCACCACCTCCTCCCACCTCTACCACCACCTCCTCCCACCTCTACCAATTTTTTCTGGATCCGCCTTTGCGCGTCGGAGACAGAAAACTGTCAGATGTGTAACTCTGTAGTTTTTACTATCACACTTAATACTAAATTAAACAATGCTAAAATATATTATGCCAAAAAGAACGTTTAATACCAAACTTACTTTAATGAGGAAAATCATTGAGCGTGACAATGTCATTATGCAAATATTTTTACGGCGACGTTTTGATACTAGATCTTTTGTTTTATCGTTACGCGACAGTGGGGACTCATTCCTAACTTAAACCATCACTTACACGATCACTGATCGTTACCACAGAACACCCTACTGAAAGTTCATCTCTTCCATCTTCCGTACACCTGCTGTGTGTTGCTTGTTGTGTTTATCGACCCGACCGAAAAATTTTGCTTGATTACATCTATAGCCAATGTAGAACAGCCTAAACTGGGATAGCATGCTTAAAAGGTGGTATCCGACAGTTTGGACCAAAAATATTTTTATTAAACAACATAGTAACCTTATTATCTGAACAGATCTCACAAAATGTTGTTTATTGATGTCCTACACCTGCCTGAAGAGTGAACCATAACGCCACAATCGTCATTACAAACATGTTTTTCCTATCTGAGCCACGCTGCACAGTTGGCTATTTTTAAACCAAGAAAACCATGTGACCACTAATGTTTTAGTTCATCCACTTCAACCGCTGTGACATCGATGTTTATTTTAAGAGGGATTTCCCAAGCGTTCTTATTAATAGATTTAAAAAGGATGATCATTTTAGTGTTGATTAACGAGTTTTACTGCCCTATAATTGTGATACTGCTGAAAATCGTCTAAGCTTAGACTAAAGTATGACCTTTCTGCAGAAACTATGCACAAATACACCAAACAGAGGTCAGATAGTGTTACATATATATGACACAGGCAAACTGCGGAATACCACCTTTAACACTTTGATAATGACATGCTTGAAGCAGTTTCTCTGACAGTTCGTTCACAAAGTCTATACCTCAGTTTGCTTGCCTTCTGCAGTTTCATGTTTATGTTATGCAGTGCAACAGCGTCGTAGAGTAGAACCAGTAATGAGATTCAGTGTGAATCTTTTTTGTGTAAGGAGGTGAAGGGATGGTTGGGGTGGTTGGGGTGGTGGTGGTGTGTGTGTGGGGGGGGGGGGGGTAAGCAGGTTTATTTTTTCAATATTTCGCGTACAAAGCCTCTATAACTCAGTTGGTAGAGCGATCCGCTAGTATTGGGGGCGGGGCTGTGGTTCGAATACCTGTAGAGGCTCATATGTTCCGCCTGAATGTATCACAACAAACTGTCTATTGACGTAGGCCACATCACCTTGTCACATAATCCTGACATAAGAAGTATACTTGTCTTGTAACTGCCGTATTTTGCTTAGCTTAAGCAAAGGGACAATGTATCACGCTACCACTGCATTTTCATGGCCAGGGGTTCTAAGTGTATTTGAGCTTATGTAATTGCAAAACATTTCGAATGCCAGGGTCGTATTTCAATTTAAATTGTAGAAATGCTCTACCTATAACTAAAAAAACATATATTTAGGTAGTTTACAAATGTTAGACAGGAAATTATTGTATTTCAAGTTATATGTGTTTTAAAATACTTCAATTATCAATTATAAACTGCTAAAAACGAATTAATATACAAATACAAATAGTGTTGATCAATATTAACCAGCCCTTTCTTTCTCTCTCTTCCTCTCTTCTTGGTTTCTCTCTCTCACACACTCTCTCTTTCTACCCTCTCTTTCTCCTCTCACTCTCTCTCTCTCTCAGGCTGTCTCCCCTCCCCTCTCTCTTTGCTCTCAATTCTCTCTACCTCAGTCTCTCTCTCTCCCTCTCTCTCTCCCCCCCTCTCTCCCTCTCCCTTTCTCCCTTCTCTCTTCCCCTCTCTCTCTCCCTCCCTCTCTCTGTCCCCTCCCCCTCTCTCTCCCCTCTCTCTCTCCCCCTCTCTCTATCTCTCTCTCTCTCTCTGTCTCTCTGGGAACAATCTGATTAGAACCTGTGTATTTTAATTCTAATCTCTTGCAACATGTATATACCAAATTAAGCAAACAGAACGAACTGGCGAGCGTTAATAAACAACGTTGCATGGAGATGCATATAACTTGCATTTACATAATTTTTCAAGCAAATAACTATCAATAAGTATTGTTCAAAAGCAAATAACTAACAATAAGTATTGGGTTATAATAAATACAACATGATGCGTTTTTATTAAAGACTCAATAATTGTAACTGAAAGTTAGGAATAAATAAAAATTGAATTTTCAATCAATCTTAGCAAATGAATTCAAATGTCTGCCAAAAAGAGTATGCAATCAGTGAGTTTCCACTGGAAACAGTCTGACTAGGCTTTACAATATTTGCTGCCAATCATAGTTCAAAGCACCCATTCAAAATGTCATATTCATGTAGTTGTATAATGAAGAATGTGTTTGGCATACTAGCAAATATTACTTATATCACCAGATACTATAAGTAAATAACGTAAGCTTTCATACAGCATAGAAACATACAACACTGAATAAGGGTTGATATATATAACAAGAAACAGTATGTGTTATCAACTTAAACATCGTCGGACACCCACGACCTATACATTCCGTTACACTCTTATCATCGCACATGGGATATTAAGTTCACGTTTCTGGTAATGATATTTCATTGGCCGCTTCCTAACCCGCTGAAGATTTCAGTCCAATGATAAAGCTCGTTTCTTTCGATTGTGGCATTGGGCGCAGCCATTGTTATACTTCTAGTCTCCATGGTGAAATGTATGGGTTTTTTTTTTAAACAGTATCATGATTTGCTAATTCTTGTTCTATTCTGTTCGATAGGACGACCGAAAATTAACCACTAAACCCACGGTCGACGAATGTAGTAAAACGGAATAGTCGAACGTATCCGACGGCGCAACTTAAAATACATTCCTGCCTGTGTGAAGGAATGTGTATACTTACAATTTCAATAGAAGCCATGATGTCTCGGGGTACTGTGCATCAGTAGTTTGAAGTAAGGCACATATTATCCGATTGGTTGAAATGCGTTGTATCCTAACACTTACAAAACACTTTAGTATTGCTGTCTCTGTACAGATCCGGGATTGTCACACTTGACGTCACACAAAATTGTCACTAAATATAAATATATAGTTGATGTATAAACGTGTATTTATTCAAACTGTGTTACACTTTTCTCTACAGCACGTGTTCACACTGTAGGCTGTATGCTACAGTATAATCATATACGACTATCTGTTGCTGATGTATGGCCAGAACAACAAAATCGTATATTTATTTTATTTTCATTCATAAAACTGCATACGAATTGAGGTAAATATGTATGTCAGTGTCATGTAAATGTGTCAGGGTGGGCAGCAAAGCAGATAAAATCTAGGGCGTCACCATGAAAATGTTTCATAAGCGTGTTGTAATTATGAGACACCGCCCTGAATGGTTGGCCCTTTCCTTGAAGAAGACACCTGTAAAGAAAAAAGAAAAAGAAATATAACCTTTTCAATTTAAAAAGAACACCGCTTGGAAAAGTTTTACAGGCGTCAGAGCCTGTCATTTGAGCTTAAACAACAATATATATATTTTCTGGGGAAATAATGCAAACGTTATTAAAAAATGACTAGTTGATGGTACCCAAAACAAAACACTTTCATGTCTAACTCAGCCATCATATTTCTTTATCACAAACCGCTGTAAAGCTTTTCTCCGCCTGCCAACGATACTGCCTTAACGTACATGCCCACTCCCTCCCCAATCCAGGATCTAATTACAGACGTTTACTTTTACACAACATCCTCTGTTCAAATGCATCAAACATCCAGGAACTATAAGTAACGACGAAGGGTATAATGGAAAAGCCCTAAAAAGCAACATCAACATTCAAAATGAATATTTTTTTGACAAATTTATCGACCATCTAATGGTTGGAATCGCCGAGTAAACTGATAGCATCAGAAAAAAAGTTAATTGATATTTTGAAACGTGAATGCATCTGCATCTAGCACATAGCTCGCTTTAACTGCATCAAGTTCTTTAAGGAAAACTTGCCATTATAAATGTTATGCAAGTTTTATATATTTATACGGAACATGATGTAAGCACACGATGTGGCCATGCGTGGTTGTACTTAAAACTGGTAGCTAAAATAGAAAATGGCGCAATGAAGACGATGTGACTTTATGACACATGTAGTGTAACATCTTATATTCAGTTCAATCAGCTTATTTAGACAGTGCGACTTTTTTCTGGGGGTAAAAACCCCGAATCTGTTTCCATGTTTCATTATATAACAAAGCATATGTTGGTGGTCTGAATTATGAATTAGAATGTATGCTCTTAAAGAAACTTGGAAATGGAACACTCATGATTTAGTTTGAATAGAATGTAATAAGTGTGTTCTGTACCTTTTATTTAGTCTGTATTGGTTTATTTTTAGATTTTGAGAAAAACTTCGTTAAGCAAAAATAAACTAATAATGTAATTCAATAGAATCTCTTATCAGCATATCATCTGTAAAACCTGTTGTTGTCTTATGTGGGATAATCGAATGCGTTTTGCGTATGGTTTCCAAATTATTTTTTAACCTTGTTAACCATCTAAAATTCAACAAACTAGAAATGCTCCGAACAAGGCATACATCGTTATACGCCATCTGTATACGTCAGACATAAACAAGATATATTTAGTGGCTCGATAGTGGCGCAGTTAAAAAAAAACAGCTTTAAAGCACTGTTCGTCTGGTTCTGTATGTCGGTACGCCGGTGGTTCTACCCAGTCATGTGTCTGGGATCTTCCTCCACCAAAAAGCTGGACGTTGTTATAATGATCATTAATGGTCGCTGCAATGTATTTCAAAAACAAAACAAAAACAGACTATGAACTTTACGCTTATAAATAAATAGAACTCTTTAAGTAATTAATTTTAAAAAATATAAATTTATAGACGTATATCGCTTATCTATCATATTCAGTTTTAACTCCTATCTATCGAATACCAATGCATCCATTGCTAATTGCTTCAACGTGCTTCAGTGTACATCAGAATGAATATGTTTCTCATTGGTTTTAAAACATGTTCACAGTTCGATAGCTATTAATGCGCCTATACCGATATAAGGCTGTTACTGGTCGTAGTGTATGTCATACCGCTGACTTTAAAAAATATTTTCATTGAATTTTTACATTGTCAAAATTGGATTATTTATATCCCCATTGCACATACACAATATACATTATAGCTGATGCTACTCCAGAAACGTTAAATACTTCACAAATTATTTTAGTTTAAACATGTTTTATTTGGAAAAGCAATTATTTACAAATCATGTTATACAATATATGGGGATCCGAACGAAATAATAATATTCTTACCATGTTCTTCAAATTCCAAATTATTTTCTTGACGTAAACTTATTTTATAAGGTAAATAGGGATGGGATGGTATCAGCCGGCATTTTTGCCGATACTGTGCAGCGACATTTCTATCACTATAGCACAGGGACACTAATGAGGTGCCCAGGGACTGAACCCGGCCGGTCCATTATACTGACATCGACGAGTCAGGTGCAATGCTGTCCCCTTAGCCCCGAGCGTTAGTAGGGAAGCCACTCCTACCAACTTTAAAGTCTTTGGTTTGACCCGGCCGGGGTTTGAACCCATGACCTCCCGATCCGCAAGCCGACGCTCTACCACCTAAGCTATAGCGGTCGGTATATAAGCTAAATGTAGAAGCCTATTAGAAACGTATTTTACAGCTAATATTGACTTTATATGTACAGTAAAGGATGTGTGTGATATTAGCGAAGAGTTTTTTAACTAAACAAGAAGGTGGTTTTGAGTAAAGAAATCAGGTAGAAATGTTAAAAGAATAATCATGTTAGCGATCCCAATGTGTTGGTTCATTAGATTATTTCAATACTATTTTAATTACAATAATTATTGGAAAAAATGCTGCAGAGTATGCAGTTTATACATGTAAAGCTTTCAAAATTGTCGCATTAATCTAAATCAGACAAACTAGAACTAATTTTTTTTAAATATATATCTATAGCAACTAGGCAACAGTCGGTGAATTTCACATTTTATTAAGTTTTGTAAACAACAGCAACAAAAAAGCAGAACTGTGTAAAATCACAATAATAAGATGATTAACATATTACCGCTGACTATTAGATTACACAGCGCGTAGGTTTGAGTCCCGGACCGGACCGAGAACTTTTATGTAAGGACGGCTTCAAGTTGACCTGCGGTTGGCCCTTACATTTGACTGGAGTTTTCCTTCACCAATAATTAGCTGGTTGTTGTCAATGTTACCATAATTGCGGCGGTGCGATAAAACAAACAATTCAACCACATACAATTTGACAAAGACGTTCAGATGTGACTGGCATTAACTTGAACAGCATGAAAAATTGTAACATGAAAAAAAGTCGACAATCACATACTTAACTCCATGTCTTGAGAGGTTCTTACTTAGAAATTGTATTAAATAACTTTTCCTTAAATTGCTTCCGCTTAGCTTAAGAGCATTGCACATCTGATCATACTGGTAAATAAGACTCTAGCGTTGTGAGGTCGCGTTCTCACGACATGAATAAATTTTAAGCCACTCTATCCGTCCGTATTGTAACTTTTTCTCTGGAGTCTTATTCGACTCTTACTTGAAAAAATTTATTAAACACGACCCTGTTACACTCTACACTTAAATCTTCAAAACGATGCCCGTTTGAACGGAACGTACTTTTAACTCTCTAGTTGAAACGTTTATTTTTATTAGTTGGGAATTATCATCCATTGTTGAGCGTTTTAAAACAGGTTTTCAACGAAAGTGGACGCATGGCGTCAAACAGAATGTTTCCGGTCAAGAACTTCAGTTTGGAAACCAATATTGCTGAAACTTTGGATATAGCAAGCTTGCATGAAAATCTAGCTTGGGAGTGGATTTGGGGCCAGTCGGGTCATGGTCAATGTCACTTACTAAAATAGAAAAACAGTTTCCGGTCAATAACGTTTGTTTGGATATAACAAAACTGGATGAAAATTTTAGATATAGCAAGCTTGCATGAAGCCCCAGCTTGGGATTGGTTTGGGGGCCAGTCGGGTCAAGGTCAGGGTCATGTTACTAAAAATAGAAAAACTGTTTACCGGTCAATAACTTCCATTCGAATAAGTCAATCTTGCTGAAACTTTGGATATAGCAAGGTTGCAGGAAGACCTAGCTTGGGATCGAATTTGGGACCAGCCCTATCAAGGTCAAGGTCACTGTTACTAAAAAAAAGAAAAATAGTTTCAGCTTAATAATTTGTGTTTAATTGTTAAACCGTTTAAAACCTGGTTTTGTGGCATGGCCACGTTTCTTGTTCTTTATTTATGTGCTATATGCAATATGATAGCTGTGCATACTTTTGGTACAATAGAAAATAATTTCATTTTGAAACTTTTTATATAAAAACGCTGTTGTTGTTTTTTTGTTGTTGTTTTTTATCAGATCAGATAACGAAGCTTTAAAGTTAACACTGCATGTACTACATGTTTACCTCGCCTTGGATGCAGCGTTTTTTTTTACAGTCCCTGCTATGTATGTTCCGCAAACGGGACGGAAGTTAAGAGTGTTTTAGCGTTCGTAGCAAAGGTGTCTCAAGTGCCGCATGAAGATGTTTTGACGCCGCGGAACAAGTGGTCTGATGATGGAAATGTGTGGCATGATGTAGGAACCTGCCCTCAGATACAATGGTATGGAAATGGTGAATAATGATTTTTGCAGCGATCATGATAAGGATGAGGAGAAGGAGGATGGCGATGATGTGGTAGATGTTGTTGCTGTTGTTGATGGTGGTGGTGATGATGATGATGATGATGATGATGATGATGATGATGATGATGATGATGATGATGATGATGATGATGATGGCGGCTGCGGCGACGCCGACGACAAAGATGATGATGATCGTGATGATGATCGTGATGATGATGATGATGAGGAGGATACGCGTGATCTATGTTGTTGATTATGGCGATGAGAAGGAGGATGAATGGGTGTGAAAAGAAGATAAACAAGAAGATATTGACGATAATGATGATGAGAACATCCTGGCCATGTACATTCCGCCGCTTCCCAGTGACATGAGTTTGTTTATCGGGCAGGTGGTAAAACCAAGGGATGACAGTGTTGGTAAGTGGTGTAGGTGAACATGTCCTTGCTAAAGCCTTAAAGTCCTTATACCTTAAAGGTGGTACCCGACAGTTTGGACCATTTGTTCTCTCAAATAACCAAATAAGTCATTGTTACCTGAAAAGGTCTTGCGGAATGCTGTTGATTAATGGGCCTATTGTAAAAAAAAGAATCTACCAACCAGTGCATATAGAGGACGGCATAGCTATAGTCTAATTTAACATTTTATCTGTGGTTCACGGATCACGAACTATTGCATTATTTGATAAATAAATAAAATTTTGTTTGACGCCATATGTTATCCTTTTTCAGGCAGTTATGATTCATTTTGAGGTAATATAAAAATTAACGCGTGTGGAAATACAGTACACAATAGGTAGATACATAATACAAATGTTAAACGTAGTCAATGTTTCGAGACTTCACTGTCTTGGCCTTTCTGGTATTAAAAGTTGAATCTTTTGGCAAGTAGTGTCTAATGGACGCATATATAGTTGTACATGTAAGGCCAGTTGAAAAAACAACAACTATAAAATATAACGTGAATTAAATGTTTTAGTAACATCTTATCATTTACGACTAAAAAAAACGTTTTGTTGGATTTCATGCTATATTTTGATCTGGTTAAATCTAAAATACCAAAAAATATCAAATGTGAGAAATCTAAAAAAAAAAACATGATGTGTAACAAAAATTCAGCTATGGTGTGTTTTAATAAAGAGCTTATCGTTTTTATCTAAGATTAATGTTTCAAACAAAAACAAAAATAAACTGTTTAACTAGAGTGTATACACTATAATATAGTGTATTAAACCAAATATCACTCTCGAATTTATGGCTCTTCGGTAAAGAGAAATATAAACATGCAACGCTCGCTTTATATTTTACGGGTCTCTTAAACATTCAACAATAATTCTGCTTAAAAGCCATCGGGAAATCAATGAAATTTATTAAACAATACATAATCAAGAAGAAATGTGTTAGCTAGTCAAAAGAAAATAAGGACCTTCCTTCCAAATATCAAAATTCTAAAAGTGGCACATTTATTTTTTGGCCCATGACAATATTGATGTTTTTTAATCAATATTAAGGAATTTCCGTCCAGTAAATTTTGTCTAGACAACATTTTTCTTACTCAACAGTGTAATGTTTATGTTTTGTTTGAACGAATTAGCAAATTACTTCGGTTAATTGTGCATACTGGCAATGAATATCACATCACTGGACGTTCATGAATAATAATGTATAAACACAGCGTGTATTCATGCACCTGACATTGATCAAAGTTTCGAAAGTATCACCTTAACGATTTTTAACTCGGATATTTCCAATTAAATGTAAGGAAAGGAAGGAAAGTAAATCTAGAAGGAAGCTGTATCAATGCTGTAAGCCATTTGCCATGAGCACTGGATTGTCCCCAGGTAAGGCGTAATTGGAACACAGCTTTACAAATATTTGTCACTTAAACCTTACATTTGTCAGGATTTGGCCTTAGCGGAGAGATATAAATAGGCGGTCTGGTCTCATAAACTGCTAACCACGACTTAATCAGGATTATACAAATAGTGCTGATCCTGATCAGCGTCTTTCTTCGACACCTTGTTTGGTCAGAATGCACACATGTCTGCAAAATTTAAGTAATTAGTCTTGTAACCTGTGCATTTATTTATTAAGATTGTTTTTAGAATGTTATCAAATTGTAACCCATTATGCAGATTCAGGGTTAATTACCGTGAAAGGGTGGGACTGGACAAAATTGTTATCCCTTTAAGCGATTGTCGCGCCGTGCGGATTAACACAGCCGATTTATAAGCAACTGTTTTTGACGAAACTGACAATGTTGCAAATGCTGCTACCACGCACGTTCAAATCATATCCTCGACAGAAAAAGCATTACGATCTATGTTAATTTGGACGCCCAGATTTATAAAAAATAAGTTATATTTTTTTCTCTTTTTAAAGTATTTTACACTGATGAACTGTGTAGAATACACGAATTTATAACAATTGTTATTAAATACAAGATTATCGATCCGTGGTTGTATGGTTAGAGCGTTGGATTCCGGGGTTTGGGGTTGGGGTGGGGGTGGGGGTGGGGTGCTTGAGTTTGACATTTAAACCTGACACGTGACATAAAGTTTGGACATGACTAGTTACTATGCATTATACAATAAAGTTACTACCTTGGTATTGGTTTTACCCTGGAAGTGGTCCGGCGATAGGGATTACAAAAGGTTGGTAGAACTTGTTTTCTAATCGACTATGAACAAATACAATTTTATAAAAACAAAAATGCAGCAAAGACTTCATGTCGTAGTGGTAGAGTCGCCGACTTGTTACTCCTCTGACTGATAAGCCTCTTATCGCGTGGATTCGAGTTTCATTCGGACTGAAGGAGGTAATGTATGTGGGAAGGTTTTCCAGCTGCGGTGCACAGGTAGTTCTACCAATTGGTTTCGGGTCTTCCTCAACCACTAATAGCTGCATGTCGCTTTTTTACCACAATAATTTGAGCTGAAAACAGTAGCACAGACAATAACTGAGTCTCAGATACTAAACGATAAAATAACAACAACAAAACAAAACAAAAAACAACACAAAATCCACAACATAAAAACGGAAAAAACCCACCTCGACCTAACACATGTAAGAGGTAATCTTACATTGTACTTCATTGCTTGACTAAGCAGATAAATAACCACAATTGCTTTAAAATTACTCAACATTATACGACAATCCGTCATTATTACACTATTATCCAATCTTTCAAATACCAGAGCTGAGTGACATAATAGTTTTTCTTCTATCCCAGTACACATAGCAGATCGTGAAATCGTTTAAGTAAGAACATAAGAAAAAACACCCTCGGGACTAGAGTTGCGTTTGCGTGTATTTGTTGTAGCTCATTTACAGAAAAGAAAAGGAACTCTCATCTATTTCTCAATGCTGCTTTTTTGCGTGGCGAACCAAACTATACTGATTCCAAACTATGGTGGGTGTCTTTTAAGGGTGAAGACTTCTTTCTAATAAAGCGACAAATGTAATTAGAAAACAATAGGTTTCAATATAGAACGTTTAAACATATTTAGACAAAATAACGAGTATGAACTGCGTACCATAAAATAAGGAGACAATGTTCGTGTATGCTGATGGTGAATTATCGACAATTTTATATTCACGTTTATATGTGACATGAAATTTTATTGTTTATTACATTTGCCATATTCATGATCAGTAAAGACTCGTTGCAATGAAGAAAATTTTGTTTTTGTTTGTTGTCTTTTTTATTTAATTTCTCGGATACATCAATGTGGGTCTGCTTGCGGAGCGAGAGGTCGCGGGTTCAAACCCCGGCCGGGTCAAACCAAAGACTTTAAATTTGGTTCTAGTGGCTTCCCTTCTAACGCTCGGGGCTAAGGGGGCAGCATTGCGCCTGACAGGTCGGTGTCGGTATAACGGACCGGTCGGGTTCAGTCCCTGGGTACCTCATAATTGCCCCTGTGCTATAATGATAGAAATGTCGCTGCACAGTATATGCAAACATGCAGGCAAATCCCGTCCCACATCAATGTGGACCCATCTTTTGAAACAGAAACGACTTAACGATACTGACTGTACATGTAAGTCTTAACCCTTTTCAGCACTCATGGGTTGCGTATAGATAATTAGCATTCTATATTGATAAGCATCAATATCAAACTTAAACCCTCAGACCGGTTATCTTGAAAAAAAGAAACTACATGGATATTTTTGATCATTTTTCAGTGTCTTAGTCTAAATTTTATAATTGGTTTAGGTTGATTTTATATACATCGTGCTGACACAGTCGTGGTTTTATTGGATGTAATTCCTACATTGGTGGAGGATCCCCCACACACACACACACACACACACACCCCATACCCACATACCCACATACCCACACATTCCTGCCCCCACCCCAACCTGAGACCAAATTTATCATCTTATATCTAATAGAACACCACATGTCAGCTGGAACAGCCCCTCTCACATGATATTTTTCTATGAGAAAGTGTAATTCTGTTCTGTTCTGCAGATCCTTCACCGACGTTAGCTCCTTGGTTGATTGATGATATATGATACAGGTGCTAACTTAGGGTCACTCGTTTTTCATTGAAAAGACCAGAGAAAGGGCTTGGAGATACCATTCAGACCTATTTGGTAAACGGTCTTTCACGTGAGATAGGAACATGTTCTACGGTCCTAATCTTGTCACACCTGTTAATAACCCATCTTAGTTATTCGCTAAACAAGTACATGATTATGCACAGGTACATGTAACTTAGTGTTGAAAAAAGTGGCTGTGTTTACCTATTTTTTATACTTGGTTTTAGAGAAAGTGCCAAGTGGTTTGTTATTTGTGATATATCTATGTCATTTTCGACAGGAATCCACTGAAATGTCGAAATCTAAAAGTTGTTACCATGAAGAAATAAGGTTTCGCTCTGTTCTAGTGTATAAAAACACTCTCTCTCTCTCTCTCTCTCTCTCTCTCTCTCTCTCTCTCTCTCTCTCTGTCTCTCTCTCTCTCTCTCTCTGTCTCTCTCTCTCTCTCTCTCTCTCTGTCTCTGTCTCTGTCTGTCTCTCTCTCTCTCTCTCTCTCTCTCTCTCTCTCTCTCTCTCTCTCTCTCTCTCTCTGTCACAGAGCGTACGTTTTCTACAAATTGCAGAACTCTGTTTTATCGCTTCCAATGGAGCGATGACAATTAATTTTAAAAAGGGTTACGCAAATGGCACTTATACAGCTTTGTGGTTTACAACAGTTTTTATTAATATGTCAATCTGAGTAAACGTTGGATCTAGTGATATAAGACAATAAAACATCAATACACAAATACATACATTAAAGTTATAATTACAGAAAATTGAAGTTAAATTAAACTAGCACTGTTCGTTTCAATTGTAGTCGAAAAATGTTATAAAATGGCAGTATATTTTTATAGTTCAAAGTTCACTGTTTCAGCATTGAAAACAAAGATATATTTTTAACACTCACAAAGAGTTACTTTAAAACATGATGTTCGCATCAATACAATGGCTGTTATTACTATCACTAAAAGAAAGGTGACGAATATAATAATTCTTCACTATATACGGGTCTTCATTCTTCTTGAAAAGATGTCATCTGCTTTCAAGTTGTACTCATTTATTTGTAGGTAATTTGGGTAAGGTTGCCTCTATCTTAGACTGTCTTCCCAGGATGGGTCTGCTATGGATCTAATAATCCCCTTCTGTTTTCCAAGGATGAATCTATCATGCCATGGGTTATCTATCCCCTTTCTTATCCCCAGGTGGATCTATTATGGATCTGCTTTCTAATGCCCAACATTTTCGTCACAATGTGACTCTTTCGTTAAACTTTCGTCCTTTGTCACGATGGACACTTTTCTATCTGTTTACCAGCAATGTGGCCCACAACCAAAGGAATCATACAACCGTGTCAACGAAGTGACCTCCTCTCTCTGCTATATGTTGGCTTATTTAGTCCCGATGGGACTATTTCATCAAAACTCTCACATTTTTGATATTTGCCCTCACAGAAACAAATCCCTGTCAGACTCACACTACACACACAAACTCACAACCTGACACCCTATTAAAAATAAACAAAGCTAACTTCGATTTCAATTTTGCGACACTCTCTCTCTCTCTCTCTCTCTCTCTCTCTCTCTCTCTCTCTCTCTCTCTCTCTCTCTCTCTCACACACACACACACACACACAAACAAACACAAGTCGTGTTACATTAGATTAAAAATGTCACTTGATACAAATAATGCAGGTCCTGATCACATAACACCCCAGTGTCCTACTGCCCCGGATATATTTCTGTCACACAGACACTATACTGGTGCCACATTTACTACTTGGCCTAACATTTTTACTTTAAACATGGTCCACTATTGTTTAGACCTGAATGAGACACTTCGTGTGAGAGACGTTGACATGATTACTTCCCGATCGATAATACTTCATTGATAATTCCCCTCGAAGATTAAGATCTCAACAGCAGAACCTGACAGAGCAATATATGTCTGATGTATACATACACTGTATGATCAATCTACCAAAAATACATCCAATATAATGCGATCACGGTAGGCACCTTCGGTCAGAAGATGCAGTGATGCCTTTACAGTCATAGCATTTTTAAACCAATTTTACACATAATTTAATTCCATAAACATACAAAACAATGTGCATGTACATTTTCAAGTCATAGGTGTGGGTGTCGAGGC
This sequence comes from Sinonovacula constricta, assembly GCA_007844125.1. Lineage (NCBI taxonomy): Eukaryota > Metazoa > Mollusca > Bivalvia > Cardiida > Solecurtidae > Sinonovacula > Sinonovacula constricta. Next base: position 24,698,085 of record CM017563.1, read on the forward strand.
CACCCCCTCCCCCACCCCCACCCTGCACACCGTTTAGCAGAACCCCTGGTATAAGTTACATATGAAAACAACAATTTTCAATGTTTACCTAATAATAACATTAATCAATAAATTACATGCAATTATTCGTCACGATTTATAAGTTTTATGTTGTTGTGAGAACATCTTTTACAGATTTAACATTATTACATGTTTGCCTTTTACAGGAAAAAAATATTTTTATATTCTAACAGTTGTAACATGTTATGAAAGCTAATCAAGGATATCGTCGTGTCTCGAAATCCCTAAGAACGTCGTATATACATCAGGCTTTTTTGCTATACTGGATTGCAGGGGCTCGGGCCAGCAAGAATGAATTATGATCTATAAGAAGTTAAACAACTTGTTGATTATCAAGTGTCAAATAAAATAGAAAGTAGTGAACCTAATAGCATTAAATCGTTCCACACACAAACACCCCTCAACTAAGACGTATTCGTTGACACAATACTAGAATATAGTCAACTGGACAATAGAGCGGTGCATGCTGGGACAGACGAAGGCTTTAAATCCACTTTTTATTACAATAAGCTCCAGCCTCGTAGTTTCAATGCCAGCAGTGGCCCTACTTCGCAAAAGAACAGATTACAGATTGTCAAATATATTTTCAGACCGTGGCATGTCTCAGTCAAGAATCGAACCCATGACCTCCCATATCTGGGGCTGAGTGACATTTTTATTATAAACCGCCCATTTGTTAATTACAACATTAAATTCTAAGCTAGTAGCATACATCTTTATGCATCTGTTCATATACATGTAGTCTCAGCAGCACTAATGTGTGCTCTGTTTGCCTATGCCATGTCAATCCGATTTGCAGGCTATGAAATAACCATGAAAAAATACAACGTACATTAGTAAACTCCGTGGATATAAACTACATATTAAATATTGATCAATTGCAATTGTTATGTCAAATATTGCTTAAAAAGCTGAAATGTTCCATTTTACTTTGATTTAAGTAAAGAGATCAAGAAGAAAGAAAAAGAAATGTCCAATTAGTAAATGGGTGTACACTAATTATTTTTCTAACAATGGTCGATCAGCCGAGTGATTGGGTAGCAATTTGTACAAAGGACACGAATATAATCCGCATTAAGGAACTCGATGTAGGTAGTCTTTCGTGTACGTGTATACCACTATATATGAACAGAACAGAACTAAATATATTGAGTCGTATACAAAAGGCCATTGTAAAACAGAGTATACACTGCAATTGTCACATAATCTACAGGGTCGGGGTGGGGTGCTTTTTGGCAACGCGCGTTCAAGAACTACAAAATACGATGTCACATAGCTGATAATGAATTGTAATATAATTTGTATAAAACCCTAGATGATTTTGAGAAAACAACGAAGATATAAACATGTTCCAGTATGTCTGTTAGGAGAATGTTCTTTCAAAACTACAGTTATTAAACAAATAAAGGTATAAGGTTTGTAATTTAACGACAGTTTTGTAGGTGAAATATGTTAAAAATGAATTTTTGATAGGAGACTATTGCAAAGGAAAGTGGATTTTATATTGTAAGCATAGTCCATTTTGTAGGTAAATAAAATATTTCTGTATCTTTATATTTTTAATTGAAATAGCGTTTATTTATATTTTGCTATATATTTCTTGCAGAATGCAAGCCTCAACATATGGTACTTTAGACTGGTTGTACATTTTGAAACTAAGTTAAAATGTCCGTAAGCCTATACCTCATAAATTATTTCTTTGCTTCATTTATATTTCGAATCTCTAGTTGTATACTATTGAATGAATACTTAAGGTAAGGAAGCCGTTCTATTCGACTTAATTTACCATCGCCTCCGCCTTAATGTATACACATGTACACGTATTCGGCGAGCTCAATCTAAATAGAAAGTTAATTGAACAATATTTCTTCAGGGTATGGGTCCGTGATAAATCATTGACATGTAAATGTAAGCACTCAGCGAGACTTCTGATCAATTAGGAGGATTGTGTAACTTCTACCGCGATAATTGATCATTAGAATCATCCTTTTTACAATCGATATGGATCCGAGTTGAACACAGGAACAAATAAAACCGAAACCTTATACAGCTGTCTAATTTTTATTTTGCTGTGAGAAGTTTGTTTTCAGATTTTATCAAAGTTTTCATCTGAAACTAAATAGAATATATTTTATTTCAAAATGCTCTGGCATTAAAAAATTTGTTATTATCTTAATAAATTTAAACAAACGGTATGAAGTTGCAAATATGCCATACTGAAACAAGAAAGAACATAAGTTTGAAAGAACACGAGGGTTAAAGCATAAATTGTATGAGAATGTTTTGATTGGTTAAGTAATGTGTGCCAAATGATGTTGTCTTCAAAGAAAGATTTAATTTTAGACATAGGAGTGTTGCCTTTACTGTGATATCACGATGCATATACACTATGTGATATACTTGTTGTTAAAATGATACCTCGATGACACACTTTACAAATATTTCAATCGGTGTTAGAAAACAGAATAGATGCTTTATTTATAACGCACACACGTGTATTGCCAATTTACGAAGAATTGATCAAACGGATAAGTTTACACTGAATTGTGGCTGCGGCTATTATCCCGATACTGAACATGACTGTAATAGTGGTACATAGCTTGAGCCTAATATAGGTAACCTGCCAAGATAAACTGTGCTAGATCTAGTTACATCACCATTCTCGAGAACCTAATTCCCCCCCCCCCCCCCCCCCCCCCAATTTCTCCAGATGCAAACAATATTAACCAATGTTTCGTTTCGAGTTTGTATTAAAACCTTTGTTTACATAACGCAGATACATCAAACATATTCGCCCAAATCCACTCAAGAGTTTCTTGCTCACGATACGGAGGTACTTCAAGATTTTACATTTGAAATTTATAAGTTTGTTTATATTTTAACAAAATAGCTAGGCATATCCCCAGCAGTATGCATATAAGTGTCCTTGGCTGACTCCATAAGCTACCAGGGGCGCCTGTGGCGTAGTGGTAGAGTTGCCGATTTGTAACTGCTCTGGCTGCTTAGCCTCTCACCGCGTGGGTTCGAGTCCTGTTTGGAGGAATGACTTAATGAAAGAAGGTTTCCCAGCTGACTGGCGGTGCGCCGGTGGTTCTACTCAGACATTTGTCTGGGATCTTCCTCCACCATAATGCTGGACGTTGCTATAAAAAGCATAACTGGTCGCTACAATGTATTTCAAAAACAAACAAACCATAAGCTACCGCATGTTGGCGGAACATGTATCCATCTTATCTGGACATAAAATATCGACTCGGTTTTACTGAGGTAAAATAGGCATAAAATTGAACAAGCCGAGTCATTAAACCCAGCAAGTGGAAGTAAATTATGTCTTCCATAGTGGGTGCGTTATAAATCAATTACGTGTACATACCTAACGTTCCAGACCTGTAGAAACTTACCCTTTATTGATATAATCCAGAAAATTCGCCTTTTTAATTTCCTTTGGTGTAAAATATCCAAATACACTTGCTATTAACATCCATGTATGTATTTTACGCACAGTTTAAGGGCGCCGCCTTTTCAGGTATAAATAGTGGAGATATATTTGGCTTAAATGATATGGTCTACCAGCAGTTGTTCTACCTGTTTCAGGGGATCGCTACTTCGCTACTCCCCAGGTATTTGTAAAAGCTGGCTATGCCCGAGTTAGGACAATACATTGGCTGAACGCTCTGTTGGTTCAGAATAGATAAAAAGCAAACAGAAGGGTCGCATACAATACGAGTACAGTAAAAAAAGAGCCCGGTGACAAGAGAAAATGGCGTGAAGATGTAAATAGCAGCCTCATTGTTCTGCCGGGATTTTCGATGTCCGGCTAATGCTACATGTACAGTGTGACAAAGTGATGTTCTTAATTTGAACCACATATTTTGCTGCATTTACTGTGACACCATGTCATGGTAATTAAATGTAATATCACACATTCCGCCGATTCTAAATTACGGTTAGAAAGTCCTGAAACTCTCGTAAGCAAGGGAGATAATCCCTATCGTTTTTTTTATCATGTAGGTATGTCGTGAGCTGCTACTTCAATTCTGGGTCGCCTAAACTCTGCGTCCAAAGCTAGTGCAAAAATAGATATATCGATTTGAGTTTGGTTTACCGAATCACCAACATCCTGATAGACGAAGGCGTTATATTCTGGTTCGTATCAAGATTCATTTGCGTATTGTTTGTTGGGTTTATCGTCGCACCAACAGTTTTTCAGTTATCTGGAGACGGTGTCCACTTGAAACAGATATAGTGCTGCCTTCACTGTGTATAGCATGCCGTAAACACCTGACATGGCATGATACGACACCCAGTCACATTATCCAGACACCGGGCCAACCAGTCGTGGAACTACCCTTATATTTGCTTGAGCGTTGAGCATGAGAACTTTACTACTACCATTTTTAATGGTCCTGCCCCCCACCCCCCCCCCCCCCCCCCACCCCCGTACCTGAAACCGACGCTCCACCGATTGCGCTACAAGGTCCGGGGTTACAGGCGCGGATCCATACCAGTTCACACCGTTTCACGTGAAACGGTCAAAATTCCTGAAGCTAATTTTTCAAAGGCCTCAAAAAATTGGTTTCACGCCCTGACCACAACCACTGCTAAGCATATTAGCTAGGCACATAAATACAATGTTGTTTCATCAAATGTGGTGATTTGTGCATGTTTCTCGTGTATTTTGCTACATTTGGAAACAAAGTTTGTCATTTGAACAGTAGTTGTATTCTTGTTTCAATGAAACATTTTTTTTATACTTGAATGGGACCAAGGACTGGCTACTTGATTCCCCTCTGTAACTGTGAATAGTTCAAATTTATGGTCTGTATCAGCCCCTGGGTCATCATGTGGGTATGATTTAACCTTAAATCGTTTAAAATACATATATAAGTGGGCTGGCAGGTGTGCATGTGAAAACATGTTCCAGCATTTAATGAAGGGTCCAATCATCCATCACATGGCGACAGGTGCACATGACGATAAAATTATGAGGAAAACTGACACGAGAACAACAAGCATTACACGTGTTTAAGGTTCTGGACCTGTAACTAACTTCGGTAAACATCGGCACTCGGTATGATCCGGTTTTATTTGAATAGCATTCGTCGTAAAGTTTCGTATTTGCTATTTTTAGTAGTTTTTCACCACGTGATATGGATTTTCCATGACGTCATTGGGTTACCCATTTCTCAAAAATGAGGGAACCGGGAGCTCGACAGGGTGATCGTCGAGGGCGATATTGTAAAAATAGTGGTTTATCGACAACAAAGTCATGTAAAGTTGAAGTGGATCATAACTATTGTGTTGGTTTCCTGTGTACAGGTGAAAAATGCACTGTTTCATCTTGTGTTTGCGATTTAAATTGTCCTTCGCATGCTAACTGCGAGAGTTAGTGACATGGTTTGACGCTCGCTCACCTTTGTCTGATATTTTCTCCGGATGGCCAGGATGGACTTTTAAATGTGTTCAGTGGTCAATTTTGTGAGGGACAACCAAGTGTCACTAATACCAAAAGAGTGCTTGACTCAGTTATTCCTAAAACTGTCGGATTTTTTTACGAAAACCGTGTAAAGTGGTTAATTTCAAATATTTCTGTCAAGCCAGCCAAAATCAGTAAAGAGAAGGTTTTTTGTAATAATGCAGAGTTTTACATACATATTTCCATCTCTTATACAAACTGTAGGTGATTTTTTGTATAAAGGAGTATAATCTGTAATTGACCATTTTGACGTTATTTTTCGCTATAAATTCTATTGCAGTTTCATTAAAGTAACCTTTACAAATTTTTATAAATTTTATTAGGATCGGTAAAATGCCTTTAAAATCTCATATTATGGGCAGTTCATATTGCAGAAAATTTTAAAACTAGTTGTATGTGTCTAACTAGCTTCAAACTTGAGATATTTGCTTTTATAGATAGAGTAAATTTTTAAACACACCCAAAAAATTCGGATTTTTGCTCGGGGGGACATGTATGCAAAGTTCTGTAAATTTTATTAAGAACGGTAAAATGCCTTTAAAATCTCATATTATGGGCAGTTCATATTGCAGAAAATTTTAAAACTAGTTGCATGTGTTTAACTAGCTTCAAACTTGAGATATTTGCTTTTATAGATAGAGTAAATTTTTAAACACACCCAAAAAAATTCGGATTTTTGCTCGGGGGTACATGTATGCAAAGTTCTGTAAATTTGATTAGGAACGGTAAAATGCCTTTAAAATCTCATGTTATGGGCAGTTCATATTGCAAAAAACTTTAAAACTAGTTGTATGTGTCTAACTAGCTTCAAACCTGAGATATTTGCTTTTATAAATAGAGTAAATTTTTAAACACACCCAAAAAATTCGGATTTTTGCTCGGGGGTACATGTATGCAAAGTTCTGTAAATTTTATTAAGAACGGTAAAATGCCTTTAAAATCTCATATTATGGGCAGTTTATATTGCAGAAAATTTTAAAACTAGTTGTATGTGTCTAACTAGCTTCAAACTTGAGATATTTGCTTTTATAGATAGAGTAAATTTTTAAACACACCCGAAAAACTCGGATTTTTGCTCGGGGGTACATGTATGCAAAGTTCTGTATTTTTATAAGTATTTGTCCAAAGTGTGATCTTATTGTTCTGATTTATTATGACATGATTGTGTAACAGGAAAATTGGTTAAAATTTGAATATAGAACTGTAGAATTTGAAAAAATGGTACTTTTTCATTTTTTGTTCCAGCACAATTTACGGTGTTTATGAAAATCAAGGGTCACTTTATAAAAATGTACATAACTTGAGTTACAAACGGTAAACTTCCTTAAAAATTCACCGTAAGATGTGTTTTATAGTACAGATTCAAGAAACAGTATCATAATAAGGATTGTGGAAGGTCACCTTTACAGGTCCAGAACCTTAAAAGTTGTTTTAATTTATTTTATTTTTTTGTTACATCGCACTGACACAATTATTGTCATACTGGTGACGTCCAGCTACTTATTGGTGGGAGAAGACCCCAGACTTATCTCTGAGTAGAACCACCTGCGCACCGCAGGTTAGCTGGAAACCCGCCCAACATGAAGTTTTCGCCACGACAGGGACTCGAACCCACGCAGTGAGGGGCTGAGGAGTTTCAATTCAGCGACTCTAACCGCCCCCAATGTTTAAAAGGAATACACCTTTGGATATTTTCCTAAAAATATTATTTTAAGCTAGACAAATGGACAATTATACTATATTTACAGTTAAAACGAGCATGATTATTACGAAAAATAGGCTCGTAGGTGCTATGTGGGTTTAATTTATCAACTGTCCTACAATTTATCAACTGTCCAACAATTTATCAACGAGAACAGATCTCCGAGGTGTAGCAACTACAAGTGAAATGAATAGATTTTTTTTCTGTTTGTTTTTTTAAACAATGAGCAGATGCGTTCCCTTTCAAAAAATGTCTTACAATCCATCAGCGAGAACAAATATCCCTGTTTGCAGCAACTACATGTGAAATGAATGCATTACATAAGTGTTTAACTATTGATTGTCCGATCAAACCGTATCCTGCTGCTTAGTTAATAACCCATCAGGCGTGTAGCTGACTGTACGCAGTATACGCAGCTGCGAATACATTGCCACTAAAGAGTGAAACATAAAAATATAAAATCTGCAATAAAAATCTTACGCTCTTAAAGGTAAGGTGTATTTATTGCAATCAACTAATACCGCTTTTTTGTGAAAAAAAAAAATGTTAAATTGCATAATCGATTTAGTACTTTTCTGTAGTCCCTGGTATGGGACAAGTTTTGTATTTTTATATTTCAAATCAGTACTTCGCTGACAATTTAGTCCTCAAGACGATCGCACATGATGTACTTAAAATCTAGTTATATTTTGATCCCGAAACCTCCCTATAAGTCACCATGGCCGATCTAGAAACACAAAAAATCCGGGCAACATGGCACCGGAACCCTCTACCGGCCATGCGTACACATCACATCATGCCTAGCTACGCCCCTGCCCACATTAACTTACAACTTACTTGATAATATTTCATGAACAATACTATTGTAGTCATACACAATACAATCGTCAAGACATTTCAGCAAATAGTTCCAATACTGGCCAGACAGGTCCCTGCATCTACATAATGGATCTACAAAACTTATCAATACATGATAAATTTTCGTTTTGCAGATTGCCTAAAAGCTTCAGTACCATTTCTCTTAACCAGCTAAGCACAAAATATGACCTAACAGAAGCGAATGGTGTTGGTACCGACCAACTGATCAGCATATTACCTGCCGAAATATTAAGTAAGGCCAGTTATCTTGGCATGAACATGCAACATTAGCAAATAACTTAATCCATTGTAGCAGGTGAAGAAACATTTGTCAGCGTGACAGACTGTGAAGAAATTGCCAACTATATTTAATAACACCTAAAACCTTGATGAATGCCAGGCACGTTATGTCATCTTAACAGTTTTCAAAGGTCCGTGGTTTAAAAATAATACTTAAACTAGATCTAAGTCATCATTAAAATTCAGTGGATGTTAATTACAAAAAAAGGAGACAAAATGTAATAAAACACAAAAATTCTGTTTTTTTTTTTTATTTTTAGAATTCTATCCCATGACCTCTTGTTGACTGCACCACAACCCCTTCCACTTTTATGGAGTTTTATTAAAACCGAGCTTATCATTAGATTTGTATTAAAGTCGGATCCAAAGACAGTCAACATCTACCTCTTCAGTCAGTCTTCAATGCCATACATGGGTACTTGTGCGATGGGATGGGATTTGTCGACATTTCTATCATCATAGCACATGGGCACTTATGAGGTGCCCAGGGACTGAACCCGGTCGGTCCATTATACTGACACGAGTCAGGCGTTATGCTGTCCCCGTAGCCCCGAGCGTTAGGAGGGAGGCCACTACTACCAACTTTTAAGTCTTTGGTTTGACCCGTCCGGGGTTTGAACCCGCGACCTCCCAATCCGCAAGCCGACGCTCTACTTATTGGGCTATTGCGGCCGGTGGTACTTGTGGTTTGTATTATTTAGCACACATACTATTGTTTTCAAGATATTGTTAAAACTACACTGGCTTAAGACAAACTGATCATTTTATATAAAAACAAGAGCACTGCAAGGCGGAGCAAAATATGCCCGTCAATAGAGCAATTTTGGAACAAACTGCTGTGCACTCTTGTGCAATGCAGTATGACAATGTTTTGAACTGCACTCTGGGTTATTGTAAGAAAAACTGAAATTAAAGTAGAATAGCATAAAAAAATATTTAATCTGCCAATTTGCTGTACACTGTTGTGCAATGCACTCTGGCATGATTGTGGACTGCAATCTGGGTAATTGAACAAAATATCAAAGGAGAATACTAACAAATATACAAATATTTACAAGTGAGTAATGGCATTTGTGCAGAAAGGGGCATTACTCAGAAATAAGAAGAGGCGAGTGACGGTTTTTGTGCACTTCACTCTGTTTTAATAACATCTTTCCACCTTAAGTTTCCAGTCAATAGCTTTGATAATGTAGGAGTATGGTCCAGACAAACATAAAAAATGAACTAAGGTTAATAACTCCAAAGTCATAAAATGTAGAGTGACGGTTCTAATGGACTGCACTCAGTCTTAATGCGATCTATCCACCTGCAAAGTTTGAAATCAATAGCTTTGATAAAATAGGAGTTATGCTCCAGAAAAAATTAAACAAAGGGGCATAACTACAAAATCATGAAGTACTGAGTTACGGTTCCTGTGCACTGCACTTTGTCTCAATAAGACTTATCTATGTATCAAGTTTCAAGTCAATAGCTTTGATAATGTAGGAGTTATGCTCCGGACAAGAAAGGTCAGTAACTCCAACATCATAAAGTGCAGAGTGATGGTTCTTGTGCATGCACTATATCTCAATGAGATCTATCCACCTATGAAGGTTCAAGTCAATAGTTTTGATAGTGTTGGAGTTATGCTCCGGACAAACATCTGGATTCTGCCAGCCCACCCGCCATGGGTGATCCCATAATATGTCCATCTTTGACTGGCTTATTAAAAACAATTGTGTTTCTATTGTGATAATTGTTTGTGTTAGCTTTTTAACTTATTTGTAAATAATCAAAGCAAAGTTTTTGTTGATTGATTTATTTGCATGAACTATGAAACAATGGCATAGAAGAAAAATAGATATACATAAAGATAATAATAGAGAGATATGTAAGTTAATCACTCTACTGTATTAAGTAAATGCTTGGCTGCACAATGACTTTTAAAGGACAAATTTTCAGCATTTACTCCAACAAGGACTACAGTCTAAGTCTGTAACAAACTAACCTACGGCTAAAATTCATCAACCAATCTAAAGCTAAGTAATTTTAATACCATCAAAATAAGGTTGTACATGTTATTTAGATGTGTTTATCCCTTCTAACAGTCACAGTAAATGCATTATGCAAAATATCATACATGTATTTCTCAAAAGTTAAGATAATTGGAGAAAGTCTCCTAAAATCAATAACTGCTTAATACATAATTTCTCACATGCAAACCTTAAAATGGATATGACTTGAGCAAAAAAGTGTAGATCTAAATCGACCTGCTTCCACTGGGGACTGTCTGATTAAGATCTGCACTTTTTGCTTCTTTTCTTGAGCAAAATTCTCTTTTTATCTTTGTATGATATTGTTAAGGGATACCTAAGAAGGTGTACTGCTTATTTATATAGCATGATCGGTGTATAGAATAAATGGCTGTCTATATTCATTCACTATTATAAATCATCTACATGCCCTTGTTCTGTTTTAATGTTCATAAAAACATCCAACATTTTCATGAACTTTAAAACAAAATGGGCATTTTCTGTTTGCATGGGATAAGATGGAAAAAATAACTTAAGTTTACAATAATATTACAGCTTAACAATGAAACAAAAGATTTAAAAGTTAAAATGCCAATTCTTTCCTACTAATGTAACATAAATGTAACTTGTAACCTGGTATACATTAATTGATCCGGCTTATGCAAAGATGGTAGATCCTGATCTGACGACTCCCTGCCGGGAAGTCTAGGACCTTTTGCAATCAGCAGTAAGAAGATGACTAAGAATTAAATTTTGGGCAATTATGACATGTAGCAAGCAAAGAATATACACTTTTGCTTCACTTATGCTTAAAGCAATTTACCAATTATTCAAGATTAACATAGCAAGCAGGTGAAATTATGTTTTACCTTCAATAAATGTAAATCTATTGCAGTTACATTGTTCATCAGATATGTTTCAAACAAAAAACACAAAACTTTTAATAACATAATTAAAATTAAAAATAAATCATGCACTGACCATACATTTATCAGCAAAGCAAACAACCAATAAATTTATAAACAAAAACAACTGAAAGTAACTTTATTCTCTCCCTACCCAGTCAGACTAACAAACATAATTATAGATAAAATAGGTAAAAACTGACAACTTTAAACAACAATAGAATTCGGTATATGTGTTAACTTTGTTTAATATAATAAAGTGCTTGTAGCTTGATGAATATTGGTCCATATTTATAATCACCTGTTTTCATTAAAACAACCTAAAACCTGTCATGTAGTGCACTTTCAAAAAGATAAGAGAAAAAAAAAACAGGATATGAAAAAAGTACTCTGAATTTTTAATATGATACAGTTAATATAATATTAACATCATTATTTATATTGTTATTATATTTTTCATGATAAAACATGATAAAAATATTTAATTAGATGTTAATGTTAGATTAATAAGCCTGTTCTTTATAATCATGGAAGACCATAAGTAGTTATAAACAATATGTCAATCATTATTTACAAACCATTATAAACAAACTTGCATTAAAGACTAAAATTAGCAGAAACAATAAAATAGTTGAAAACAACATAGTGTTCAAACACACCTGGTTTAAGGTGAATGTATAAAAGGTTTTCTTGAGCTGCAAATTCTTCAATGCCTGAAACTGCCGTTGCCTGGAACATAATTCTTTTTGTCTGAAACCACTCCGAACATTTGAATGGTCAAAGAAGAGAAATTTTTAAAACAGCCAATCAGAGGGCAGATAATGTTTCACTATCTGTAGATGTTAGAAAACACACATTGAACTTAAATCCAATACTGTTACGATTGTTTTGTTCTTAAGATACTGTGCAGTGACACATTGTCACCTTGTACCAGTGATGTGAAATTTATAACAGTCTTCGTCGTAACCGGCTTGCCCGAAACCCGGGACAAGTGATTTATCCGTAAACAAAAGCCTGATTTATTGTTAACATTGGTGTAAAATGAGGAAAATTTCCCCTAATCGGCAATAAAAGCTGACAGGTTAAGCCGTCTTTAAGAGTGTTCTGTATCACTGAAACGCTTTTTGCATGAATGACAAAGGCCCCGGCTTGATGTCTTGCAATGATGTTTTCGGGCTAGTGAAACCAATTTCGGGCAAGTGATTTTTCTCAGAGGCTTGCCCAAAGGGGTAAGTGTTTTGAAAAAATAAAGGCGACGACTGCTATCAAAACTTTGACTCTTAACACCATGTCAAAGCACATGTATCTTTGTAAAGACATGTAAAGAATGGGCTCAGTTTCATCTGTATCATACACAATCTTTGACCAATATATGCTCAAATGAGGTTTCAATCTTTAACTAATTATTGAATTCAAACATCATAATCTTGAAGCAAGGCATGTACTTATAAAACATTTGAACACAAGTCCAAAACAATTTCCTAATGCATTAATTGAATTGTTATTATTTGTTACATCACAACACACAATTACTGCTGGAGGAACACCAGAGCACCAATATCTAGGTAGAACAATCTGCAGGCCAGCTGGAACACCTCCCCAATATGTCAGTTCTTGCCCTGATAGGGACTTAAACCCATGCGGTGAGGGGCTGGGCAGTTACAAGACTCTAACCACTTGGCCACAGGCGCCCCCATTGTTTTAAAGGGTATAAACCTTTAGGTATTTTCCTTAAAATATTACTTTAAGCTAGACAAATGGACAATTATAATATATTTACAGTTCAAACTGCTCGGTTAAAAGTTAATAGCAAAATGAACTGCTAACATATAGACAATGCGCAACAAACAATAAAAAGACTATTCAGGCATACAGGAGTACTGGTTTTTAAAGGTTTTAAAGTTGAGATTAGGAGATCTAGAGAATGCCAGAGAAATGCCTCGAACTTAAAGGTTTTATAACCATTAAACAACAGCATCACTAGAGTCAAATCTCCACCAAATATCTGACTCCAAACTGCTCAATCATTTATCTTGACCCTTTTCTTGTGGCCTACACAAGACCAGGAGTTACCGCCTAGACTTCAGTTTGTCTCTACACGTTTTATCACAGTGGAGAAAGTTCATGCATAGGTCCATATCAACCCTTGTCTGGATTGTCACCAAGTCCAACCTAACACAATGTCCTTTCTCTGAACTGTTTCTATATGTTCTCACATGCTGTCACAGCATGCTGCTTTAAGCTGGTATCAGTCTTACTACACCCTTCAGAAGAAAACTTTTCGCCCAAGTTGATTGTTGGCAGGGACTGCAGTTGCATTGGGTTGAGCAGAGAACCTGTCATTTAACGATGTGGAAGTCTGAAAATGAAAAATGAAAGGCTTATTAAAACCATGTTGTAATGTTTTTATACAATGTTTATACTTAAGGCACAATTATGTTGATCTTGACTAATCAGCTTCCACTTAGAGAGTTATTGTGGAAAACTATTTAAATATCAAGTCATACAATTGCAGTTAATCATTTCCTAGGTTTCAATCGACACCTTGACATACTTTCCAAGGATCCATATATGAAAAACAAGGCAAGAAATTTTCATGTGAAAAGTTCTTCAGGCTGACTAATTCTACCAACAAAGGTTATGTAAAGATCTGCACATATGCTTTTTTTAGTAAAATTAACAAAAGAACCAGATATTTCATGTGTCTTTATATCAGTGAAGTTATGATGTTTGTGTTATAAAACAATAAGCTATCGTAATCAAGACGATATTTTTTTATGAGCATATTGCAGCATGAAGCCTTATAAGTAATTAACAAGGGAACCGTAAGGCAGAGCATTACATGCTGGAAGGTCAAGCCACAAGTGCACATTTATACAATTCCTCTGTTTATTGTTTGTTTGTTTATTGGGTTTATTGTCCCACCAACAGTATTTCAGTTATCTGGAGATGGTATAACTCTGTTTAGAATATCTGCCGAGAGACATAGGAAGAATTATCTGCACAATAGTTTGCCATGGAAATTATATATAAACAAGAATATTCTAGAACAGCAAACCAAAATTCTTTGCATCCCATTGAGGCTACGACCTTGGTGATTTTTTGTCCTAGGAGATTTTGTTGAGTAATTTAATATAATTTATGTTGTAAATGAGAACATTGATGAACAATGCATCTGAGTTTTCAAACCTTTATGCTCACAGCAATGTTAATCATCCAGATAAGGATGAAGAAATACTTATGAATAATAAATTTACAACAACAAAATTCTATATAACTATATACCATACCAGACATGGGACTACAATGCAATTTGATAAGTAAGAGTTATATCCCCTGAAAAACAAAAACAAAAAAGATTGCTGGTGTTACTTACTGTTGCCTGACAGAACATGTTCTTCTTGAACTGGTATTTCATGGGCACAGCAGGCTTCAAACTCTGTGAACAGGAAAGAGTAATTTTATTACAGATCACTTGAAAGGTTTTCAGACCATGACCTTACAATAATAATGTATCAACAGCAAAACCACTCTTGAAATGTCCCCAAAACAGTACATGTATTTCAATTGTCCGGAGATGGTGTCCTTTAATATTGAGAATATGAGACAATAAGCTTGTTGGGTTTATCAGCCCACCAATAGTATTTCCGTTATTTGGAAATGGTCCACGTCAAGCAGATATAGTGCTGCCTTTACTGTGTATAGCATGCCATGAACACCTGCATGACACCACATCCAGTCACATTATCCCGACACCGGGCACACGTCATGGAACTACCCTTATATTTACTTGGGCATTAGCAAAGGAGCTATACCAATTAGCGACTTTGGTATGTTGTGGTTCGGATCGAACCTTGGGCCTTCTGTGTCTGGAGCCATGTTCTCAATTTAAAGAATGACTTAATAATAAAAAAAATGCATGCATAAAGATTGGAGACTCAGTGTAACAACACATAATCACACAGCTTAAAAGTATGAACAGAAATTGTAAGCCCCATATCTGCTAGCAGTTATGGGTTAACTGCATCACTGGGTATATAGGAAGTGTTTTATGCAATTCACTGCCGTCACAATCTCAGCAGGTGTTCTAAATGAGTCGCATGTCTGTGACTAGAAACCAGTGAGGTTTGTTCTTTGGCTTATTTAGGGGTTTTTTCTTTGTGTGTATACATCATTACTTATTAATTAAAAAATGCAAAAAAAAGTACTTAACAAACTTCATAAGCATAAATTGTTTTTATCTTTACAATACCAAATGTTCCTCAATTTGAAAATAAAATGATTTAACATGTACTAAAAAAAATAACAAATAAACAATTCACACCAACACCTTTATAGAGATAAAACCAGGATATGAACACACGCAGTGAGGAGTTGAGGTGTTTTAAGTCAGTAGCTCTAACCGCTTGGCCAGGGACGCTCTCAAATAAATGGAATATAACAAAACGTTTACTTACAGCAATTTGAGCCTGTAAGGTGGGATCAGTGTCTTGTAAGTTGTAGCGAGGAATCTTGTTCTTTCTTGGCCTGATAAAAAACATAATTACCATATAAATTGTACAATATACTAAAACAGATGTAATTTTTTCAGTGCCAGATGTTTTTCAACAGAAAATTGAGTTTGACTTTAACTCAAACTAATCTTACAGAAGAAGTGTTAATATTTTCTTACACCTCAAAGTGACAATAGTATAATGGGCCAGCTATTATTGACGGATATAGGCCCCAGGCAAATGTCTATGAAGAGCCATGAACTGCAGGGCACTGCAGGTCAGCTGAAAGACCTCCACCCATGGAAGGGTCCTGACTAGGTTTTTAGTTTATGGAATTCAATGCAGCGACCATTTATGATCATTATAGCATCCAGCTTTTTGGTAAAGAAATACCCAACACACACGTCTGGGTAAAACGCACCACAAGTCAGCTGGAAGTCCTTCTCACATTAAGTCCTTTGCCCTGAACGGGAATCGAACCCATGCGGTAAGAAGCTCCTGACTAGGATTGGAGCCCTGGGGGCAAGAACAGCATGTCAGATACTCTTCCCACTTGTCCACCGTGTCATTGTGATAGCATGCCATACACATTGTGACAGCATGCCATACACATTGTGATAGCATGCCATACACATTAAGACAACATGCCATACACATTGTGATAGCATGCCATACACATTGTGACAGCATAACATACACATTGTGACAGCTTGCCATACACATTGTGAAAGCATGTCATACACATTGTGATAGCATGCCATACACATTGTGATAGAATGCCATACACATTGTGATAACATGCCATACACATTGTGATAGCATGCCATACACATTGTCATAGCATGCCATACACAATGTGATAGCATACCATACACATTGTGATAGCAAACCATACACATTGTGACAGCATGCCATACACATTGTGACAGCATACCATACACAATGTTACAGCATGCCATACACATTGTGATAACATGCCATACACATTGTGACAGCATGCCATACACATTGTGACAGTATACCATACACATTGTGACAGCATGCCATACACATTGTGATAGCAAACCATACACATTGTGACAGCATGCCATACACATTGTGACAGCATACCATACACAATGTTACAGCATACCATACACATTGTGACAGCATGCCATACACATTGTGACAGTATACCATACACATTGAGACAGCATGCCATACACATTGTGACAGCATACCATACACATTGTGATAGCATGCCATACACATTGTGACAGCATGCCATACACATTGTGACAGCATGCCATACACATTGTGACAGCATGCCATACACATTGAGACAGCATGCCATACACATTGTGACAGCATGCCATACACATTGTGACAGCATGCCATACACATTGTGATAGCATGCCATACAAATTGTGACAGCATGCCATACACATTGAGACAGCACGCCATACACATTGTGACAGCATGCCATACACATTGAGACAGCATGCCATACACATTGTGACAGCATGCCATACACATTGTGACAGCATGCCATACACATTGTGACAGCATACCATACACATTGAGACAGCATGCCATACACATTGTGACAGCATACCATACACATTGTGACAGCATACCATACACATTGTGACAGCATGCCATACACATTGTGACAGCATGCCATACACATTGTGATAACATGCCATACACATTGTGACAGCATGTCATACACATTGTGACAGCATGCCATACACATTGTGATAACATGCCATACACATTGTGACAGCATACCATACACATTGAGACAGCATGCCATACACATTGTGACAGCATGCCATACACATTGTGACAGCATGCCATACACATTGTGATAACATGCCATACACATTGTGACAGCATGCCATACACATTGTGACAGCATACCATACACATTGAGACAGCATGCCATACACATTGTGACAGCATGCCATACACATTGTGACAGCATGCCATACACATTGTGATAACATGCCATACACATTGTGACAGCATGCCATACACAATGTGACAGCATGCCATACACATTGTGACAGCATGTCATACACATTGTGACAGCATGCCATACACATTGTGATAACATGCCATACACATTGTGACAGCATGCCATACACATTGTGACAGCATGCCATACACATTGTGACAGCATGCCATACACATTTGAGACAGCATGCCATACACATTGTGACAGCATGCCATACACATTGAGACAGCATGCCATACACATTGTGACAGCATGCCATACACATTGTGACAGCATGCCATACACATTGTGACAGCATGCCATACACATTGTGATAACATGCCATACACATTGTGACAGCATATCATACACATTGAGACAGCATGCCATACACATTGTGACAGCATGCCATACACATTGTGACAGCATGCCATACACATTGTGACAGCATGCCATACACATTGTGACAGCATGCCATACACATTGTGACAGCATGCCATACACATTGAGACAGCATGCCATACACATTGTGACAGCATGCCATACACATTGTGATAACATGCCATACACATTGTGACAGCATGCCATACACATTGTGACAGCATGCCATACACATTGTGACAGCATGCCATAAACATTGTGACAGCATGCCATAACCAGCTGTTCAAACAAACAAATTTAAGTCTGTTCAATGACAAGAGTTATATTTTTTGTGTAAACATTACACTACACAAGTCTGGTCATACACAAGTCTGGTCATATTGTTGACAAATAGTATTTATTGGTAATGCACTGACAGAAGTCTGGGTAGAACCAACAGTGTTTTATTTTTAGTACGATATTAAATATTAACAAACTAATAATTGATAATGAAGATTAACACAGTTATAACTGTCTGGATGACAATAATGATGATGAAAATGTTTTTGAAGACTATTTCAGTGAGCTGATGATGATGATGTTAATCGCTACAATGGCAATGAGTTAATGATGTTTATCGGGACAATAGTAATATGTTGATAATGTTTATCGAGACACTGGTAATATGTTGATGATGATGATGTTTATCGGGACAATGGTACCGGTAATATGTTGATGTAGTGATGTTTATTGGGACAATAGCAATATGTTGATGATAATGTTTATCGGGACAATAGCAATATGTTGATGATGATGTTTATTGGGACAATAGCAATATGTTGATGATGATGTTTATTGGGACAATCGTAATATGTTGATGATAGTGATGTTTATAGGGACAATGGTAATGAGTTGATGATGATGTTTATCTGGACAATAGTAATATGCTAATGATAATGTTTATTAGGACAATGGTAATATGTTGATGATGATTATGTTTATCTGGGCAATGATAATATGCTAATGTATCTGGACAATGGTAATAATTATGTTGACAATGATGATGTTTATTAGGACCATGGTAGTGAGTTGATGATGATGTTTATTGGGACAATGGTAATATGTTGATGATGTTTATCTGGACAATGGTAATATGTTGACAATGGTGATGTTTATTGGGATAATGGTAATATGTTAATGATGATGATGATGATGTTTATCAGGACAATGGTATTGAGTTGATGAAGATGTTAACTGGGACAATGGTATTGAGTTGATGATGATGTTTATTGGGACAATAGTATTGAGTTGATGATGATGTTTATTGGGACAATGGTATTGAGTTGATGATGATGTTTATTGGGACAATGGTATTGAGTTGATGATGATGTTTATTGGGACAATGGTAATATGTTGATGATGATGATGTTTATCCAGACAATGGTATTGAGTTGATAATGATATGATGATGGATCTACTTACTTTGGTGGTGAGTTCTGCACAGAGATGGTGAGAAGAGAATCATCTACAGGCACTTTGGGCTGTCTCCATCTACAGTCACATTCACAAATGTTATTCTTGTAGCAACAACATAACAGAGCATTTTTAACCCTTTTACCCATAATGTTTTTTATGTAATTTTGTATTAACTTTAATTAATTACTTTTCATAGTTATCTGTTATCTCACAATCGCTCTAAGATAGAGGGGGTGGGTCATGTCTCCTGATAACTAATTGCCATCTGGTTAACAGCATGAAATCACCTTACCGCGCACAGCCCCTTCTCTGCCCCCTCTCCCACTTAGACCTAGTAACATCACCATACAACACACATGTCAGTTCAATGCTGCGGCAATTAGCTACAGCAATTACGTAACACTGACTCTACCCAGCTTTGGTCGGGAAAGTGTGTAATAAATACATTAAGGCTATACTTACTGATAACAGTCTACCAGAACTTCTTTTATTTTTGGAAAGCACATTTTGATCACTTTCAAACAAACTTTAATTGCAATCACTTTCTGTTTTTGTCACTGTACTTCATAATTGTTATTTTATTCCTATACAATACCGCGACATCTGTTATTTTTTGTCATTGCGATTTTCTGTTCTGTGTTTTTGCTTCTTTCTCTCCAAATAACAAAAATGTAAATCTACAGATCTTTTAAGTGTTAGTCAGAGGTTTACTTAACACACTTAAAACTCACGAGCTTACAATTTTAATCATTCTTTATATTTGGTTTTGTTTACCCTCGCCTTTCACCCATAGGCATATGACGAGCAGGATCGTAATTGTCATTTGTGTATTGGTAACTAAATTTCCCTATATGACATGTTATGGTTTCGGATTAACACCCTTAGCGATATCAGCCAATCACTATTAAATATCAATCCGACCACAAACC
The DNA here is from genome assembly GCA_007844125.1 of Sinonovacula constricta. Classification (NCBI taxonomy): domain Eukaryota; kingdom Metazoa; phylum Mollusca; class Bivalvia; order Cardiida; family Solecurtidae; genus Sinonovacula; species Sinonovacula constricta. The sequence continues at coordinate 24,718,634 of CM017563.1, forward strand.
AATCAAGACTGTTAATTGGCTGTACACTTGAGTGATTTCCCTTCTTAAAACCTTCATGGTTTTGCCTAACTGTCTTACAGTCGATCCAGTATCACCCGCAGTTTGTCCTTTTGAAAATGCCTCCTTTAATCATTAATGTATTTTATAAGATAAGTTCACAAAACATAATTGACTGTTTGTTGTTATACATTGTTTGTGGTTAGCAGAGTAAAATATTAAAATTGTGACCTATTTTGCATGTGTTGTACAGTTTCATCTAATAAAATTATGACATGGTCTTATTAAATTGATATGTTAACATTGAAAGGAGCTTAAGTAGCTCTTTTAATATATCATATGTTAATACAAATAAGTAATTTAGTAGACAAAATGTCTTCAAATTGTAAAGGTTATTGCACGAAGTACAACACGTAACAAAAAGACACCCAAGTTTGACTAATTAATAACGAATATATTATACGGGACTTTGCAGGTCATCTTAACATTGATTGGTTACTGTATAGTTTTTTGGGTAGAGTTTCAACGTTAATAATAATAATAATAATAATAATTGTTAAGTCACAATAACACTGTTTACGCATTTAGTTGCAGTCTTTATTGACAGTATTCTCTTGCAAATTACTGCTAACAGAGTAAAGAAACACCCCAGCTGGTCCTTCACTATAAACAGTATAATGGCGGATTAATAATATTGCCGTTTTTAGAATTAAATGCCATGCTAAAATCATAAATCTACCGCTGCTTCTGCAAAAAGTAAGGCTAGCAATGTAAATTATGGCCAGAAATAAACATTTTACAATAAATAAACACATTGAACGTAATGGAAAATTACCATGTTATGTGCCACCATGATATAAATTCGTTCCGAATATTCGAACATGATTCGAATACACGTAACGAATATTCGAAAATCGTTTTGGGATTCGATTTACATCCCTAATATATATATATATATATATATATATATATATATATATATATATATATATATATATATATATATATATATATATATATATATATATATATATCTTTTTTCAAAATTGCAACTTAAGATTTAAATGAACATTTTCCTGTAATCTAAATAAAATATGATATTGTGAAAACATACCTCCTTCTTTGACTTGCTTGTGATCCCACTGAATTGATAGACATTGTACTCCCTAATCGCTGAATTCCTCTGCCTCGACCACGACCTCTCTGGGACCCGACTGAGTTGATGGACATTGTGCTGCCTAACCGTTGTAGACCCCGAGCCCTGCCCCTTGATCTCTGTGATGCCACTGAATTTAGCGAGATAGTGCTGCCATACTGTTGTATCCTGCCCCGCCCTCTGGCAGAGGAGACAGATGAGTTGATAGACAAGGTGCTGCTGTAGCGTGACATGCCCCTTCCTCGACCACGACTGGGTACGGTTGCCTGGGAAGTGCAAGGAAATTAAATGTGAATACAGTTGGGGTTTCTAACATTGGATTATTATTGTGTTATATTTAAAGACAGTAGCTCTGTCAATGGGCAAACTTGAGTTTATCCATCCTGCATAGGCAAATGGCATGGATCACATACACTTTTCTGCTTAATTTCTTTCGATTTTTTTTGTAGAATGCAGTGTGTGGCATATTTTCAAACTGTTTGAGAGAGAGCTTTACATTATTATTCTTCTTAAGCAAGTGTATGAATTATATCAAGGAAGGCTTCTTAAACAAAGCACAAGATAAGCAGTCTGTGGTTAACTGGCCTACAGCCGCATACTGATTTTTATGTGATTACAGATTAATTAAGACAGAAATTTGATTTTTCCCCCCCCAAAAAAAAAAAACAACACTAAAATATATAACTAAAAAATACCATATTACCGGTATTTGCAATAACCTTGGCTTTAAGTAATTAAGATGTGCATTTATAAAAACTAAAAAAAGAGCCACATATAAGCTGACAATCAGATACTACTTTATGTACTAAGGTAAATAATGTATCAATATATAAAAAATGTGGCTATATTCTGGAGACCTTCAGGAAAATGTGGCTTTGATATACTGCAAAATATTATGTTACTTCCAAATCAAACTGAAAATATCTACAGAAACGATTTGTAAATGGCACGTGACTGAATGCCACAAAACGATGGGAAATAAATGCAATTTTGACTTACAACAGTAATATCCTTGCAGTGTTTATCATTTAAACACCAAAAATCAACATGAAAAATTGACCGCTGCAGCCAAGAATCGAACCGCAAGCCTCTTAATTACCGGTCAAGCACGCTACCACTACACCATAGCGGTCACGTCTAATCTTTAATGTTATTTTATATATATATTTATACATGGGAAATGACATTGCTTCCTCAGAATGCTCCCATAGGGAAAACTACCGGTATACATGGCATACTAATTGGCTGTACGCAACATTTTAATTTGACCCAAACAATCATTTAAACATGCAACTAAAATAGCAGTTAATTGTACAGAATTTACTGAATACTACCTATTTTAAAATACATATGCAATACCTGTAAACCTCGTTTCTGATTCACTAGCTGTGTTCTGTTCTGTCGCTGTCGTTGCTTTGCATTCAGCTGGGCCAGTGTCTGTTTAGCCTTGATCAAGCTGTTGATAGCTTGTGTTCGCTGGTGGGTCAGTGTGGTAAGACCCTTTACTCCCACGTGCTGCTGACCGTCCTGGGTCATGAGGACCCTAGGTACACCCGCCGTTCTGTTCCCACGGTTACGCCCCCTCATCTGACCTCGACCACGTCCCCTAACACCCTGAGGACTGGTCACCTGTTGATTCTGCTGAAAAGTCATGGGACAATGTCTTTGTTTTATAATCCAATCAAAAATCTTTCATTAAGTCTAGGATGGAGCTTAAAGTTGAACCAAAAGTACATCAGTTATTTGGAGACAGAGTTTACTTGATGCAGATACCGTGCTCCCTACACTCTGTAGTATGAAGCGAACACCTGGTATAAAACCAAACCTAAATACATTACTCAGACACTAGGCCAGCCCATGGTGGAACTAACCTTGAGTTTGCTTGAGTGTTAGCAAGGAAGCTATACAACTAATAGTTTTAATGACATTGATATGGAGTAGCCAATGTTTGAACCAGAAGGCAATGCTCTACTAGTGGTGCTACCAGGTCAGGTCGACATATGGTGAGCTTAAATGTTATGTATTATATTATTATTTGTGTAACCATCTGTGAATATGAATATATTTCATAAAACAAATACTGTTGGGGTATTAAATGTATACCAATACCAGTGATGATAAATCAAATGATTATGAAAATAGTGTTGATGATTTTATTTTTGTTGAATAACAATAATGTGATAATGAATATTATGATGATGATCAATAAGGACCAGTGCCAAATGATGATAAATAAGGGCCAATGCCAAATAATGATCAATAAAGGGTCAATGCCAAATGATGATCAATATGGGCCAATACCAAATGATGATTAATAAGGGCAAATGCCAAATAATGATCAATAAGGGCCAATGCCAATGATTAATAAGGGCCAATGCCAAATGGTGATCAATAAGGACCAATGCCAAATAATGATCAATAAGAACCAATGCCAAATAATGATCAATAAGGACCAATGCCAAATGATTATCAATAAGGACCAATGCCAAATAATGATCAATAAGAACCAATGCCAAATAATGATCAATAAGGGCCAATGCCAAATGATGATCAATAAGGGCCAATGCCAAATAATAATCAATAAGGACCAATGCCAAATGATGATCAATAAGGACTTATGCTAAATGATTATCAATAAGAGCCAATACCAAATGATGATCAATTAGGGTCAATGCCAAATGATGATCAATAAGAGCCAATGCCAAATGATGATCAATAAGGACCAATGTTAAATGATGATAAATAAGGACCAGTGCCAAATGATGATCAATAAGGGCCAATGCCAAATGATGATCAAGAAGGACAAGGACCAGTGCCAAATGATGATCAATAAGAGCCAATGCCAAATGATGATCAATAAGAGCCAATGCCAAATGATGATCAATAAGAGCCAATGCCAAATGATGATCAATAAGGACCAAAGAAAAATGATGATCAATAAGGGCCAGTGCCAAATAATGATCAATAAGGACCAGTGCCAAATGATGATCAATAAGGGCCAGTGCCAAATGATGATCAATAAGGGCCAGTGCCAAATAATGATCAATAAGGACCAGTGCCAAATGATGATCAATAAGGACAGATGTCAATAAGGGCCAATGTTGACATCAAGAACACAAACAGTACCTATGTTACCGACCTGTCTGCCTCCTGGACTGAAGCCTGTCATCCCCCGGCCACGACCACGGCCCCTCTGTGTGCGCGGTACTGTGGGGCCTCTCCAGGATGTGTTCTGTCCTCCTCTACCACCTCCTCTCCCTCCTCCACCCCCTCTCCAGAAGATCCTACCACCACCAACAACAACACCTCTACCACCTCCTCTACCACCTCCTCTACCACCACCTCTGCCATTGTTTGTATTCAACCTGCCTTGTCCTATACAAGAGAATTGATAAAATAATATTTAGCATAACAAAACTTCTCATACAAAACATAAGGATACAGATGCATTGCAACTTTTTTAAACAAAAGATAAAAAAATACAACTGTTCTTAACAAACAGAATACTTCAATAAGAGATCAAATACAGTTTGTTTGTTTTTTTATTTCTGCAAAGTTTATCTTCATGTTGTAAACATAATAAATGATTTGTAACAAGTACAAAAACTGTATTTTTGATACATGTATCATGGAAGTTTTAATAATAGTTATTCACCTAAATTAGCACAAGTGGGCCATAATGACCCTATATATCTGACCTAAGTGCCAAAGACATAAAAGACCAAATTTAAACAGGCCAGAATAATTGTAATGCATGTTCACAAGCAACATTTGGATAATGATAATGAAGTTTTATTCATTTTTTTTACTTCAAGGCTATATATGAAAAATCGCCACGCCCTCAGACAGCCATGCTTTATGATGGATCACAATTCTTTCAATAATCCTGCCACAGGGCCAGCCACATAACATATATACCAAATGTCAATGCTGTGTCTAAAAAAATTATCAATTCATTTTTAATTATTTGCATTGGATAGTTTTACTTTTTTTTGTTTGATGCAATTTTCTCCAATTGCGAGACATCGTGGAATATGATGATGGCCAGAAATAAACAAACACTTTTCTGGTTTCGGCTGTCAAAATCAGTTCCCATTATTACAAATAGCGAGCGTCAAGAGCTATGATGCAATGTCCATGGCATAGTGCGTTTATATTTAGTAACACTTCAAAAAAATTTCTTTTCTCCTGCCTTCTGAAGTTTCTGAAACATTTTGTTTTAATTTTGGCCAGCAGTTTTTAGGGCAGCAGTTTTTAGGGGAGATGTTGTTTAATGAATATCAACAGAAGCATGACACCGGACAGTGGGCGATCATATTGAGCTCCAAAGGTGAATATTTAAGCATATGAACAATTTCCCCCCGTCATTTTATCCATTCCAGACACAGACTGCTTTTATTTTGTGCGCTCCCCTAAAAATATCAAGGATAGAGCTCTACAGATTCAGCAGCCCTGAAAAATAGCCATGTGAAAGGCATTTACATGTGTGGACATTATTTTAAATAATAGATTTTTAAATCCTGTATTAATCTTAAATGCCAGACATAACTAATAGTGAAAAAAACACCCACATCTCACATACATGTGAACTTTTTCTGATGCCATAGATTTTTAATTGTCAAGTGGGATATTTTTTTATTTTCATAAAACAAAGAAGAAAGTTACCTGTTTCCAAGTAGGGAGATTTCTGAAAATATGTAAAACACCCCTCACTTTCAAATAATTTTGAACCTTAAAATAGGGAGTCTCCCTCCAAAAGCGGTGAGTTCAAATCTATGATCTCATATGTTCATTACATATAAAATAACCGGTTACTAGATTAACCGAAATCAGCGGAAAAACCGAAATCGGCTCGAAAAATCGAAATCGGCCCGTTTTTCTTATAAATGTAAAAATATATAGTGAAATAAATGTTGTTTGGCATTTACAAGTAAAGATATTAATATTGAGAAGGAAAGTGGTTAACCTAATGCAAGTAAAAGTTTGTGTAATAAAGCCAACATTGAAATCATGTATACGCGCGATCGTCGAACCGAAGTACTCCAAAGCGGCGCAATATTTCTTTAATATATCATTAAAGTTGTATCAAAATTTCATGAAACTGTGATATGGTTGTAATCACATCAACAAGAAGCAATTATGAATCGAAATCGGAAGACTGAACTTCTTGGACGAAGCCCTATGATACGGTATAAATCGTCTGAATATCGGGCTGAATTCACTGTTACCGGAATCGGCCTATTTCGTAATAGGTTAACATCATTTCCAAATAAACTTGGTGTATGTGTATTACTGAGACATTAGGTCAAATTTATTATGTTAATGCAAATACACGTTCGTAAATAAGCTACAGTTCTAATATCTAATCTACAGATAAGTTATACATAAAATTTATCAATGTGATACGGCATGTTTGTGTCACAATTACTTACAGTGTATATGATAGTTTGTAAATTAAAAAACTCATACGGTTATTCTCAAAACGCAGTATATACCCGCACTGCGTAAAAGCCTTCTCCAATGTCCAGCCTTTTCCGCTTACTGCTGTTGTTAATTAATCAATATTGCACAATGAGAAGAGATTGTTTGAAATTTAGTTCAATAAAAATGTTTGAAAATTAGTTCAATAAATATTGTTTAGTTGATGAACCGGCTAAATTAAAGCTCAACTAGCGACCTATGTATTATAAATAAAGAGTCGTTAAATTATTTATTTTGATGTTTAAATACATGAAAAGCACAATTAAACTTAATTAAGTGCTGTTTTACCTACTCTTGCTATCTTTAAACAGCACCGCCAATTGACATGACCAGCTCACAATTAATGCTGTTTGAAGTGCCGACAACAGTTTGTCACAGTTTAGTTCATGAACCGGCTAATTTAAAGCTCAACTAGCGACCTATGTATTATAAATAAAGAGTCGTTAAATTATTTATTTTGATGTTAAAATACATGAAATGCACAATTAAAGTTAATTAAGTGCTGTTTTACCTACTCTTGCTATCTTTAAACAGCACCGCCAATTGACATGACCAGCTCACAATTAACGCTGTTTGAAGTGCCGACAGCAAAGATTAAATCATTATTCCAAGTTTCGACGTCATGTTTACAGCACAGATCGACTTGTTACGTCAACAGACGGCAAGACAGCTGTATTAGCTCCAAGGACAGACGGTAAAAAGCCCGGACAGAGAAAGCGGAAAATAAATGCAAAAACACTGAGCCTAAAACACAAAAAAATGATGTTTTTACCAAATGAGCTGAATGCGTTCATGCTAAAGTAACTTCATACTTTACTACGAAACTTTCATACGCTGGTTTCCTCGTTTCATGAGTTTAAGTATATTGTTACTTTAAAATGAATACATCCAAGGATATGCTTCCAGTTAAAGTTATAGCGAAATATACACACGCTGGACATATCAATGTCTGTTTCAATATACTGTTACTGGTGACTGACGTCAACGCAACTTTGAAAAAGAAATGTTATTAAACTGTTACTCGTAAATGCAACCTTGAAAATGAAATGTTAAAATGTTATTTGTTTCGTGTACACTTTACATGTTGATAAAATGCAAAACAACTAATAAAATAATATTTAAGAAAATTTATTTGTCTTTAATTACATGTTACATATACTACATAAAATTATCTGTACTATTTGCATTAACATAATAAATTTGACCTAATGTCTCAGTAATACACATACACCAAGTTTATTTGGAAAATGATGTTAACCTGTTACGAAATAGGCTGATTCCGGTAACAGTGAATTCAGCCCGATATTCAGACGATTTATACCGCATCATAGGGCTTCGTCCAAGATGTTCAGTCTTCCGATTTCGATTCATATTTGCTTCTTGTTGATGTGATTACAACCATATCACAGTTTCATGAAATTTTGATACAACTTTAATGATATATTAAAGAAATATTGCGCCGCTTTGGAGTACTTCGGTTCGACGATCGCGCGTATACATGATTTCAATGTTGGCTTTATTACACAAACTTTTACTTGCATTAGGTTAACCAATTTCCTTCTCAATATTAATATCTTTACTTGTAAACGCCAAACAACATTTATTTCACTATATATTTTTACATTTATAAGAAAAACGGGCCGATTTCGGTTTTTCGAGCCGATTTCGGTTTTTCCGCCGATTTCGGTTAATCTAGTAACCCTTAAATAACTGCATTACATCTGTTTAGGTGCCAGGGATTCAACATTACAAAATAGAGACAATATTTTAAGGATGGGGTATCATCAGACTTTCAAGCCTATTCTTAAAGGCTCTGAGAAAAGCATTATTGTCCTTCCTTACCACGGGATGGTCCCCCTCTGCCTCGACCCCTTCCACCTCTGGCAGCTTTGTTCTGTTTCTTGTTTAACTTTATAATATCATCTGAAAATATATATATATTAAAACAAACATTTGGGCTTTATAAAGTAAATGTATGTCAAAAGCGATAGTGTTTTGTTGTTGCTCTTTCTCAAATCAACTTAAAGAGAAGTCAAACAAATAATGATGCCTTTTGTGTGTTTGAAGTTAAGCTAGGCATATATCAGGACTTTTTCAGTCTGTCTCACAGGGCCGATATTCGGCCCCGTTCCCAATGCCAAATAGCGCCAATTTTCCCCAATTTCAAGAAAAAAAATTCCCAATCTCATAAATTAATTCCCATTTGAACCGAAATGCCTTTTACCTTTAAAAAATAAATAACCAAGAAACCATGAAATCAAGAGACTTTTCCAATTAAGCGAATCGTTTGTTTACTTTTGGTCGGTGATCTGTGAAAACTACTCTCCGTGAATTAATGTATGAATGTAACCGGTGAAAACATAGACTTATACCCAGCCATATACCGTAATGCAAGTGGAAGATGCGTCACGGAGCCATTACAGATAACATTGTAATCAATATATGGTTTCAAAATTAACTCTTTATACAGATCTGGTAAGCTCTCAAGAATGATCATGCATATACTAATCTGAGTCTGTTATACAAATCTGACACCATTAAATTAAACCTAGGAGGAGAAAAATCCTGTCCTCGAGATTAAACCCAGGACCTTCAGCTCTGTATCCAGACACTCAACCACATCACTAAAGGGTTAACCCAACAGCAAGGCTGTTGAAGAGCCTATATGCATTGAATGATTCGTTCGGGTACCAGTCACTTTGGTAAATGACCACTTCGGTAAATTGATCTTATATAGGGATTAGTCCAGACGTATGGTAAATAGGTAAACATATAGTATATTACATGATTGAGACGAAGAATTAGGTATGTCCACATGTGAAAAAGATGTTCACACCTCAGCCCGAGACAGATAAAGATAATCTAATCATTGATTTATTGAAAATGTGGAACAGGTACGCTTTGGTAGATTTAATTTATTAAACAATGGAGTCAAAAATTAAAAGTTATATTATTACTATTTGGAAAAGTTAATCTTTGCCGATACCAGTAACTAAATTGTAACAAATACATCATGAAAGTATCAGGAAGAAGGCCTCCACACAACATACATAGAGAGCTGCGAAAAGTATGAATTTATCAGGAAGGTCATGTCCCTGACTTGCGAACAAATTGAAGTCCCTTCTAGAGACTTATAAAGTAATATAAAAAAATAAAAATATAAACATCTAACTTGAGGAAAAATTTCAGTTTAACAAATACGGGAAATAACAACAATATTACATAAATATACACCACCTAATTTTAAGCATTACTGATACGGGGAAAGCCAAGCAAAGAGCCCGAAGGGCGCTTTGCGGGCTTTGACCGCCTATAGGTAATGCGTATGGAGCGTGTGGGTAATGGGATATGTTCAATTTCAAAAATGAAAATATATACCCGTCCGACCAAATTGAAAGTTCCCCCTGCATGGCGCCATCTTGAATTTCGGTGCAACCATACAAATTACCAGCGAGTGAGGATCACAATAACAATAGTCTTGATGCAAGAAGTGTTTTGAAGCATAATTTCTTCATAGAAAATTCAACGAGGTAAAACAACACTGTGTAATAAATCTTTTTTTAAATTTATGGGAAAGGAATCACATGCGATGATTGTTAAGGCAGAAATACAAAAATCAAAATTGAAGTTTAGCAGCTATTTTCTCTGACTGATGAAAGTGTAAAGAGCGGTTCTGAGCGGGCGTTGTATGAAGTAATACAACTATTACGGTTCTATATTATTTCTCTATTTGAAGACCAAATCTATAAAAGTAGACCAAACAGTGATGAATTATTTATTTAACTTAATGTTATCAATAAAGGTCATATAAAAATAAACAAAAACTTCAGTTTAAGTTACGTTGAATACGAATCAATTTGAGTACGAATTTAGTAGTGAAATTTCAACTGGTTCCCCACTTTTTAGTACGAGTGGACGCATATTGTCTTACACCGGGAAACCAGGCAAGTTCATTGACCATTTCCGTACACTGCGTCGTCTGCAGCTAGCGTAAAGAGATAATCCAATTTGGATTTACTACCTTAAACACACTTAATTTCATTTTTGCTGAAGCCTGCGTGATGTCAGCAACCAAGATGGGTTTTAAATGAAGATGAAGTGTGAGGGACCTTACTCTGATTATGTATCAATTGATATTTTATCAAAATTTATTGATATCACAATCAGAATGTTGCATTACTGCTTTTGTAAGTATTTGATATACTGATAATGAGTAAGCAATGAATCACGCATCAGAGCACGGTTTCTTTAAAAAAAAGATGGCTTAAGACATAGCTAATGTTGAAAATGAGAAGACATTTCGGATGACAAAGTTTTCCAGTTTCTTTTTTAAAAAGGGATGATGGATATATTTCTCAACAAATAGAAGAAATTGCAGTGTTCTTACTTCTGATATAAGACTGATTTAATTGACACACATATTGTAAAAGTGTAGATCTACTTTGACATTTCATTACTATTCAAATTAGACAGTGTTTTCTTCCTTCATAGAAGAGTTTTTTAAAGTGCACTTTTAATAAATTAATTTAAATTAAAATATCAGTTTATAAGATTGACACTCCCCATTATACCTGAAATAAAACTAGTTTTAAAATGCTGAAAAATTCCATGCATATTTATTAATTTATTAAGATTTGCATTACAATTTTCTAATAATATTATTTCCAACAAAAACTGTCTGTAAACAATCCAATTTTGCCAATAGCCATAAATTCCACCACAATGATTTTAATAAAAAGAAAGGTAAACAATTGTTGTACATTGACATTTTTATGTGGAATAAAATCACTGACATTAGGTATCATTTTGACCAAAACATATACAAAAGCATACTACTTAAGCTTTTCAAGAAAGATTTGATAACATTCATCTGAGTTTATTGGCATAATTTAAACATGGTATAATGTATTTTTATCATTTTGTGTTATATTTTCACAGCTAAGCAGTCTGTGAAGGGAAGTCTCCATGAGTACTGTAGTTGACAATTGCTATGTTAACCAGGTGACACGGCCACTCCACATTTAACCAAAGAACAGAAAGAAATGCTGTGGATGGTAATTTGTTTTAAATCAAGTTGAAATGGACTCAATGTATAGCTTGAGATAAATAAAATCATTAATATTACAACACAACCTTACTTAATACCTAGGTTGCATCAATGGGTATTTTAGGTTTTGTTTTGAAAAAGAAAAAATGCTTAAGAATATTGTAATCAAACTTTTTACACATTTATGTATAGAAATTATTTTTTTCTACTGTAGACATAAGGGCAATATCAAGTCTTCTGGAAAGTTCTAGCCATGTAGTTGATAATATTTAATTGTAGATGGTCATTGCCTAAGTTTTATAAGTATATCTCCCCAGATATTAACTTATTACTGTTAATGCATTATTATTCCAATTGAATATATTTAACTGAATTTTCTTGTGTCACAACTGCAAAAATATTTATTATTAGATTGTTATTCTTCTGTTATACAGATTGTAAAAATCCAGGAATTGTCTTCATTAGTACTGAGTGCACCCAGTTTACAGAGGTTTCAGGCAAGGTCGTCCAGAGACGGAATAACAAATTTGAGGCATGCCCATCTAGATCAAAGATGAAGTGACTTGATTCTAGGATGACCTGATATTTTCTTGAGAAAGTGGCTGAAGTTTGCCATCCTGCAATGTGTCACGTGTTACTAAATCTGAATATTGAATCAGACTGAACAAGAATGAAAAAGTTTATTTAACACAATGTGCTCACAAGACCACACCCTTTTGTAACAAACAGTTAATGAAATTGTTGTTGTTTTTGCACATTTCTCTTAATATAAAATAAATAGTTATGAAATAAATATATGTTTCAGAACAATAATATGCCTTTGTGCAGGTGGTGTTTATTTAACAGATTGACATCAGCTCTTCTATGGATTAAAGATATAGTTAACATTTTATTGTGACCATTTTGCTTTAATTAAAACAAAATATGTGTTAAAATTCGGTTACAGCACCTTCATTAAATAAAATGTACATACCATTTATATTAGAACTGGACATTCACATATTCAATCTCATTTTCCATCAAGATGTAATGTTGTAGTCTGTGTTCTATAACTTAATGCCTTAACTTATTTGTCTTAAAGTGCCATGATATTAATAAATTGTATTTGATGTTGCTTTAGTGTAAAATGCAATATTTTTAATGTGTGTGTTGTTATTAACTATGTTTTGACATTGCATATTAGCTTAAACCGCTGAAGCATAATTATCTTTATTTAAATCGCTTTCAGTGACATTTTGCATCTTTCCACTTTTTGGAAAGATAATGTTTGTTTTTATTAAGAAAAAGGTTCAATCTGGTAAAACATATAGAAGAAGTGATTCCTGTATTTTCCTTTTTTTTCAATACTTTAAAAAAAAATAAAGTTAATATAAAGACATAAAAAGCTTTATTGTTATTTTTTTTTCTTTTCTGCATACCAACAGTAGCTATTTATTGAGAAATTTTAAAATCAAAAACATGTTTACATTATCCATCTTCTGAAATACAGCATAAATGTGGAAATTTCCTAATCGATATAAAGTAGTAGTTGTTTATATGAAAGCTAATAAAGTGCATTTAAATGTTTTAAAAAATCTGCTATCTAAATGAAGTACTATGTTTTTAAAAGAATCGTATTTTACTGAAAGCGGACTAGTTTCATATCTTTGAAACAGCCAGAACTCAATTTTGCCTAAACATCCCCCGAAGACCCAAAATCCCATGGGGTATCATGTTTCTACTCAAAGAATGGACACCACCCTACAAATTTTGGTGAATACCTTATGTTAAAGGAGATATTATTTTATTTCTGATCATTTTGAGACTGAATAAGGTTTACAAAATTATTTATATTGATACAAATTGATCATTACAGCTTTTCGCTGGACCTAAACTTTTGTTTAAAGCCTGCTGAAATCAAAGTGCATACTAAAAAGGACAAATTATGGTATCAATTTTTCTGAACAAATCTGTTATGCAAAGAAGTATTGAATCCACAAACAAAAATATTTATAACAAAAGAAAAACATTAAAAAATTATGAAAAAATATACCTTCAAATAGTTTCAACTCAATACTTGAGCAAAAATGACTTGTCAACATTCATCAGTGTTGAAATGCGTGATGTTGCCAAATAGATATGTGATTTGTGACTTACTGGTATATTTACACGTAAATAAAAGATAACTATTACATTAAATAAGCATGAATTAAAGTTATGTATATATTATTTTAGAACTAACCTTTTCTCGCAAAGCCTGCCATTGTAATTTTAGAGAACATGTTTACATTCTTACATACACACTGTCTTGTCTGCTTTTTTAAAGAGTGGAACTTATGATAACATATATAATTTCTGTTCTATTGTTTATTTTATTGCTTTTTAATGAGACAAAATAATTATTATCCACCAGAAGTTGAGATATAGCCCTAAAAATCTTGGTATAAAAGAAGCAATTTTACTGATAGTTAATTCACATTGTGCCTGTGTTTTGAAACCTGGGTAGGCTCACTTTTCCCTCTCTTTTACATTTGATGCCATTGCCCACTGCAGTATTCTATTTGTGTTGTGATATGCAACGATGCTACGGAGTAGAACAATAAATGACATTCAGGGAGAACCTCATTGTGTAAGAAGGGAGGAGTGTAGCAGTCAGGGGCGTGCCTGGGCTTACGCACGTGCGTATAGTTGCTTCCAAAAATTGAAAAATAATAGTGCGAATATTTAAAGGTCGCCTAGGCACGCCCCTGGCAGTTTCAGAGATACAGCTATAGCTCAGCCCTTAGTATTAGGTAGGTCTGATATTAGAAATCTGGTAAATGCTCACTTTACTCGTAAACTATTATTTTTGAAAATAACCACATTGAAAAAAGGTAAGCCGTGGAGAGGCTCCAAATGTGCTCATTGATATTTCATGTATCAATGACTAAGTCTAAAGTTTATTGTATTCAAACAATAATTGCGCTTTCCCCGAATTAGGTAGCACCTATTGTCATATTACTGTTGATCATAATACATACATAAATAAATAAATTAATGATTAAATTATCTGTCTCTGGCTGAGGTGTGAAAATCTTTTCACACGTGGACATACCGAATTCGTTTGGATCAGGTACTATACTATATGTTTACCTATTTACCGAAATTACTGGACTGATTCCAATATAAGATTAATTTACCGAAGTGGTCATTTACCGACGTGACCGTTAACCATTCATTCTGCTGTATAACATTTATGGGCAAATAAAATTTGTACTGCATTAGTCCCATAGGACAAGTTTTACTTTCTTTTTCAAAGTATCACCCCTGCGTACGTCTTGTAACTTAACATCAAAAGCAATGAGCACATTATTGATGCACTTATACTAAAAAGAAACATGCTTATCGTCTTAAACACACAGCCGTCACCAACGATGCAACAGATGTGCCAATGTACAACTCGTCCCACTAGGGAATTTCGCCGACTGATATTGAGTGACATCGAAATAAACTGTCTATGAAAAAAATATACGCATAAGTATGCAAACTATATTGCGAACGTTATTATTACATACCAAGAGACATATCCACTTTATCTACCTCCATCATGTTTGCAATCGATTTTTAAAGCAGACAACAATTTTACAAACAACTTTCCAGCACTGCAATGGCGTCTGCCGCAATGTGCAAATTGAATTTACGTAAATATTTGCAAAATAATAAAATTATATTTTGACAGTGTCAAAACACAATTACTCAAAGTTGAATATGTGTACAGTTGTGATTTTCCAATCTGCATTGAGGCTGATGTCAGTAAGAAGAAAAAAATAACAGATTTGGACATTACTATTAAATGAACAACACGTCATCAAACTAACGGAAACGACTAAGTGCAACAACTAATAAAAATAAGAGAATGGGTCGAAGCTTGAAGAAAAGACCATCCCCAGATAAAACGAGAACAAAAACAGACCCAAGACGCCACAGAGGGGATTATTATAGAGCATAGAACTTATTATTATTTTAAAAACATGATGTAACAGCGGATCCACATATTATGCAGTCAAAACAAAATAAAAGAGAAAAGGCTATTAGATGTTGTGAATATGTTTTCAAATATGCCCAGGTAGCTCAGTTGATAGGGCACCTGACTCTGGAGCAGAAGGTTGTGGATTAAAACCCCATGCCTGATGAACTTAGCGATATACACTCAAATAATAAACTGAAACACATTTAAAAAAAAATATCAATTCAACAATTTCAATAACACTGGAACAAACTGTACATTCTGCGTTTTATCCTTTACAATATCAACTGTCTGTGCAAGTGCAAAATTTAGATAAATAAGATGGAGTAGTCCACAAAAGAATTTGCTTAGAAAGAAACAAAACAGGGTAATTAGTGCATAATCTGTGTCATCTCATCTTCATGCACAGCAATAACAATCAATCCATGTAAGTATAGATAGTTTCCATGTGATGTCATAGGCACTGTTAAGGCAGTTTAAGGCAGCCATCTTTGAAGGCAGAAGCTAATGCAGGCCGAAATGGGGAAATATGTGCTGTATTAAACTCACCACTGTGTTTTTATTTTCAGCCTATTTTACTTAATTTTATATCAAATTTATCAGCTTTTTTTGAAGTATTTTAAATATTAAAACTATATTTTGAAAGTTTAAAAGGTAAAAAAAAAAAAAAACCAAAAAGATACACTGTTCATTTTGTTAAAGGATGAGCCGATAATTTTATTTATTTCGGTGTATTAATTCTTTGTGCATTTATCATTTTTAAAAAAATATGTATTCTAAAAATATGAATGCTAAGAGCTTTCCAATGGTGTATAGCTTTTAATTTTTAGACCACAAAGGAACTACAAGAAAATGAAATTTATGCTTCTATACAATTTATATGAAAATCCCTTGAAGTTGCCATCAAAAATGGCTGCCAAGACAAGGGATCTTCATTGATGTGGGACCTATCTATTAAGAAATTTAGAGGAAATAATTATGAAGGAGCTTACAGAAATAATAAAGGGCCCCAACTACAGCACTGACAATGCAAGCTGAGTTATCTCACCTTAATGCACAACCCTACATAAACACCAATAATTACTGTAGCATGAAGAATTCTGATGAATAATAAAACAAGATTTGATACATCATTGGTATTTACCATCAAATTGCTCACACAAAAACTTACCATAAGTTTTCTTATAAAAGAGGATGCAATAAAAAACAAACACAAAAGACATTTATATTTTTTACCTGAAAATATGTAGCCTACATACATGAATAAATACAATGTATAGAATTTTCAAATAGTCTTAAAAACAATTGATTTAACATTTTGTAAGATAAATGCTATGCTTCATAAATATTCATTAGCTTGGCAATGATAACAGTAATGATCAGAATTTTGATGGTAATTATGATGAAGTTTGAAGAGAAATATGTTGAATGATAGTAATAAAAATAGGAGGATATTGGTAATGGTGAAACATGATGGTGAAACATGGTGATGATAATAAAATGTGATGATGATGGTGGTAATGATGATGATATTAATTATGATGATATTTAAATATAATAATGGTAATGATGATGACATTGAATTATGATAATGGTGGAACTGATGATAATAATGAGGTACAAACATGATGATGATGATGATAAAATATGATGATAATAATGATGTCAGTAATGATGATAATGAGACAGGGGCAGGATTAATTGATTAATGAATTAACATTATCAAACATACAACATGACAGGGTCACAGAAATAATGTTAATAATATTAATACATTCTGTATGTAATCTTTTTTTTGAGATTCATTTAAGCAACAATGAATAAATGCTATAAACATTCTTAATACTACAAATACATAACACAGTCACTTATACATTGCAATAAACCTAATGTCTAGCATAACTAAACTAAGAAAAGAACTGACTAAAGTTCTGATCCTGTAAGTTAAGAATCAACTTTTGTTCAGCCATACAATCTATTAATTGAAATAAGTACCCAAATCACCATATCAATAATTGCCATTATTATAAATTCTGACCTTACATTAACTATATATATCACCTCAGGCTAACACAAAAACCCATAGACAAAGAACTAAAATCATGAAGCACAATACAATAATCACCTGAAACAAAATGTATAAATAAATGTCAATAAAATGTTTATTATTTTTTACTTATGATGAACACCATATTGGCCCAAATTCATGACTCTTGCTATTTGCTGATATTTTTCGGCTGATCACAATATGCAATACAGATTAAAACGTTTTAATTCATATCTCATTTCCATTGATTTTGTCATATAATGTGCTACTGTGATAACAAAACTGCTAATCATGAAAAGAATTAAATAGCTTAGAACATGTATAGCACACTCGCATGCACTTTGCAATCTCTATACCACATACATGTGTCAGGGACAGTTACAAAATAACAATATATACATAGTCACAAACTAAAACATTGTTGGGGTAGGTCCCCCATAAACTTGTTGTGAACCATAACCATATCCTGGCTGGCTGGGACTGTTGTAGGAGGATGTGCGTGAACGACTCGTCAATTGAGATCGTTGTTGCTGCTGCTTTTGCTGCTGTTGTTGCTGCTGCTGAAGAATTGGTAGTCCACCTTGTTTAGCCAGTTTTTCAAGGGCAGAGAAGTGTTGCTTAGATATCAGTTGCAGTTCTTCAAACACTGAAAAATATATAACAGAAGTGTCAATTCTTTTGCATAAAGAGAACAAGATGCTGCCCCTTTCTTTTCTTTTTTTAAAGATAAAACAAGAAAGGTCACTTAAAGACATTTTCGCGAGTTTTTATAGCGCATCCTTTGTGCACATCGTTGATGGCCTCTTGATTGTCTCCCTTACGAGAATACTCTCTACAAAGGAGAAAGTTGCACAGTATTCGGATACTACATGTACAGTAAAACCTCTCCACAGCAACATCTGGCGGAGGTACGAAAAAGTGTTGCTGCTCAGAGGTGTTGCTGCTCAGAGGTTTCAATAAGACGAGAAAAAATGTGTTGTTTTTTTTTAAATAGTTTTGTACTGATATTAGATTTTCCTAAGTATATGTTTTAGTTAATTTTGATTTGGTAATGAAAGTGCAATATATTGTTATAAGAGATAACAGAAGATGATTTTTTAAATAATTTATTGATGATGAAAAAACAAGTTGTATAACACAAAAAACTTAAAAATGTATGTACATGATGAAAAAGCAAGCTGTTGAACATAGACAAAACTTGTAAACGTATGTACATGTACACTCATGCTGTATATGTAAGTTCAGCATTATTTAGTTGTTTTGCACCATTTAGTTGTTGAATTTATAGTCAGACATCCTAAAACAATGACAGTTTGCATTTAGCTTTTAACATCTTTTAAGTAAGCAATCAATACAGTGATATCTTTTAATCTTCCGATCAATTAAAGAAAACAAACCTACTGTTAACAGCATCAATAGTTGACACTTCTTTAACACGTTCCCACAATACCCTAGATCTACAACGGCATGTTTGTAGCATGCGGCTAGTTTCCCGTCCAACTGTTACTTGATTCCAATTAACACCTTCTCAACAGGGTACAAGCAGTGATTAGCCGACCGCGTGACATTTCTGGTGTACGCGACAAACTGATCTAAAAATAGCTGCACTGGTGTTGCTACGCAGAGGTTAAACTAGCCTCAGGGAAGAGAATTACACGGCCGCTTACCGCTTCGCGGAGGAGTTGCTGCTTAGAGGTTAAAATGCGCTGAAAACTACTGGGGGGAAATTTAACTGCCGCTGCTTAGAGGTAGCCGCTGCTTAGAGGTGCCGCTTCGAGAGGTTTTACTGTACTTGTATATGAATTTTAGAAATGAGTCATCAATGTCGTCTTAACGGAAAATTTGTGCAAAAATCTAAGACCGACAAGGTTAAAAGAATACAAGAAGGATTTAAGAGGTTCAATTTTTCATGAAAACCCGAATCTTCCAGTGTTATCAATGTTGACCGTGGAGGTCGAGATGGATTATACCACTTATTTACATTGAATTCTATTAAAGCTTGCAAAAACTAAAAATAAAATGTAGAAAGAAGTTGTTCAGAATTTTCATTTATTTGCAGAAAAATATTATTTTTTGTCATTTTTGCCAATGTTTGAACATGCAAATGCTAGTTTTCTTTTTTGACGATTATTATATTGTTATATGTAACATACAGCAATAAAATAAAATGCAAGTGGCAAGTGCTTTCATGTTTTTTGTGTAAACAATGCTCTTCAGGATAATTTTACAAGTACTTCATTAATTATAGATATTTTAACCATTTTTGGTTTGATGGTTGCCATGGAAACGACCATTTGCAAAAAAAACACGGTAACATACTTTTTTCTTTTCATTTTTAAACTTATAAAATTTTACATCAAATATAAAAAAATCAAAAAAAATCTAGAAAGAACTTTTTTTTATAAAACTAGAAAACGTCTTTAAGCCCTTATTTTGTTTGTATTCCTTATATTCTGGGTACACATTTATTAACTACCTTCCGCATGTGCAATAAACAGTCTTGTTCAAGCACTTACATTTCATGTCAAGTATGGAGTATGACTTTGGACCCTACATCCCATTGCCATAGCTTTAATTTCTCAAAACACAAATATTACATGATCAGAGAAGAGGTAGAGCAGCCATTGCATAGTGAAGGGCTGCCTTTTTTGTTTTCTGTTACAGTGCAATGACACAATTATATTTTTGATGTCTAGTTAATTATTGGTGGAAAAAGACCACAGACATATATCAGGCTAGATTCAGCAGCACACCCTAGGTTATGTGAAATTTCTTGCCCATGCTGGGACTTGAAACCATGCAGTAAGGGGCTGAGGACTTACAAGGACTAACTACGTGGCTGTGGGCAGGCTACCTCCCAAGTGGGATGAAGGGTAGTCTCGGGTCATCTTGGACAATAACAACTTAAAAATGGCCACTGGGATTTTGATGATGACTTTTATAATTGTGTTTTGAATAAATAGTTAAAACAAACAACAAGCAAGAATTATTTCATAAAAAAAAATATATATATTGTATATCTGAACATAAAATTATTGATTTATTGAGGCAGAAGAAGAATTATGGTTGTCTTGTAACCAATGTTTCTAACCAAGGAAAGTGAACAGAATGTACTGCTTCAGACTAACTCTACTCCTCTAGATTTCTGTTCACCTGTTTAGTTTGTTGCTTTCTTAAGTTTCTCATCCTTTGTTCACTTAATTGCACCATTCATAGGATATAAATCTTTAAAAAAAGCAGATATCGTGCTGACTTCATTATGACAAAATGCCATGAACATTAACCTGACACTGACCCTTAATAATTATGGAACTACACTTACATGCCGAGCATAAAAGAGAGCTATACCAGTACCATTGTTTTACAACTTTTGTATGCCAGAGCCTGGGATTGAACCAAGAATGTTAACTACCAAAGGCAAAGTCTACGTAACACTTAGCCTGCTTAGCCCAAATTTAGACAAATAGTGTTGATCAAGTGTTCACTTTTTACTGCTATGTCCTTAACAATACAACTATGTTGCCTGTTCTAAATGTTTTGAGTAGATAACAAGAAAAAATAATTTGGTCATAAACAGATTCAGCATGAATAAGGGCTGATTTACCTCCCCTGGCAGAGAGAGAAGGTGTAAACACTTACCCAGTGCAGAGTATGGTTTCTGGTCAGGACTGTACATGAGGATACGCTGTAGAGTGGTAACCATGGCAGCCGTGGCTAGCACTTGATCCTGCAGGGGTAGCAGGGTGAAGTAGTCAAAGTCTATAGCAAATGGATTCCTTGGGGCCGGATATGTACACAGCTTCACCAGTTCAGCAATAATGTCCCAGAGATAGATGTCTATGAAATACAAATAACAGATGGGTTTTGATATGTACATAAAGCAAGATGTCATCAAAATCAAGGTTAAACTTGTAGCATTACTGGCTATATATGAAGATAGATATCAGCAGAATAAAAGTTGCCATTGGCTCATAGGCAAGATGATTAGTACCATACACATATTTTAATCACTAGTAACTCAACAGATATATGCAAAATGTTATCAGTTATTAACCAACATGCAAAAGGTACTGCTACTTCCTTAGATTTACAGGGCTCCCGCTGCCATGCGCCAAATGCGCCATTGGCGCAAAAACAAAAAAAGTAGCTCATTTTTTTCAAAATAGGCGCATCCTTATGGCGCACGATTTTTTCGGCATTATTTTTTGTGAATCGCTAAGCGGCCAAGACTGGTAACCATTTCCATGTGCACTGTGTTACGCTAGAAAGGAGAAACTCGATAGCCAGCAAACTTGCGCGGCAGCCTTCACCTTGAGGGCATTGTTGTGTTGACATGTTGTGTACATAACTGCCGAATAAACATCGCCTCAGGGAAGGATTAGTGTAATTTGCGAGACAATAATAAAGCAGCCAGCCAAATGTTTGTTGCGATCATTAATTGGACAGTACCGGATTGTCGATTAATATATATAAAATATATACAAATGCTTATGTAAATAAAACGTAAAAGAAAGTTCATGTTGTTTTCTTTTCATTCTCAATTAACTGTACAAAAACTATATTAAAACAAAAAGCATTGCGTGTTAACAAACATACATATACATACTACAAAAATAACATCAAAATTGAAGCGTAAATTTGGCTCATAAAAATGGCTCATGAAATATAAAAGTGGCGCATAATTTTCAAATTTGGCTCATTGGTTGGCTCGGACCTAAAAAAACCCAGCGGGAGCCCTGGATTTATGATGGATAATAAACCTTAGTTTTAAAACTATATCAATTTCTGGTGTTTTTATATAAATAAATCTTTTGTCTTGCCATGAAATATCCATAAAAATAATTTTATTTATCCCAAAAGGTACCTATCTGAATCATTAGCTTGAGTTATCTACCTTGTTGTGCCCATTTTGTTGTTGTTTTCAGTTTTAGTGGACAATCCTTCTCATTGGATGAGTCGCCAGTGAGTTTGACTAGTCGTTCGTGATTGGAGCGGACCCACACATATGGACAGCTGTAGCGACTGTATCCAGCTATTAGAAACAGCGTTGAGTTGTCATCCTAGCAAGATGAATTACAGATAAAGTATGACATTAATATACTGCATTCTGTCTAACACATGTAAGAACGTTTTATCTCCAAATTTAAATATATGCAAACAAGTATATTGTGAAGTAATGGACAAATGACACAAATACAAAATAGATAATATCTCAACGCATGTTAGGGTGTCTGTTGTGACATATGATGTCTGGCTAAAATCACAAAAAAAGAGTTAATGAGGCAAGTGCCTGGACATGCCCGGTGTTACAGCGGTGCCGCTTTTGCTGCAATCAAACGTCTCTACCTACGCACAGACACAGACTAAACAGGTTTTTTTCTGTTTTTTGCTAAGTAGGTACATGACATGTTCTGTCATACATTCCATAAGAAGGTATTTTAAAGTTGCAGTGGATGAAATCATAGGGGAAGCAGGTGGCAAAAATGTGTAAGCAGCTCAGTTAGTTCTATTGGCTGAGAATTTGCCTTGAAAACAGGCCCCGGTTTCACGAAAAAACTTAAGTACGTTCTAATGTTCAAGTCTGAGCGCCGTGCTCAAATCGGTGCTCAACTTGAGTAATAAATTTGAGTTCCGTTTCACAAATGTTCTCATACTCAATGACGTTCTCAAATATCCGAGTTGAGCACGCAATTTTGAGAACGCTATGGGGCATTCTCAACTTATTTGGGCATGCTCAAATATGGCTGACCTCGAACGCCGCATTCAGCGTCTGCGTCGATTTTCTCGAGTACCACGGGTCATTCCTGATCGTATTTATCCCCTCGAAGTTCTGTCCGCATCAGAAATAAGGGAAAGATATCGCTTTTTTCCAGAATCCATTTTGTTTGTTGTTGGTTTTCTCCATTCGTCCATTGAAAGTGCGACACTTCGCTCATCACCCCTCCCACCTCTGTTGACTGTTCTATGCATGTTGCAATTTTATGCAAGTGGGTGCCATTATATCATCATTGCTGACAGACACCGTGTTTCTAAGTCTTCTGTATGTCGGGCGATTAAGAAGGGAACACTCGCTCTTTGTGGACATGTCCGCCAGTGGGTGAAATGGCCACAAACTGCCGATACAAATACCATTAAAAGACAGTTCTTCAACATTGCCGGTAAGCAAACTTGTGTAAACACGCACATGTATACTGTGACCTATATATAGAATAAGGGAAGTAACCATTGTTAAACCGCCTTATTTTTCTTTATAATCGTCTTGTCTTTCATTCTTTAGCCCCTAAGAAGTCTAGCTTTATGATAGATTGATTAATATACAGCTGTAATAAAGGCATAAATTTGAGATTTTACTTAGAGATTTTTAACAGCTTAATCAGAGGTGTAAATTGCGTTCTACCAATATTTATGTTGGCACTGTGAACTCATACCGATGTTGTTGTTGTTGTTGTTGTTTTAATTAGCACCATTGAATAATTTAATCTCTCCCCCCCCCCCCCCCCCCCCAACCGCGCCTCTGCTTCTCACTTTTTTTAGCCAGACCTTCCTTAGTTAATCTTAAGTGACACCCTTATTAAACATATTGACCATTTATAAAGCTAGTTTGTTATCCATTCATCGCTCCAATGGAAGTTTGATAGTTAAAAAAATTACATTTTAAATATGTTTTAATGACAATATTATAACAACATTTAACAAATTAATTACTTAGTATGTTTTATGTTTTTTGCAAGTGAAAAGTATATAATTCAGATATAAAAGAATAAGTCCTAAATGTTGAACAGATTATAAATTTCTTAATTACTACCATAATATTGATTTTTTTTTGTTCATTAATTTTCAGGATTTCCCAATGTCATTGGTGCCATTGATTGTACTCATGTAAGGATCTCTGGACCTAGGCAGAATGAACCTGCATACATAAACAGAAAAGGATTCCACTCAATCACTGTACAGGTTGGGAAGAAATCAGCATAAATATTTTATATGGACAACACTTGTTTATTTATGTGTACAATATTATAACAGATAAGAAAAATGTATAATTCTTTCTCATTAAAAACATTATGAAATGTAATATTAGTGAAGGGCTATTTAAGACATAACATAAAACCTTGTTAAATAAAATTTTTTACATAAAAATCATATATGACATTTCAAAGCAATGCTGCTGAAAAACCTTACTTCCTACAGTAAGGTAACACAAGTGTAATAGACAATATACAGATTGTTAAAATTAATGCAATTAATGTGTTGTATACTTCGATGTTGAAATTTATGCTAAATTTTAAGAAAATTCCCCATCCAATTTTGAACTTATAAATTCTTTCCTTCAAAAATTGATATTTAACATGTTTTCTTTTTAGAAATAAGAGAAATCCATTATCCTATATCAATATTGGGAGAAGTATTTTCCTAATTAGTATCTTTTTTTTCTGCCGACTGTGCTTTATTAAAAAAGTCACTGAGCTCTTATCAGTTAATAAATTTGTAATCAAATTTAGCAAAAACTAAAATAAATAAAAATTAATTTACAAAACAAACATTAAAGATTTTTTATTCTACATCTGGTAGTGATATAGAAAAAAAATGTCAATGTGAAAAAATAGA
Source organism: Sinonovacula constricta (assembly GCA_007844125.1). Taxonomy (NCBI): domain Eukaryota; kingdom Metazoa; phylum Mollusca; class Bivalvia; order Cardiida; family Solecurtidae; genus Sinonovacula; species Sinonovacula constricta. The sequence goes on from CM017563.1 coordinate 24,743,955, forward strand.
ATGAAAAATAGTTGAACATGCATGCCCATACAAGGATTCGAACCCTCAACCCCAACTTTTTAACCCTAATTCTAATACACTTCAATTACAGCATTACAGTTGCATAATGGATTTGTGTTTGCAGAAGATGCATTCAGACAGGATCTTCTGGTTCCTTCATTTACTTTTAAATGTAAGACTTGTGTATGTTTGTATTCTTAAAAAACACTGCCTACCCTTTTATAATTTTTAGATGGTATGTGATGCCACGTTCAGAATCACAAATGTGGTGGCTAAGTGGCCTGGCAGTGTTCATGACAGCCGAATATTCCGTGATTCTGCCCTTGCCACAAAATTGGAGAATGGTATGCTATTTGTCATTAATGGTACATATTACATTGTAATAATGATAAATTTTGTTACAGGTTAATAATTTTTATACAAAATGCAAATAAATTATGGCAATATAACAAAAAAAAATACAATAAACAAAACAGTCACCTGATTTAATAAATTAATTCATATACATAAAGTGACCTCCTATGGCAATGGCAGTAAAAATGTAATTTGGGGTTTTAGGGAACACTCTTCCAAAAACTAAAATAAATATATATATTAATATTGTTAATATATGGACAACAATGTGATGTAAATATTTCCTGTATAGAAAAAGTTTTTATTTCAGGAGCAATAGATGGACTCCTCTTAGGTGATTCTGGATATCCATGCCGGAAGTATCTTTTGACACCCTATTTACATCCTAATGTCGGAGCTCAACAAAGGTAGCACATTATTTTAATCACTAATCAAAAGACATTTCTTACAAGTAGTTCAACCAAATTACAAGCTTATATGACTGTTGCCAAACCAAAATAGTTCTTTCACAATTTTAAACTTTTCAACTGTATATCTAAAAAATAGAAATACTGCACTATAAACAATTATGGGTCATTTTATTAAAGAATAAGAAGCTATGAATACTGCAACAAATTACTGATTATTTAAATGTTATTAAGCACTATGTGATGGACAAATGAATGGTTAGGTAAAAGCAGTTATTATTAAATAACCTCATTACCTATGATATAAGTAAATTTAACCTTTGAATAGTTACAAAGAAAAATGCATAGACTCATTATAAAATTGGAATAAAATATTTGCAATGTAAAATATTTCATTATCTTTTACAGATACAATGACTCTCTGACAAAGACCAGAGTTGTTATCGAGCAGACTTTTGGAATGATTAAAAAAAGATTTCCGTGTTTGTCATATGGGCTGAGGATTGAGCCAGAACTGGCAACCTCGATAACAACAGCATGTGTCATCCTGCACAATTTAGGAATTGAAAGGGGGGATACTTTGTGCAGGGTAACAGATATCACCCTAGAGGAACCTGAGTATGTAGTCGGTGACCAGCATAATGGAGCCGCATATAGAGATGTATTTGCAAATACTTATTTTCAGTGATGCAAGTTTACATATTACAATATGAGAGAGAGAGAGAGAGAGAGAGAGAGAGAGAGGGAGAGAGATCTAATAATGCTTAAATGCTAAGAATATCACATGATTTATGCATAATAAAATTACATAATAGTTTCATTAAAACAAAGACATTTAATATAAGATGTTGATTTTGATGAAGTAAAGAAGCATGAAGCTTGCTGTAAATAATACTGGTGATACATGTACATAGGTTATGACACAGTAATAGTGTGTTTGTAGGCTTTTAAGCTAATTAAGCTTTAATAATATTTAAGATTAAGACCTTATTAAAGCTGCAATTATTCTTCTCCAACAGGTATGTTGAGTTTATTTAACAAACTTTTCTTCTGTAAGTTATGAAGTTCCTCTTCTCTCTGTCTCCGAAGGAGAATACTTTCAATCTCCTCCTCCAGCTTCCTAATCTCCAATTTAATCTTCTTCTCTTCCAAATCATATAGAACACATTCTCTGTTCTGTATAATCCTTTTTCTGGTTGGAACAACTGTTAAAAGAAAGTGTCTCTTATTTTAAACAGGAAGTGCAATGGGACTTTGTCAACTCCTCAGCTCCTCACCACATAGGTTATTGTTCTGATGGGGTGATAACTTTCATGTGGAGAGATCTAACCGCTGACATGCACTCAGCTGGCAGATCTACCCAGACATATGGCTGTGATTTTCTTACACCAGTAAATAGCTAGTAGTCAATGATGTGACAATAAGTGTGTCAGTGTTATTTAAGAAAATACACATAAATTTAGTAGAAAATGAATAATTTAAATTTACTCTACAAACTTGTATAACATGTATTTAAGTTTTTGTTACTTATTCCATGATCAATGTGCTACTTGTTGATTCATGCATTAAAGTCAAATTATAAATAGACAGGATTTTGGTAAAATGTTCTCTGTATAGAATGCTACACTGTTACAAGTCAACATTGTTGATACATACTTTTGGCACTGCTTACATCCTGTTTTGGGCATGTTTTCGTAACAGCTTCATCCTCTGAGCAAGGGACACTGTAGAATACAATACATTATTGTAACACACTTTTTAGGGACTATTTTGACTTAAGGGGAATACAAATGCTGACAAAATTAAATTTCAACATAATATAATATAAATAATTGTGTTGTTTTTTTTCAGTTATAGATGTATTTTATTTCTGTTGTAAGTATAACAAGTATTTTCACAGTGAATTTGTTTTTAACTAAAAACATTTTTTAACTTTTTCTTTATTATTTTACTTTGTTTACTAGTAAAATGTAATGAATTAAAAATACTATCACTACATTTTGAGTTTTATTTTGTGTGATTGTTATTCCCAAAACTGATACATTCTAAAGAAGAAAATAAACTGCACACATTGGCACTTGTAAAAAATTTGTGTATATTGTAAAATCTGGCATATCTACTTACGCATTTAACTGATCGGCAATTTCTTGCCACGCCGCCTCTTTGGCCTTCAGTCCGCCACCCACACCTTTAAATTTGCCAAACAAGATCGTCTGCCGATGGCCTTTAATTTCTCTGTTGGCGACCAGTTCATTGATCTTTTAGACATTGCCATTGTTGACAAACAGACGACAAACCGTACGCTATACTTTCCCGCAAAATGTCAAATGTACAACATTTGTACCGTGTAACGTTAAAGAGTGACCGGAAATTAGATCGCTTACGCGCCCGAAAATAATAAATTGACGCAGAGTAGATGCTCAGCTGAGCACGTACTTAAGTATGTTCGTGAAACACAAGATTAAACACAAACTCAACTGAGTCGTTTTCTATGCTCAATTCAAAGTTGAGAATGAATATTGAGTACGTACTTAAGTTTTTTCGTGAAACCGGGGCCAGATGTTTAATGTGCTATAGTCTGGGCTGGTTGCACAGCATTCTCATTATGTTACATAAGGTAATTTTTCTTTTGTTTTTGAGATATATCACTACACAATTTTTATCATTATATGGTTTTGCTTTTTGTTAGCGGAGAAAGACCCAACCAAAAATGTCTAGGTAGAAGCATCTGCCCATATCATGAATTGAAGCAACAAGAGTGAACAAATAAAGGTACAGAAAACATTAATAGCAGAACCTAAGGTTTAAGTCCCTGGATGTCTGGCTCATCAAATTTAGCTATCTTTATCATCCAACAGCATAAAGAGGTGACCATGAATCTTACAACAGTATATAAAGGTGATTTTCATCATAGCATATGGAGGTGAATCTCACAATAGCTGAGATGAAACTTACAGTACCATATAGAAATGAATGTCACAATATCATATAGAGGTGATTCTCACCATAGCATATAGAGATGAATGTTACAATACCATATACAAGTGAATGTCATACATAGGTGACTCTAGTAATAGTATACTGAACTAATGACAAGAAGAGAAACTTACTGCTGGTACAGATTCTTCCTCACTAGGAGAGGCAGGTGGTAGACCCACATCCTTAACTTTGTGGGTGCTGGCGATCATCTGTGACCTTATGGATAACATGAGTGAGCGCCTGGAAAGCATAAAAATAGCTATCACTTTTCTAGCACTGTGAATAAAGAACACACAGAAATGATGTCCATGCAATGATTGGCATCCAGATGGAAGACTTAAGCAATGTAAATCAGAAATTTAATGTTCCTACAACATTCTTTGAATAATCCAGTCTCCACTTAAATGATGGAATGCCACATTCATTGCAAAATCTTGCTTTGAAAACCTGATTTGATGTCACACCCAATCACATTATCAAGACAAAGAAGAGACCAGCCTGATTGCGTCCCTCCAATAAACTGTCTATATCTATATCTTATTTATTGCAACTTTTGTTTGTAAAAGTTTGTTTGAACACACACTTGTAACAAAGTATGTTTTGTTTTGTTTTTGACATACATTGCAGTGACCTTTATGATCATTATAGAAACGCCCAGCTTTTTGGTGGAGGAAGACCCCATCACAGGTCTGGGTAGAACCAATGGTACACCGCAGGTCAGCTTGAAGACGTTCTCACATTCGCCCCGAACAGGACTTGAGCCCACATGATGAGAGGCTAAGCAGTCAGGAGTTAAATTGGAAATTCTACCACTATGCCACGGGCGCCCAAACTATGTTAACATTATATTGCCAATAAAGTTGACAATCATTAACACTTACTGATCGTAGGGCAGATGGGTGGAGCTAAAACTCTCGGACTTGGACAAGGTACGCTGGTCTGGGGGAGGCTTCTCTGCAACAGCACAGGTATAGGTAGAAGATCCAGTCTGAAATGAACAGAAATAACTCAAACCTGTCCAGGTTCATGCTTTTGATGTGAGACTCGCCATTTTAGGTGTCAACTCACATTCACACATACCTGATACACACATGGGAACTTTTTCCAAAGTAGGTGATTATAAGTGAGAAAATTTTACCCCTGGGACAAGTAAATTTAGTTCCTATCTACATAAAAAAACTAATTGTTACTTAGATTTTCTTAAGGCATGAACATTAAAAAATATCACCCATACATGTTTAATATAGCCTGTTGTAAAAAAAATTCACCAGTGGAATTTCTCGAAAATTCTTATTCATGATATAGATCATCTTTCCAAGATTGTGGAAAAAAACTCCTTGCAGTTTGACTTACTCAAATTTGTATCTTTAGCATCAACTAACCTTCAAGTTATTTACAACACTGAGCACCAGTTCCTCTCTACCTCGCAAGTACATTGCAAAATACTTGAAGCCTTTCACCGTCCCCAGCTTGGGCATATCAGCCAGGAACAACTGAAGCTTCTTCTTCAACTGAGCTTCCTGAAAAATAGACAGCATTCACCACATTTCCTAGTGCTGGATTATATAATGAAAATTCAAGGGGAAAAAAAAGAGGACAAAACTCTGTGAAAATTAACTTTAGGGTTACCTGTCCCTTTGGCCAGAAAGTTTCTTCTTTCCTGGAAAATATAATAGGCCTTGGTTGCGATTTACAAGGGAGTCTAACACCATGTTTTGCGACTGGTGCTAAGAATCGGGTAGGAAATTACATCGTTTTCATCACCTTCAGGATGCAAGAAATAGTGTCTTGATACCCTTAAATTGCATGAGAATAGCAAATGTCACATAAAGATTTTCAGAAAAAAACAACAACAGTTGTTGAAACATCAGATGCTGAGAAATGTAAAATAGGACTGCCATGTATTCTAGAGACTAAATAATAAAAATGTTGAATGATGCTTAAATGGTGTTTTTTTTTTTTTTGTATTTATCTTAGTTTTTAGACTTACTTGTGAATTAAAACATAATTTAATTCAGGCTAGTTAATTTTCTTTCGGGTTTGTGAAAACTGCTTAGTTATTACCCCGACTTGCTTGTAAATTTCAATCCCAATTCCTATGACTGCCAGCCTGTAGTAGAAGTGCACTTAACACTCAACAAGATAACATACTGGCTATAACATTATTCTGACCTGTCCGGCCATCTAAAAAACACAACACATTTACACACTCACCATACCTTCTCACATAAAAAAGAATATCCGAACTGCAGTTTTCCGAATATAGTTTCAGTGGGTGTGATTAATTAAATGTATGCGACTGTGCGAAATAAATAGCATATAATTGATAAAACTTACATTTATTTCCATTTCTCTGAGTTGTATCTAACACTCCTTCTGAATGAAATATTGCTTTTTTGTGGAATCACTTCACCTGCATAAGAATTTAGATCTCAATCGATCTGCAACGAAACCTACAGATAATCAATGAACAGTAGCTAAACTTAAATCAAGCTGGCAAGCAGCATGCAACAAGCATTGACTCCGAAGAAATATTAGAGCAGCCAACAACAATAAAGTTAGGTATAAGGTCTATTTTTAAATCCAAACAAATTACTTCAACAAAATGTATAATTTAAAAGTACCAATCATAAAAATAACCAATCGAAAGGCCACTCTCAACTGGACTGGGCGGTACATGCACGACACCTTCTTCAAAAGGCCGGTTGTCCATCCACTGACGTTCAATGTAGTCCACCAACTCGCGGATCTTCCCCTCTGCAGGGCACAGCTGAACTAAGTCCTCAAACTGGGCTCTGATATGGGCAGCAGGCAGATAGGCTAGCGCCATGAGAGTCTTGCAGAACTTGTACGTTGTTTCTTTCTTGTAGAAAGCGTTCTGGAGCCCAACTTCTTGTAGCTTCCTCCAAACAGCCTGGGTAAAATGAAAATTGCAGCCCTTCATCGTAACTTCTGGGAGGGTTCGTTTAACCGCTTGCCAAATAGCTGCCTCGAAGTCAGTGGTGATTGACTTGACCTTTGGGGGAGCGGGCAGCACCTCTAGAAGCACCTTCAAAACAGCTTCATAATCTCGTCGTGATTTCCCCGACATCACCACAAATGCTAGAGGGACTTGCTTCAGTTGGTCCTCAACCTTGATGAATGCGTGGAAACTATACAGCTGCTTGAACGGTTCTCGCACTAGTTTGAACGTTCCGTCCACAAACCACTGTTTCGCACTGGTGAGTAAAGCCAATTGCTTCTCCGTTGCCAGTAGGAGATGGCGACGAAACCTTTCTCCGCATCCAACCTCAATGTCCGCTCTCAGAAAATCGTGGCATGTTGCATGTATTGTGTAAGATAAGCAAATGATACAAGGTCAAATTTTCCAGCCATTTTATGCTACCCAGTTAACCCAATTAACAATAGCAGCGTCCCAGCTCAATATAAAAACAATCATCACGTTAGTATTTAATTAGTCTTGATTAGCATTGATGTACTTTCACAGGGCGGTAGTTGCTTTGATCCGATTGTAATCAACTTTTCATGAACTAATTATATTTATAACAATGAAAACAATACAATCGCTTACATATAATTATCAAAAGGTTAGTATCATCATGTTAGTATTTAATTAGTCTTGGTGTATTTTCACAGGGCGGTAGTTGCTTTGATCTGATTGTAATCAACTTTTAATGAACTAATTATATTGGTAACAATTCGCATGTATAATAGAAGCATAGTTAAATCTTGAACCTGTCGGCAATTATCACCTGTCAAGCTGTGAATGGATTACCAAGGGCGATAGGCTTCCCTAATAGGTTGGTTTGACGTTGTTAATTTGATACACTGTTTGTGATTTGTTTGACACGCAGGTAAAGTGTGCAAAGGTCCAATTAAAGGTATTCAACATTGTTTCATGACTATATTTCGATTTAAGTATTGGAAAAGGGATAAGATCAGATAAGATAAGAAAGCTTTATTTTCATATCAGTAGTGGTTTCTATCGACGTACCTTTATTCAGATTCAGATGCATACATATGACTTGACAATGCGACATAAGATAATACATATGGATGAAAACACAAAAACATGCGTTTACATTTAAGCATATAAAAAGCAGTGGCAAAATATTACAGACATTAAAAGTGTTTATGAATAAAATGAGGCCGTTTTGACATGAGTCCGTTTTAACCAGCACCCGTTGGCGGTGAGTTAAAAAAATAGGCGATGAGTCGACCAACCTTGATTGGCGGTGAGTTGGTAAGGGCGGTGAGTCGTCTAGTAATCGTAGACAAGCCATTTGCCATGTAACTGAAATTGACGATAGACGTTCTAAACACTGTGGTCTGGACATTTCTTTCCAAGGTGGTAACTGTCGGTTTTTTGTGTTGTTTTTTTGTCAAACGACACATCACAGATTTGTTCTTACTTTTATATCTGGCTTCCACGTGAATACCTTTGTCCTGTGCACATTCAAATTAATTAATACTATATTGTGTTAACCAATTACAAATCAATTAACCCATTCCGCAGTTGTTTAAATATTTTACCATAATTGCTTTTATGTTCCACTGTAACTTTGTAACTTGTATATGAGTTCCCAAGAAAAAAAATACATGTAATTAGAAATCACTAAATAAGAACAATATTTTTCCTCAACTTTATACTTATATCTATACTTGCTAATTTCATAATGCTTTTACTCGAATCATTATGCCACCGGATTTATCATGTACTATATGGTGTATTATATTGTCAATAAAGATGGAAGAAACGAAAGAGAAACATTCAATCCTAACATATATATTTATTACTATCAATAACAATATATGACAAAGTCCTATGAGCACCGCAACTTATACCTTAAACCGGTTTTACAGAGCACTTACCTCGCACTTCCTGACGAGTAAAATAACATATCATATAAAACAGAAAAAAACATCAAAGAACAGAAACAGAAAAAAACAAACATCAAAAAACAGAACTGTTCTGTCCTAAACAACATACAGCCATATAACTATATTGGGGTCGAATAGTCGCCTTAATTTTTTTCAGCTGGGGTCGAATAGTCGTGGGGTTGAATTGTCGCCTGGAACAGGTAGGGGTCGAATAGTCGAATAGTCGCCCACCCGTGTGAATCAACCAGTACGTCCCGACCCTGCTGTGACCCCTTCGCAATTAGCTCAAAGGCACGCCTCGCTTATGGTGATTTGTTGTACCATTTTTCATCCGTTAATACTTATATATCCATTTTAAATACAAACCGCTAAACTGTTTAATTCGTCGTTCTTTGAATTATTGTTTGGATTTTCGGTTCCGGTCTATTCAGAAGTACTCTACCGATAGCTCACGTTTTAAATTCTCACAAACAATGTATTTTGGCTTTTCGTGTGGTTCAAACCAAGCGAATCACGTGTGTAAGTCATGCGAGAACCTGGCGAAGATCAATCTTGTGATAAACAAAAGGTATGTTCAGCAGATACGCCATTTGTAAATGTTGCCAATGACGCTGACGCTAGCCAATATGGCGGTCGTGGCGAGAACGAATATACACAGTATCTTTCATGCAGTGATCAGGGTTGGGAAACTGTTATTAATTCTAAAAAGAGACCAAGAGCCAGTTCTGGGAGTGTATCAGATCCATTTAAGCTTGATGACTTTGTGAAACTATCTGGCGAGGCAAAAAGAACCTTATGTTTTCTAAATTATGTTCAGTTTAGTCAAACATTGACGACTGTCTCTCGTTACACACCAAGATCAGCGACCTTGAAAACAAGGTAGATGTGAATTACACACGCCTTATCCTTCTTGGGTTAAAATCCCTGGACCTGGCGGCTCGTAGCCGAAGGAAGAATCTGATATTCAATGGAATTAAAGAATTATTTCAATCCTGTCAGGATGAGACAGCCATACCCAGACAAACGTGTTAGCATGGTATACTCTGCAAAAATAATAGTTGACGGCCGTATACACGCAAATGCGTTCCCCCATTGGGACCATTACATTTCCCAGAGCCGCTTACAACACGTTACAGTCCGTTACTTCGCCAATTCCACGTGCACCACGCACCATCTATGCCAACTATTCCAGCCAGACTAGCTCCAATCAAGCTGTACAGCCATCCGCTCGGTCATAAGTCAACCTTACAAGCACTCACAACACAGTAAATCCACGAGAATATAGTAATCCGCCACACGACACATCTACCATTTCTAGTATCTTTTGGCATGTTTAATAGTCCGGCGACTTTTATCCCGTTCTTTTTTAAGGTTATTCAGATTTGTATCGGTAGGACGAACATCAAATTGCTTTAATGCCGCCCTACGTTTACGAATAAATTTTTTACACTCTTCATTAAACCAAGGGTTATTATGTTTTGATTTAGTCGAGGTCTTAGGTATACACCTTTCTGCAATATTGTGCAAAGTGTTTGAAAAATGCGACAATTTTGTCATCTAAATTTTCTGTTGAAGTTGGGACAAGTTCTGCAGAACAAAGTTCTGAGAACAGGTCCCAGTTTGCTCTGTCCATCTTCCAGCGAGGATTATTGTCGCCTATTGGCGAAGTACAGTTTGTAAGCATTATAGGAAAGTGATCACTTCCACAAAGGTCATCGTGTACATCCCAAGTGTATTCTAAATATACAGAGGGGTGACACAATGTTAGATCTTACGATGAATAATGCCCATTTGAGGGGTGCAAGTATGTTGGCTTTTTATTATTGACCAGACATATATCATTATTATCAATAAAGTTTTCTATCGTCTTGTCCATATTGTTAAAGTCAAAACATCACCATAGCGTGTCATGACCATTAAAGTCTCTAACAAGTATATATGGAGTAGGCAGCTGATAAATAAGATTATCTAAATCATCTTTAGATACATTTGAAATCGGTGGAAGATAAACAGAGCAAATAGTTACAATTTTATGTAGGGTTACACGGATAACAACAGCTTGTATGTTTGTGTCCAGTTTCGACTTGAGAGTGTGGCAATTTGGAGTTGACAATTATTGTCGATCCTCCAGATGCCCTCTCGCAAGCTGTATGTACTAGTATATGATTATAACAAGTATAACTCTTAAAATTGAATTTATCAGAGTCTCCAAGAAAGGTTTCCTTAAGACAAAGCACAGCAGGATTTAGTGTAGATAATAAAATAGGTATTTCATTGTAATTGGCCTTAAGACCTCGACAGTTCCACTAAATGATTCTATTATTAATGTGATTATCAAATTTAATTCTTGTAGACTATGTTTTATGTGCTTTTACATGTGACCTTGTTGGTTTTTAGTGTCCGATGGAGATTCCATTAGATACTCGAATTTGATTTGATGGGTGTTTATCACCCGAGTGTTTGGAGCAGTGGGAGGACTATGTCCTCTCCTCTGCCCCGAAGGACAAGGAGTCTCCTTAGAGGAGACCCGGTTCTTTTCTGAAGGCTTGTTTTGTACCTTTGCGTTATTCCTCACAGAATGACTTGTAGAAAGTGTTTTGGGTTGAAAGCGAAGTCTGAGTTTCAGAAGATTCCGATACCTTGTATTTTGAGGGAATGATGACTTTGTCACAAATTTGGTCACTAGTCGGGACCTCATACTGGGTGAAATTGTCCTTGTGCACTGAGATGCATCTTTTGGTTGCTGAGGCATACTAGTATGTTATGCCACAAGCAGGAGTTGCCTTGTCTTTTGCCAATTTTCTGGCTTATGGAAAGGATATGTTTTTGTGTACTTTATTTTTAGTACTTCCTTTTCTAGTTTCCAGGCAGGGCAATCCCTGGATTTGGTCTCATGTGGTCCAGAACAATTAACACATTTAAGCGAGTTAGGACATACGTCTAACCTGTGCTGGGCGTATTGTTCACCGCAACGTGGGCAACGGTCGTCCTCCTTGCAATGGGACTCGTGGTGGCCAAACTTCTGACAATGAAAACACCTAAGCGGACTGGGAATGTACACCTGCACTTTAACGTTGAGGTAACCGACCTTAATAAAAGTAGGGAGTGATGGGTTGGCGAAAGTTTTAACAAAAATATTTGTTGGAATTCGGTGGCCGTCCCTCAGGAATGAAATTCTGCGGACACCACACACCTCCTGTGGCGTGAGTTCCCTGCGGAATCTTCCTTAGAGACACCAGCAAGGTCTGGGCATCGAATGACTTCTTTCGACGAGTTCAGAGACGAGGGGGAATAAGTCAGTTAGTTTAAGGAGTTTATCGGAATAGGTTTTGCGATCTGTTTCGATTAGTAAGCAGTCGTTGTTTAGTTTTTTGACTGATACTACACTGCCAATAAGACCTTTGATTGATTTTTCTATGACAAAAGGAGATACTTTAGTTATCGTTTTTTTTCTTTCTTTCTTTATTTATTTGGGTTTTACGGCACACCGATACTTAATAGGTCATACGGCGCCGAATACAAAGTTAAATGTGAATAAAGCGTAATCAGGTTAAAACCAAACTACGCATGTAAAATATAGAAAAATATAAAAACTATCAGGTAAAAAAAAATAACTGAAAACAGGTCAACACATAAAACGGCCCAAAAAGCATGACGATTGGTAAACAAACAGTCCAAAAATTATAACTTACTAAGAATACCAATCTCGTTCAAGAAGCAAACAAGTTTAGAATCCGACACTGTCCTAAATAGTTCGTACATGTTATGGACATTAAAATATTTCGACCGTATGTGGTCTGTGTCGATACACTGTAATAAAATATGGTTGACTGTCAGTGGTTCCTGGCAAGGAACACATACAGGTTGAACTTCTCTTTTCAAGAGATATGAATGAGTCAATCTAGTATGTCCAATGCGACAGCGGGTAAGAGCTACGTCTTCTCGTCGACTTTCTCTGCAAGCAGAGACATTGGCACCGACGTTAGGTTTAATTACGTGTAATTTGTTACAAACAATACTGTCCCAACTTGTTTGCCACTTGGTTAAAATATGTCGGTAAATAAGTGGTTTAAAATCAGTGTGTGGGATGCAAAGATCTGTCTCAGTGAGGGCTGAGGCAGATTTTGCACCCCTGTCAGCATCTTCGTTTCCTCGGATGCCTACATGACTAGGAAGCCAACAGAAGGAGATTTCTTTAGTGTCGTATTACTTTTTTAAGGTTATTAAGATTTGTATCGGTAGGTCGAACATTAAATTGCTTCAATGCAGCCCTACGTTTACGAATAGATTTTTTACACTCTTCATTAAACCAAGGCTTATTACGTTTTGATTTAGTCGAGGTCTTAGGTATACACCTTTCTGCAATATTGTGCAAAGTGTTTGAAAATACGACAATTTTGTCATCTACATTTTCTACTGAAGTTGGGACAAGTTCTGCAGAACAAAGTGCTGAGAACAGATCCCAGTTTGCTCTGTCCATCTTCCAACGAGGATTATCGTCGCCTATTGGCAAAGTACAGTTTGTAAGTATTATAGGAAAGTGATCACTTCCGCAAAGGTCATCGTGTACATCCCAAGTGTAATCTAAATACACAGAGGGGTGACACAATGTTAAGTCTAACGATGAATAATGCCCAGTTGCGGGGTGCAAGTATGTTGGCTTTTTATTATTGGCCAGACATATGTCATTATGGACAATAAAGTTTTCTATCGTCTTGCCCATATTATTGAAGTCACAACATCCCCATAGCGGGTTATGACCATTGAAGTCTCCAACGAGTATATATGGAGTAGGCAGCTGGTTAATAAGATTATCTAAATCATCTTTAGATACATTTGAATTCGGTGGAAGATAAACAGAGCAAATAGTTACAACTTTATGTAGGGTTACACGGATAGCAACAGCCTGTATGTTCGTGTCAAGTTCGACTTGAGAGTGTGGCAATTTGGAGTTGACAATTATTGTCGATCCTCCAGATGCCCTCTCGCAAGCTGTATGTATATGATTGTAACAAGTATAACCCTTAAAATTGAATTTATCAGTCTTTAAGAAAGGTTTCCTGAAGACAAAGCACAGCAGGATTTAGTGTAGATAACAGAATGAGTATTTCATTGTAATTGGCCTTAAGACCTCGACAGTTCCACTGAATGATTTTATTATTCATGGGATTGCTAAACTTAGTACTTGTAGACTATATTTTCGGTGCTTTTACAGGTGACCTTGGTGGTTTTTTGGTGTCCGATGGAGCCTCCATTAGACACTCAAATTTGTTTTGATGGGTGTTTATCACCCGAGTGTTTGGAGCAGTGGGAGGACTATGTCCTCTCCTCCGCCCCGAAGGACCAGGTGTCTCCTTAGAGGAGACCTGGTCCTTGGCTGCAGGCTTGTTTTGGGCCTTTGCATTATTCTTTACAGAATCACTTGAAGGAGCAGTGTTTTTGATTGAGGAAGAAGTTTGAGTCTGAGAAGATTCCGATACCTTGTATTTTGAAGGAATTATGATTTTGTCAGCAGTTTGGCCACCAGTCGGGACCTCACACTGGGTGAAACTTTTAACATCATCTAGCACTGAAATAATCCCTGAATATGATTTAGAACACATGAATGACATGAACATCTGCACTTGTTATGTTATATCAGAAAAAGTTTGCGACATACACTCTTGCTACGGCGAAAGCTTTTCACCAAAATATTTGCAATATCTTCAATAAAACAATGTGACATTATAAACAAGATAAAGGAGTTTATCTTCAAGAATGCAGCAAGTGGTTATTGGAAAAGAATCCTCTGAAAATGTCTCAAAAAACTTTCAGTCCTATTTATCAATGTGTCGAAGATTGTTTGACAAACACAAGTCATTGCTTTAACACAAGAAGCGTTATAATTCTTACGAAGACTTTATGTCTTTACGAGTGCCCTTGCCAAAAGCTGTAGACGCTCCACAGAAGCAAGGTAAAGAAAAATCTGAAAATATAGTAAAGGTTAAACTGTCTTATGTAGGAAATATAAAAAAAAAAATTAAATATGATCAGAAGAAATTGAGAGAGCGTGAAAAGCAGCTTTTAAAGATTAACAAAATGCTTCAGACTCGATTGACAGCAAAAAACCCGCAGAACATAAAGGGTTACGGTCAAAGCTTTCTTATGAAGAAATATCTAAATTTCGTAAATTTAATCAGCTCCAAAATCGGTCAGAAGAAATAGAATTTCATAGAAATGAAATTCAACAAAAACAACTTGAAATAAATGTTCAGGCGTATCATTCTCAAGAACTGAAAAATCAACTAAGAGACACCTAAGAGAAATGATAGAACATATGACGGGAAGTCTCGAAGGTACACTAGTGACTTACAACAGTGCGTCTATGAACTACTTAATTATAATGTTTGGTTTAGTAAAGTCACCAGTTATTGACAGTATTTTAGTTCTGGCAAACGTAAACCAAACAAAGTAAGTCAACCATTAATAATATAAATTTGCAGAGGTTAGCGATATCACAAAAGCAGGTTGCAGAGCAACTGAAAAATGAAAGAAACAACTTGTGCTTACTGAGCAATGAAACTAACAAGTTCGGAACAAAATATGCAGGCATACATGTGACTGATAGCAGTGGCAATTAGTGGGTTTTAGGAATTAGAGAAATGACTACAATGGCAGGAAAAGATAAACTGAACTGCCTTTTGAACATTCTAGAGGACATTGATACTGCAGGTAACATGTCAGAAAACCCTGCTTCTAAAACCATATTAAAAACATTGCATCTACGATGTCTGATAGGGCTCATACCCAATTAAAGTTCAATGAGTTACTTGAAGATTTTAGGACAGAAGTTTACAAAAAAGTCTTTGTAGCTCAATGGATTGCTATGTCCGAAGAGGAACAAATGTCTGTCAGTCATTTATGTAATTTCTGTTGTTCGTTGCATGCACTAGTTCATTTGGCGGATAGTTGTTCAAAAACCCTTGTTGAAATAGACAATGTCACCTTTGAGGTCAATTCTTGTCGTTTAAGAAGTCTACTGAAAGTGGAGCAGTACGTCTTGTCAGAACTTCTAGTTAATCATTTGCAAAAGGTGGATAAAAATGAAGTTTAAACCATTCTCTCTATACATTCAGGGCAAGCTGAAAGATCATGGACTGAAAAGTATTCCACTAGAACGGTTCAGGAGGTAACCAACTTAACATACTGTTCAGAATTGCCGGGGCTGGGTTCTTCTTAAAGGATGAGATCAAGCAGTTTCTAGACATAGATAGCTCAAACAGACTGTTAGCTGCATTGAAACATGGTATTTGCATTCCAGATAATCTTGCTGGTTGCGAAGCTCTAGGTCTCATGGGTGATTTATCCACAGTACCACTGCGGGGTGTCATTGAAAATGAAAATGTTCACGTTACAGAATTGAGGGCAGTTTATCAAGAACTCGTTCAGTATATGGAGAATACCATAGAAAATCTTGATGACTTTGTCAAAATATGTAAATAAGAAAAGTACCTATCAAAATTTCCACAGATATTTAAATTTTATCTACCTGTAGACAAAGGCAAACAAGGTAAATGTAAATGTGACAAAAACACAGAGACGAGACATAACACACAAAAAGAAAAACCATCAGTTACCGCCTTGAAACGGTCAGTCGGCAAAAGGGCCGACTGTGGTGCTTAAAACTGGTTTGTGGAGCGCTCCAACCTTGCACTTCCCGGAGGTTTTTCTATCAATCAAAACGTCTAAAAAAATCCCTTCAAAGTGAAACAACTTACAGAAAGCACCTGCATCGGGAGTTAAAACAGATACAGTGAACTTATGAACATACATAATAACTAGTAATAAAATAAACTATCAACATATGTAAAGCAGATCACAGGGATAAGTAGAGTTTTTGAACATATATATCTATATTATTAACAAGGGATGTTACTTCAATATCACCATTTCATATAGTGCCCTTATAAAACTGTTGCTATCCTAGTCATTTAAAGGGTAAAATGCATCATATTTTGTCTATCAATGGCTTAGTACTTTTTCTTCATATACAAATAAATCTTTTTTCAATATATAAAGCATATCATCACGATTTTTGATTGTAAAATACTTAAACCTACGAAATTCCGTAAGTCCGACACAGGTTCGTACACTCGACCCCCAAGAGTAAAACGGTCCTTCTTCGCAGTAACATGGAGAAATTTTTGTTTGTTCCGTTCAACAATGACACCAAATATCTCTCACTGACACACAAAGTTCCGTCA
This sequence comes from Sinonovacula constricta, assembly GCA_007844125.1. NCBI lineage: Eukaryota > Metazoa > Mollusca > Bivalvia > Cardiida > Solecurtidae > Sinonovacula > Sinonovacula constricta. Next base: position 24,760,819 of record CM017563.1, read on the forward strand.
AAATACAGCGAAACAATGCTGTAATAGTCCAATTTCACGATTCTGCTTTAAAATTCTGTGGACGCGGCCCTCTTACTAGTCACGTGATAGCAAGCCTAATCGTCTTTGGAAGGAGTTGTTTCATTGGACGGCAAGTGGTTCCTGGATTTCTATACGTTTTCTCATTAATGTATTACTGACGCAGGTCAAAATTATTTCGTAAACACACCCGCGAAAGTTTATTAAACAAGTTTTAGTCTCGACTTTTCACCAAAAGAAAATGATCGTTAACTGGTAAGTATGTAATGCATGACCTGAAAGTTTGTAACAGACGTCCGTTTCAGGGTATAACAGCATTTTTACCATGGAGTGTTCACGAATCATAAACACAAAGTTTCCCATTACTACCCATGAACAGGTTCAATTAAACCTACAATATTTTCGTATTTGACGTGTTCGGTTGCTTTCAAACTTCCATTTTCATCTTAAGTTTTCCATTGTCATTTCTATTACTGCCAATGAACAGGGTCAATTAAACCTGCAATATTTTTGTATTTGTCATGTTCAGTGGCTTCCAAAGTTACGTTTTCATTTATTTTATTTACTGTGAACAGAACCACTGAGCATTTGGTTTGCTATATTTTTTCCACAGTTTAGTGTTTTTTAAACCTGCACATTTGCGATAAAACCACGAGTCGCAGGATTCACATTTAATGCACTGGTCACTAGAGTCGCTTAAACATTTTTACACTTTTCTGTGTCATCAATGTCTACAATGTTAGATATGGAAAGTGGTTGAGACACATATATCTTTATTATCACATACAGCAGGTGATTGAGACTCAAAACCTAAATGACATGTAGTTGTTGAATCTTCAGATGAAGTAGATAGATGAACTTCTGGATCGGAAGACCTTTTGAAAGTTTTGGAACATTTTTGAGTGGAATCTGTTATCTTGCGCTTGGAAAATGACACCTTTATTTGTTTTCTATGGGCCATTTTCTTTTCAATTTTCATAGAAGATTTTATATCACGGCGGAATTGCGCCAGCAAAACACTTAAATATTTTTCTGTAAGTTCCCTGTATAGTGTGTTCACATTTACCAGAGATGACACTGTTCCTTTGTCATCAGTTTCATCTAACTGTTAAAGAGTTTCTTCCGAAATTTGGTTTTTAACTTGTGTTAAAAACATTTCAGTTAACTTTATATTGTTATTGATTATCTGTGGACAGTGAGCAAACAAATCCTTCCCATATTTTAGAAAATGTTCATTACCCACTAAAGCTAACAACTTATTTGTCAGTGCTAAGAAAAACATGTAAAAACTATCAGTGACATTAGTCAACCCATGTTTCAAGCCCTGTTTTTGTTCAGTTTCAACTAATGAATCTGGTTGTGAAGAACTCTCTTTCAAAAACTGTTCATCTTCTTTAAGTAAGTTTAACAGGCACCACATGCTTTAAGAATCTAGGTAAGAAGCTTGTCCTTCCTTAGTTTTCAAAAACATATAAGACTTTCGATGGGTACTTTTTCTCAATTTGGCAACACAATAACCTGCCACATAGCGAATCCTGGCTTTTGATGTGTCGGTTACAAAGCGCTGTGGAACTTTGGAAACAGTTGCTTGAATCAACTCTACCTTCTGTTTTAAAGCAAACAGTTTTATGGATTCAAGTACTTTGTAACAGATGATGAAGTGTTCATCAGACAAACTTTCCTCCTGATCAAATAATAGCATGCAATTTAATCTGTACTCAGGACTAATGCTGTACATATGCTCATGGCTTTGAAAGTCATTCATATTTTTCTCAGGAATTCCTTTTGTTATAGGTCCATCACTGTCAGCCACCAGTTTTACAAAACCTTTCATTTTCAGCATGAATGCGACTGATTCATTCTGACCACTTTTTCATTCAGGTTCCTATGTGATGCAGTTACTTCATTTTTTGTTACAATACTTTTCTTAATCTCAAGAATCAACTCACCAGGAACTTGTTTTTCATCCAAATGTTCCTCTGAAGTAGCGATAGCTTTGATAACTTCATCAAAATCATCATCTTCATCAAAAGGCTCATCAGTTTCTGTAGGCTGGGTAGCAATATCAATGCCGGAGGAAATATCAACAGCTGGTGCACTGAAAAATGTAGATCTTAATTTACTGTTTGAACATATTATGAAAACAAATCATAGCAATTCACTTAAATAAACAGGACTAATAAGTACAGTGAATACTGTGGTTTTATGTTCCTCCATATAATGCCTTATATGTAGATCAAGATTAGCCAGCACATCTGTGTCTTCTGATCAGGATTTACACTGTTTGCGTTTTGATTTATTACCTTTTTTTCGGACCAAAAAGTGAACACTGCAAGTCCTGATCAGATGGCATGAATATGCCAGCTGATCTGGATCTACAATGTTCCTAATTTTGCGATCATTTGTGTATACATGGAGTAAATGGTCAACCTTCAATATGGCTCACAAAATGTCCGGCACATAAATTCTAATTCTCTTACATTTATATTTACTTACCACTAGCCTGATTGTTTATGTGTTTATTCTTATTATTTCACAAAGCAACCAAATTAAGAATATCTATTAGCATGAATACTAATTAACAAGCTTTGGCTTTTAGCATGTAGGCTGTGGAATGAGAGAGGCCATTCATGTTTGAGAGTTTTTATGACATTAGTGTTTTTGGTATAGCACTAAAATAAAATTAATCAACATGTTTACAATTTGGGATAACAGACCCCCCTCCCCCAAATCTCTCTCTCTCTCTTTCTCTCTGATGTGACAGCATGGATGTGTAGGCTGATCTGGATCAACAATGTTCACACATGAGATAAATTTATATATATGAAGAAAAGAGTTAAATTTCAATAATACGCAAGTTATGAGATATAATATCATACCTATTATTATAATACAAAAGGCATAGAAAATATACATTTGGCTTAAGTATGGCTTTTTTTTAAATATCACTTGTAAAATTTAGTAAAAGCTTTCAGCTAAGTGTAAATCTGATACATAATGAAATTGTAAATTTTAAGCAGAAGTAAGTGAAAATGTTTTCTTTATACTTTGTCTTCAGGATTTTGTCCAGAATTGTGGTGGATGCAAAGGGTGAATGTGAAATTAATCATCTGTATGATTCCTACAAGTTTGAATGTGTAGAAGATGGACAAAAAATAAAGTTGTGAGCAAAAACCAGTTTATTGACTATCTTAAGAGTTTATTTCCTGAAATGAAACGTCAACGAAAAAGATCTGGTATTTCACATCAGACGGTGTACCAGGGCATATCCCTATCTGAGTTAAGTGAAGACTCAAATCAGAATATTTCATTTAGCGACGTTGAACATGGCATGGCAATTACATCTATGCAGCTGGTATCAAACAGTGACCTCAAAATACAATTTCAGCAGGAAACTGGTTGCCTTTCTAATGGCAATATTATTTGTAAAGTTTTAACTTTTCATAAAGATGGACACTTTGCAATAACTGTGTTTGGAAAAGAGCTTAAATTGTTCAAACTGGGTATTGATGACACATTCAAGTTGAATAAAAAAAAGTGTTTCTACTGTATTTAATATTTGCCAGTCTATTAAACTGTCTAATGGTCAAAGGCTCAACAGCTCTGTAACTGTTAGCAGGTTCCACACTCTGGATATCTGGACATGCAAAGGTGAAACCTATAGGTTTGTGCGATCCCTGACATGTCTAAAGGCCGTGCCTGCTAACAGTATAAGTTTCACATGCAAAGAAACTACAGAAGAAACTATTAAAAGGATTTTTCCAAGTGCACCATCACAGATGATCAATTTTTTACTAACACAAGCAAAAAATGTATGCTGGGCCGATAATCACCAGATTATGGACGGTAATAGCGATATCAAGAGCTTGTTGTTGCTTAGGATTCATTGTTATGATCCGCAAGAAAACTCAAGTGGATTTGTTTACAAAAAAAAAAGGCTCGTTCTCGTTTCAGATGTTCTGACGCTTACCGAAAGCTGAGAACCAGCCGTCCAGGGGAGGTAATAAAAGTCTCATTTTCAAGAACCAATGAAACGACTCGTTACTTCGCTTATCCCGTGACTAGTTAGATGGCCACGTCCACAAAATTTTAAAGCAGAATCGTGAAATTGGACTATTACAGCATTGTTTCGCTGTATTTTGACGGACCTTTGTGTGTCAGTGAGAGATATTTAGAGACATTGTTGAACAAAAAAAAAAGAATTTCGCCGAGTTACTGCGAAGAAGGACCGTTTTACTCGTGGGGGTCGAGTGTACGACCCTGTGTCGGACTAACGGAATTTCGTAAGTTTAAGTATTTTTACAATCAAAAATCGTGATGATATGCTTCTTATATTGAACAAAGTTTTATTTGTATATGAAGAAAAAATACTAATAGGTAAATAAGAAAAGGTCCTATCAAAATTTCCACTGACATTTAAATTTTATCTACCTGTAGACAAAAGCAAACAAGGTAAATGTAAATGTGACAAAAACACAGAGACGAGACATAACACACAAAAAGAAAAACCATCAGTTACCGCCTCGGAACGGTCAGTCGACAAAAGGGCCAACTGGGGTGCTTAAACCTGGTTTGTGGAGCGCTCCAACCTCGCACTTCCCGGAGGTTTTTCTATCAAACAAACAGTGTAAATATAAATACCCCGTCAAAGTGAAACAACTAGCAGTAAAGACCTGCATCGGGAGTCAGGACAGATATTATGAACTTATGTACATACATAATAACTAGTAATAAAATAAACTAACAACATATGTACAGTAGATAAAAACCTCGGCAACCTAACAAATCTAAATGAGAGAGTAGTTTCAAATAAAATAAAGCAGTACAAGCGCTGATATATAATAACAACAATATAACGACGTCATACAATGCCATGACGTCATATGCCAAAAAAGTGTCAAAAGTGAAATGTAAAACATACGAAAGAAATCATCGAATTTTAGAAAACAACCCAAATCAACAACAAAAAATGTAGTATTGTTAAGAGTTAATACGTTTGAAAAAAAAAACACACACATAAAAGACGAGGATTTAGCCGCTGTGGCATATTATATATAAAAAGGTACCGAAAATCCCGATGTTATACCTACTGTGCAATCTCACGTAAAGGGTATGGAGACTGCTTAAGTTGTCCCACCTATGTAGGGCACGATTGGAGAGATGAAGAGACAAGAAATCCAACAGTGACTGTCCAACTATGTCTTTAAGTCACTGTTTTCATATAGTCTCAACTACCTGTCCTGCCATCGTGTAATTTAAAAGCAATGCAAGTTCTTGACTGTAAAAGGGTCAATTGCAAGCAATGCAGTACAACGAGGGATTCCCGGGTTGTAACCGCCAGCAATACATTTTCTGGGCAACTTAACCCTTATTTTTTGTGATCAAGTCAGCTTAAACCAGTCTACCATGTTTAAGTCATTAGTCGCCAAATGGGGACATGACCCAGTGGTTTTCATTTGTCTTCAAGCTTTATTACCTGCGCTTTGCCAGCTTAGCAACTGGTTGTTCAAGAATTTCCTAACAGTACAGACAATACAAAAGAAAAAACAACAACATCTGGAGTACCTGAACACAACAAATTTAGTGAATCGATCTTTGGCCACATGGACAGGCTTATTAGGGAAAACCCAACACAACACAGATTGCTATGGAAGCAATAAGAATATATGACAAAGTCCTATTAGCATTGCAACATATACCAAACTCCGAAAAGGCACAGAACAAAGGTATTTCACATGCAAGCGAAAAGTAAGAACAAGTTTGTGATGAGTCATTTAACGAAAGGAGCAAACCCGACAGTTACCGCCTTGGAACGGTCAGTCGGCAATATGGACCGACTGGGGAGCTTAAACCGGTTTTACAGAGCTCTAACCTCGCACTTCCTGACGAGTTTCTCAAATGCAAGCCATGAAAAGAAAAACGATCTATTTGAATACAAAAAGTCCAAGCGCTGATATTTTCTATAAGTTATGACGAAAGTAGTGACGTCATTGTAAAAAGAAATGTCCACATAGTGTTAAGAAAAAGTGTTTAGAACATAATATGGTATTATTTCGATTTGAAAAACTACACAAAAATGGTTGACTATAAATAAAATTAACTTTCTGAATCATGAACAAACTTGACCAGAGACGAATAAATGGTTGTAGCATCCTGTTCATGTGAAGATGGAATTGAAGAACCAAAGTCCAATGTCCATCAAAGGAAATACACGTAACAATCCTTATAGGATGAATAAAATGACAACATAGATTACATGCACGGGGAGATTTTTTACGACCGCCACACTGCACAGGCAACATTGTTGTGATCATGAAAAAGAATATATGACAAAGTCCTATGAGCATTGCAACATATACCAAACTCTAATAAAAATGAAAGTGGGATTGGTGAGGTCACTGTTTAATCCGTGTTTTCTTAAACTGAGAAAAATCGAAAGCGTTTCTCTACCGATTTTTTTTCTCTTGACGAATAACGCGACGTTACGAAATCGCATAAGAAGGGTCCCGGAAAAGCGTAAGTATTATCGAATTACATGCAATGAATCGATCTGTTATACATGATAAATCATGAAATACTACATTTTTTCTATCCTAAAGGTCATAAATCCATGTTTTAGGGAAGCTCTACAATAGTGTAGGTTTTACCCGATTAAAAGTAGCAGTTCGTCTAAACCCGACACTCTTATACTAAACATGCCGAGAGACTAAATTGATCATAGATTTATTATATTATTAACAGTTTTCATGATTCAGACGATCTAGTTATAATAAAAAATAGATACTAATGCTACTACTACTAATAATAATAATAATGAACGTTTCCCTGGATATGCTTATGTTTTTTAAAAAATATTATATTGACTTCCTCAGCCCCTCATCGCTTGGGTTCGATTCCCAGACGGGGCGAGAATTTTCATGTAGGGATGTTTTCCAGCTAACCTGCGGTGTGCTAAACATATTAACTTATTCAAAAATAATATACACAAACACAATTACGTTGGTTCGAACATGATAAGTCCGAAATCTAAGAATAGCTGTCACATAGCACATGTGGGCAGTTATTTAAGACCTAATTCTACAAATTCGCATTCGATATACTTGCGCTGAAATTTCTTGTAACAATTAGTGCTTCACATCCCTCCAACATGTTTACCATGATTTATTTTGTGAAGTCTGAGTTTTCCTTAATTGTGCTTCAAAAGCTTTATATTTATCATTCTGTTACAAACATATTTAATAATATTTTAGTTCAATTTTACGGCAAAATATTTTGTAAAACTGTATAGATCTTAAATGCACTGACTTTTCTTTACACCCTTAAGCTCAATCGCGACCCCTCGGCGATTTCTTCGGAAATAGACCTCGGGAATCATATGCAGAGAAAGTAGTCCGTCCCTGATTGTGACCTCGCGTGATCACTATGAACAATGAAATACGAAATTCTTAATACACACTGAAGAATAGGTAAGCATGAGATTTTCATTGTTTGTTTGAGTGTTTTAATGGATGATATTGAATGAATGAGTTATTGTTATGATTTTCTTATAAATAATTATATGATTAGATATACGACTGACCTTAATAGTATGCTTTTTTTAGCTTTTACATTGTTGAAGTGTGTGGTGGGGTAATGTCAACATTAACTTTTTAGAAAATATAATTTAATTGACTTGATCCTACATAATAGAATTCAATGGGATTACAACCGCGGTTATTCCTGGTTTGGGCAAATTATTTTTCTTCTGAAATATGAATGGCAACAACTGAAATTTAACACTTTTTCTAAAACCCGTCGGTAAAACACAGATGCAGTCTTTCAAATCATACACGTGATGTAAAGTCTTCAATTGTTCAGCTTTCAGAGTGTGTTTTAAATTTAATTTTTCAACAGCAAAAGACACACACTCTTCGAAGGTCGCCATATTTAAACAAACACGCTTAGGTAGCCGAATTACAACCGACCATATCAATGAATCTATAAATAGATGGTTGTATCACTACTATGGCTTACGAGGTTATTTTCCGAAAGTTACGGAAATGTCCGAGTTGTTACGATTGCCTTAAGCTTTTTTTAAAAAAAAGTTTTCATGCGCTGACATTTCCCCTCGTAGCCTTCCATTGAAAGTTCTCAAATATGTGTGAAAATATTGAACACGTGAAAATATTGAACACGCCTAACAAAAAGTCCTTACTAACGCATGAACGTAAGATACTTAATCTATTTGTGTACAGTTTAAAGGATGTACATTTACTATTGGAGGCGTTTGATAGGTATTGTTTTGTAGGGTAACACATTGTAAAATGGATGGTAAAAATAATTTATGACAATTTAACAAATGACAATTGTGATTTTATCTTAAACATGTATAAAAAGCCATCCCCAAAACACAATAAAACAATAATACTTATTTTAACTATTAATAAAATAAAATAAATAGCTCTCCTTGATGGAAGTAAACTTTGTGTTCTGTCTTATTTTAATACTTGTTTTAATTTGTTTTCGTGTCATATTTTTATACAAACAGGCATCAATAATGCAGATATAGAAAGTCAAGAAACCGAACACAAAGAAGGTAGGTTAAATTAAATCTATTTGTACATATAGTTGTATTTTGCAAAGAGATGCTATACCTAGATATACTGTCCAGAAATTTTGTCAACCCCCAATATGTGTATATAATATACTACAAAATTGGAAACCTGTGCAAGAAATACTTTTTATGTAGTAAGTCCAGTCCCGTCCACGATTTACTGGGACAACCCTCGTACAACAGCACAAACACAGTGAACTCGAAGCATTTTACATTATATTATATTATTAGACAGTTACTGTTGGAATTCTTGTCTCTTCATCTCTCCAGTCGTGCCCTTTATAGGTGAGACAACTTGAGCAGTCTCCATACCCTTTACGTGAGATTGCACAGTAGGTATAACATCGGGATTTTTAGTACCTTTCTTACATAGAATATGCCAACTGCGGATAAATCCTCGGCTTTTCATGAACTGTTTTTTTAAAACTTATTAGCTCTTAACAATACTACGTTTTATTTTGTTGGTAGGTTGTTTTCTAAATTTCGATGTTTTCTTTCGTATTTTTTACATTTCACTTTTGACACTTTTGGAACATGGTGTCATGGCATTATATGCCATATTTAAATTGATCTTGTTATATATCAGCGCTTGGCATGTTTTATTTGTTCTAATAATGTATCAGCGCATGGGCTGTTTTATTTGTTCCTATATCTTATAATATATCAGCGCTTGGGCTGTTTTATTTCTAACTGATCTCTCGTTTGGGTTTTTTGTTTTAACGCTGCCGAGGCCTTTATCTACTGTACATACTGTACATATGTGTTTATTTTATTACTAGTTATTATGTATGTATAAAGGTTCATTGTATCTGTTTTAACTCCCGATGCAGGTGCTTACTGTTAGTTGTTTCACTTTGACGGGATATTGTTATTTATACTGTTTGTTTGCTAGAAAAACCTTCAGGAAGTGCGAGGTTAAAGCGCTCCACAAACCAGGTTTAAGCACAGGTGTTCGGCGAGTTGTATAGATACTAGTATTCACTAACCTACCTGAATTCGGAGCAAAATCTGGCCTTGCAGCATGTGACAAAGGGTCATAATGTACTGTTAACGGGTACGGGGAAATCTTTTTTGATAAAAAAGATAGTTGACACTATGAGGAAAAGTGGTAAAAAGGTTTATGTAACAGCAACTACCGAAATTACGAGTAGTCACTACACAGATGCTTCCACTATACACAGATGGTCTGGTTTCGGTGATGGGAGACATTCTATAGACGATTTGAAGGATGTTATCAATAACAACAAACAGTATTCAGACGTAAAGAAACGAGTTCTTGAAACTGACTTATTAATTATTGACGAATTTTCAATGATGTACACTTCTGAAAAGGACTTCAAAACTTATTCAGATTTTTAGGGATGTGCGTCCAATAAAGTACAAAGAGGACCAAAGACTAACGGAACTTTCTGAAATTGGACAATGGTTTGACATCTGGGAAAAAATGCAATGAAACTCACATCCATCAAAGCAAAAGATCGATCAAGGCGAATTCTTTCACACCAAGCACATGAAGACATTCAATCATGTATTGTTGGATTCATAGAATTGTGCCAAACTCTCTTTGACACTCTCAAATAAGGTACACATTACCCCAGGACTGGCAAACTCTGATGTTGTTGAGAACACCTTCAACCAACAAAGATTCTTCTACAATGGTGCCAACACAAATCCCAGTGCACTTCAGTACAGGCGGTCACTGAACAGCATTATGCTTGGCCAAAACCTGGTGTCCCAGAAAGGAAATGCTGGAAGATATTGTGAAGCAGCAGTACCATACAACTGTCAATTGACTAGAAACAGAAAGCGGGCATCCGACTCAAAACCTCAGCCTAGTTCAATCAAGGTCATAAGAATGTAAAAGAAATAAGATGTGTTAACATTATGGTTTTTTTATAGACATAGATATTCTATCATTTAAATTATTTAACTTATTATGGGTATTTACTTTGCAAATGGGCAATCAAATGTGTATGCCTTTTAAGGTAACTTTAATAATTGAAGGTAGTCTATCATTTTTTCTTCCTTAATTGAATAAAAGATATGTTTCACAACTTTTGTGTATTAATACTTCAACATGTTCACTTCTTATTCATAAATAAGAAACAAGAAACCATGTTATTATATTTTTAAAACATCTCTTTTGAAAACTTATGTTTACATTTTTTTTTAATTAATAAAAAAGTCAGGGTAGGTAGTGTTACCTGAAAAAACGCCTTTTTTCTTACCATAAAGCTTTACAGCAGCTTGTGTCTTGTAGACAAGGTAAACTCATCAAGTCCGATAGAAAATGCTGAACTTCTAAAGGTTGGGGAATGCATACACTAGGAGTGAAACCTAACGTCGGTGCCAATATCTCTGCTTGCAGAGAAAGTCGACGAGAAGACGTAGCTCTTACCCGCTGTCGCATTGGACATACTAGATTGACTCATTCATATCTCTTGAAAAGAGAAGTTCATCCTGTATGTGTTCCTTGCCAGGAAGCACTGACAGTCAACCATATTTTATTATAGTGTGTTGACACAGACCACATACGGTCGAAATATTTGAATGTCCATAACATGTACGAACTATTTAGGACAGTGTCGGATTCTAAACTGGTTTGCTTCTTGAACGAGATAAGTATTCTTAGTAAGTTATAATTTTTAAAACTGTTTATTTACCAATCGTCATACTTTTTAAACCGTTTTATGTGTTGACCTGTTTTCAATTATAATTTATTTTTTTACCTGATAGTTTTTATATTTTTCTATATTTTCCATGTGTAGTTTGGTTTTAACCTGATTACGCTTTATTCACATTTAACTTTGTATTCGGCGCCGTATGACCTATTAAGTGTCGGTGTGCCTTAACCGCCCCCCCCCCCTAAAAAAACAACAACAAACAAAACAAACTACTAATATTAATAAATGTCATTCAGGCTTTAGACCTAAATATTCATGACAAAACAGCACGACTGGCCCATGACTAGATCACAGAAGAAGACGAGAGTAGAATAATTGTCGAAACTTGATTTATGAAAAGCTTTTGATTTAGTTGACCATAAAAAGTCCTTTCCACAAATTAAAATTGTATCGCTTCACAGGGGAAACTTTCAACAATTAGTTAAAACTGGACATGGATTCGAAACATCGGGGGTGGGGGGATGATAATTAGAAGGGAGTATCTCAAGGCTCGACCCTAGCCGTCTCCTTGATATTGTATATATAAATAGTGGTAGAGTCGCTAGTTTGTAACTCCACTGCCTGAGTAGCCTTTGAACGCGTGGGTTCTAATCCCAGTCGGGGCGAAGGACTAAATGCGAATGCGAAATTCGTTTTCTTACATATTTACTAATCTAACATATCTCACTTTTGCAAATTGTTGTTGATATCATGCTGGAACAGTGATTTACAAATGTCTACATAATATGGTAAAAGACAGGCAAGTTTTAACTGTAAAGAGATCAATTTCAGTCAATACATCAAAGGATTCCCTGGTTGTAACCGTCAGCAATACATTTCCTTATATAATTTAGTTTTGTAAAGAGGTCAGAAAGGTTGTTGAGACTCCTGATTTTTTCTATCTTACATAAAACATTTCCATAAAATGCAGGATGGCTTATGTCTTACGTCATAAAAGTTTTCATACTGACATAACAAGTCAAAACGACAGTTAAACGAGTTCACGTACTGGCATTGTTACCGCTGACATACGCTGCACAACGTTGGCCACGAAATAGCCTTCGAAATTCAACGTCGAATGGAAGCAATGACAGTTGGTCATCCGGAAATACAAGGCGATCACGTGCCGTAGTGTCCCGGCGCTACGCTATTAATGGGTCAGTAACTGGGAACATGACATTTGTACACACTGCTCAGTGTAAAAAGCATAAACAGAACATCCTAAATATGGTCCTAGTTACTTGGTAAACATTATTACAGCCTCTGTCTACATTCAAGATACATAAATTAGTTCCCATCCATTGACAGGACTTCTTGAGTGCTTGTGATGTAAGCCATATATTACATTTATATACCAACTTAGAATTTTTCCATATTTATCAATGCATCCCTTCAGTCTCTAAAATCATATTAAGAATTTGTCATTGTAATTGACTCAATTGGCTAACATGGAAATAAGCGTTTTCAATGGTAACCTGGCAATATATGATTTGGGTACAGTCAGGAAACAGTTGATAACGTGTTTGATTTATATAATGGTAACATCATCTATACCATGTGGACAGTTTTAACTACATCACTTCTGTCTTTTAGTGACGTCATAGCTTATCTAAGGATACGTAAGCGCTTGGACATTTTTTATTCAAATAGAACTGCTTTCTTTTATTACCGGCTTTGAGAAAACCTTTAGGAAGTGCAAGGTTAGAGCTCTGTAAAACCGGTTTAAGCACCACAGTCGGTTCCCTTGTATGGACTGATCGTTCCAATGCAGTAACTTTTGTGTTTGCTCTATTTGTCTAATGACTAAATCACAGATTTATTATTTTACCGACCCTGTATGTAGGGGCCTTAGAAATCTCCGGCTACCGCTACCTGTAGCGGGGTAAGAACCCTCGAAAGGTAGCCCACCGTTTGCCGTGGGAGGCGACCCAGTATCTCTACGACGAGGGGATCCAGGTGGTTGAGGTCTTTGTTGGCTTGCCCGGATATTGAAACATAAGTCGACCATGACCAACACACTACTTGGGCCCTAAGTTGTGGGGTAGATTGGCGGGGTACTGGTCATGTATCCCAAATCGGCTAACCCTTTGGTCGGTGCTGGGTTCGCTTTTACTCCCTTTCGTCCCACTTTCTTGCCTCCGACTTTCCACTCCTTTTACTTCTTCAAATATACCGTGTTCTGTAAACTCCCTTTCGGTCGAGGTCGTTTCAGTATGTTGGAAGCCACTAAGGAAAATGAAGGAATTTCAACACTTATGGTCCCCACCCCACCATGGAGCCCAACAAGGGGACGCTTATATGGATTGGAGCTCCAATCCCAAGCGCCAAGGCTACACAAGTGTTAAAACTCGAAAGGGTAAAGTACGAAGAGACTCTTAAGACCTCTCGATTAAACCATTAGCCACCGCCTTCTAGAAAATGGGTAGAAGTAAATGAACCTAGGGCTCGGCGTGACCAGCCGATTGATCGTACCGGGTCCATACGACCACCCGTCTACACCAAATACATAGTCAAGACGGTGGGTTACATCCCACGGGTGACTACGGATATACCGTACGCCAATCCCGTGGATGCTCAACCGCCAGAATCCCAATCTCCGGTTTCGCATGGTTCATTTTCGGAGTTTTACCGTGTGTGCCGCATAACCTAAATAAATAAATAAAACATTTACATTTGACTCTACTAGTTTATTGAAAGCATGCCATATGGCCTTTATGGAAAGCCTCCAGTGCCGATGCCCACTGATTCAAGAAAATGCAATTACCTAGAAATTTAAGATGCACACGATCATTCCTGTACATCCATGGAATGCACTGCTGCAGTTAAACCAGCTTAATATAAAACCCTCCGCCTTGCATTATCTTGTGTGCTGCGTTATTGTTGAAGCGTCTCCTGCCAGATTCCATCGCAGCACAATTGTTGGAATATCGCCAACAGTTCCTAGGCAGCACTTCAGACCAAATTACTTTCACATTAAAGTTACTACATATAAATAACAAAATAGCATTCATAAAAACCGCATCCTCCGCAGGGAAATTCGACCTAAGTCATTGCCCCCACAGTGGAGGAGAATCACAGACGGCTCTCCACTAAGAGCTTTGTATTTTCTTGCCTCTCCACAACTTTCGTAGCCATGATACTCACATGGCATTTGTAACCCAAACTCGTTTAATACGCGTTTAACCATTGGACAACGCTTCGATCTAAGCCAATCAGATTGCGGCTCACATTTCACAAACCGGAAACATGCCGGTAAATGTAAAAAGCGGAACAATATCGACAAAACGTGATTTTGAATCCGGAGAGGAAATTAAAATTAAAAATCGGAATCGGACGCGACAAAAAGCGGAATTCCGCTTTAAAGCGGAATAAAATCATGCCTGCATATTTCGGCCCAATCAAGACCCAAGGAAATGCCATCTGGGCGTGACTTGGCTACCGTGAAAGCGTGTTCCCATTATTAAAATGGGGAATTGTGCATTAAAACTTATATCATGCTTATGCTAAAGTGAAAATACTACATGCCAAATGTATATTAATGCACGATTGTCTTTACAACAATCCACAGCCTACTACAATGCTTTTACAACTTAGGAAGGGTGAAAACTAATTCTGGCCTAAGATAAATGCGGTAGGCATCCGACCGCCATCTGCCTGCCCGCAGGATGACATATGGAGGATAACCTGCAATAGCAGCTCCAATGCGAAAGGAATGTGATGTGTATCTGTCATACTGGAGCTCTAGCCGACTTAGACATTTTTTTAGAATTGCTGAGAACTGGTAACGCGTAAGAGGTGCACCATCCAGATGATGAACGGGCCCTTTATTAACGGACGTTGCTGTAAGAACCGTTGAACACTAAGCACTGGACAAATTTGTGTACCTGTACGGCAAGCTTTAATCAAGCGCCATGCTCATGCTGGTCATTCTTAAAATGTCTAATTACTAGTAATAATGACTCGCCACTTCCATCAATGCTAATATCCGACACCATAATGACAAATTCTGTGTTACTCCTTTTATTGGCAACTAATTCGCTGACCCTCAAAAAACATAGAAAGCCAAGCAATATGCTGCAGTTAACAAACGTGTCTCATACTCGTTCTGCAAACATTCTGCATAGCCGCAAGAACCTCCTTTAACACGACTTGCGTAATTGGTAAACGTCAACTATTCCGTCCCACTGAGCGCTTTAGTCCCTCCAGTGCCTTTTGCACAGCAAAATTTCTTGAAATATCATGACAACCTCTCATTTTACATTGAAATCCAATAGCATTTACATACAAACGAGCTGCGCTTAATCCTTGCAAAGACAGCCAGGCAATAAACAAGGCAATTGTGTCTATTGATTGGGGCCAATCTTTCAATATACTATATTCAGATCGAAAAATTTCAAAGCTATTCATTCCTGTGTTGTAAGCATCAGTCGTGTTTGCAGCTACATCTATCAACATTGAAGACTCGGATCGCAAATCCATGATCGAAAGCGTTCCGTTATGACTTGTGGTACTGCGTCTGCTTCCGGTGCCACATTTCGAAACCTCACCCACTGTTTGCGAGAAATTGAATCAGCAATGGTATTAGCATGTTGGACTATGTTTGGCTTTAAATACGGCGACTAGCTGCCAATCTAATGTTTGCCACGTACTTTAAAATTTCATTTGTTATATGCGAATGCATCTACAGAGAAATAGAAGCATAAAAATGCACCAGTCCAAACTTCTATTGTGTGGATAGTTCTGCTAGCATGTACTGGCCTCAACAATAATTCACCAGAACTGGACAGTCCAAGCGCTCGCTGTTATCAACAGCCGGCTGGTTATCTAGAAGTTGGGCCAGCTCTATGTATTGTCCATTTACAATTTTGTTTTTTATGGCCTGTGAAACATTGAAACAAATACCAGCATGCACACTTACTAAAGCTGCTGGTTGGTTGAAAAAAGAGCATGACCTTCTGGCGAATAGGGCAGACTTGAAGCCGATGGCCCAGACAGTTCACCTTCCAACACTGGCTCGCTCCCCACACCAACTTCTGACACCGGCTCGCTTACCACATCAACTTCTGACACCGGACTTCTGCTCTAGATCCCCTTGCAACTGTCCTGCCTCTTCTTGTACCAACTCTACCCTGTCCAGACGCCTTAGCCTCCTCATCGTTCCAGGACCTGGCCGCACGACGGACCCGTTTAGGTAAAGGCATTTCTTATTTTGAACACAAAAGCAACACGAAAGATTCGGCAAACATATTTAATAAACGGTAGTAACACCTAAGCAACTACATTAAAACTTTGCCTGACGAAAAATTAAATATAAATTACTCGAAAGCAAAATAAACAAACTTATAAATTATTAACCTTGCATCGACTGAACAAAACAAAAGTGATACTTGCTTCGACTAAATCCACATTAAAACCAAACTAGACTTTCAACAAACCAACAATTTAAAAAAAAAGAAGAAAAAAAGAAAACGACACACACAAACGGCACACACAAAAAACAAACACGCTTGTGTATCCAAGTCAATCCACTCTATTCCATTCAAAATCTCACTCTATTTTAACCATCGATGCAATTAAAACTAGTAGTAATACAATTAAACACTAATGCAATCGTTCAGCTATAAATCAGCGATTTAATACTTTTAATTACTAAATTTACAAAAGAAATCGTAAGACCAAATGATTTATGCTTGCAATTCTAAAATGCTGGACGGAAAAGGAAGTAGCTGAGACGGTGCATACATAGACTGCACAGTCAGTCAATTTGCCATAGTCATGCCGGTGCTCTTACCCACCACGCCTTGACAAAAAGTGTACAGGAAAAATCGACCTCCAATAACGGAGGTTAGCTTAAGCGCTAACCGCTATTTTTGAAGGCATTCCTGTATTTAATTTCGATGTGCCTTCACATGTTGATAAATAAATTTTAATCAACATAACATGTCTTTGGTTATTATATTTAACCTACACATTTATTTACATCTTCTCTACGTACCTACTTTTTTACTTGGAGTTATTCCCCTTTTCTCTATATAGCTTGCCTTGGGCTTAGCAATATTAACCAAAGCTCTTGAAAATAATAATAAAAGATAATAAATTACCATTTACTCTATTATACGCACAATTTTGTAAGTCTTTAGTAAGAACAATGACGAGATGTACTAACATGAATTCCCCTGATTATAATCGCAACGGACAATTACAACAATGTCTTAATAAGTTGCAAAAATGGAGCAACACCAACGGTTTTAAATTTTCTCCAACCAAAACCAACTGTATACATTTCTGTCAGAAACGTGGTCTTCATGTTGACCCCGAATTGTTTTTAAATAACGTTCGCATTCCCGTCGTCCAGGAAACTAAGTTTCTTGGAGTCATTTTTGACATGAAACTGACTTTTCTTTCACATATCAATTACATCAAGAAGAAATGTCTCAAGGCTCTTAACTTGCTTAAATATTTATCCCATACAGACTGGGGAGCCGATAGGAAAACATTGTTACTTCTTTACCGTTCCCTAATTCGGTCTATATTAGATTACGGAGGCATAGTCTATGGTTCTGCCAGGAGGTCCTACCTCCAGATGCTGGACGTCGTTCACAACCAGGGACTTCGTCTAGCTCTAGGAGCGTTCAAGACCTCACCAGTGCAGAGCCTTTACGTTGAAGCCAATGAACCATCATTATTCTTGCGTCGCGAAAAACTTTCTTTGCAGTATATAATTAAACTAGTGTCTAACCCCGATAACCCAACGTTTAATTGTGTTTTCAACCCTAAACATGAGGAGCTTTATGATCGATCACCTAAAGCCCTCAGACCTCTTGGTTTAAGGCTTAAAGATAGCATAAACACATCAGGTATAAAACTCGAAAACATTTCTGAAAACCTCACAATTGAACATCCCTCATGGCAACTCCGTTCTTCTGATGTGAATTGTGAACTCTGTAAAAATAAAAAGTCGAACACAGATCCTTTGATTTTACGATCTGAATTCCTCGAACTCCTTGACAAGTACTCTGATCATCTTCATACATATACTTATGGTTCAAAGACGGACACTCATGTTGGCTGTGCTTCCGTAAGTAATAGCTACTGCATTAAACAAAGACTTCCTAACAACTCGTCTATATTTACCGCTGAAATCCAGGCTATAAATCTAAGCCTTGATTTCATTTCAGAACATTCCGGTGAAAAATATGTTATATTTTCAGACTCATTATCTGTATTGCAAAGCATAAATTCACTGAATTATTCAAATCCACATGTTCGCACTGTTCTTGTCAAACTTCAAAGTTTACACGACACTAACGAAATCTCCTTCTGTTGGCTTCCTAGTCATGTAGGCATCCGAGGAAACGAAGATGCTGACAGGTGTGCAAAATCTGCCTCAGCCCTCACTGAGACAGATCTTTGCATCCCACACACTGATTTTAAACCACTTATTTACCGACATATTTTAACCAAGTGGCAAACAAGTTGGGACAGTATTGTTTGTAACAAATTACACGTAATTAAACCTAACGTCGGTGCCAATGTCTCTGCTTGAAGAGAAAGTCGACGAGAAGACGTAGCTCTTACCCGCTGTCGCATTGGACATACTAGGTTAACTCATTCATATCTTTTAAAAAGAGAAGTTCAGCCTGTATGTGTTCCTTGCCAGGAACCACTGACAGTCAGCCATATTTTATCACAGTGTATCGACACAGACCACATACGGTCGAAGTATTTTAATGTCCATAACATGTTCGAACTATTTAGGACAGTGTCGGATTCTAAACTTGTTTGCTTCTTGAACGACATTGGTATTCTTAATAAGTTATAATTTTTTAAACTGTTTATTAACCAATCGTCATACTTTTTAAACCGTTTTATGTGTTGACCTGTTTTCAATTATAATTTATTTTTTACCAGATAGTTTTTATATTTTTCTATATTTTACCTGCGTAGTTTGGTTTTAACCTGTTTACGCTGTATTTACATTTAACTTTGTATTCGGCGCCGTATGACCTGTTAAGTGTCGGTGTGCCGTAAAACCCAAATAAATAAATAAATTCACTGAATTATTCAAATCCACATGTTCGCACTGTTCTTGTCAAACTTCAAAGTTTACACGACACTAACGAAATCTCCTTCTGTTGGCTTCCTAGTCATGTAGGCATCCGAGGAAACGAAGATGCTAACAGGGGTGCAAAATCTGATTCAGCTCTCACTGAGTCAGATCTTTGCATCCAACACACTGATTTTAAACCACTTATTTGCCGACATATTTTAACCAAGTGGCAAACAAGTTGGGACAGTATTGTTTGTAACAAATTACACGTAATTAAACCTAACGTCGGTGCCAATGTCTCTGCTTGAAGAGAAAGTCGACGAGAAGACGTAGCTCTTACCCGCTGTCGCATTGGACATACTAGATTGACTCATTCATATCTCTTGAAAATAGAAGTTCAATCTGTATGTGTTCCTTGCCAGGAACCACTGACAGTCAACCATATTTTATTACAGTGTATCGACACAGACCACATACGGTCGAAATATTTAAATGTCCTTAAAATGTACGAACTATTTAGGACAGTGTCGGATTCTAAACTTGTTTGCTTCTTGAACGAGATAAGTACTCTTAGTAAGTTATAATTTTTTAAACTGTTTATTTACCAATCGTCATACTTTTAAACCGTTTTATGTGTTGACCTGTTTTCAATTGTTATTTTTTTTTTTTTACCTGATAGTTTTTATATTTTTTCTATATTTTACATGCGTAGTTTGGTTTTGGCCTGATTGCGCTTTATTCGCATTTGGCTTTGTATTCGGCGCCGTATGACCTGTTAAGTGTCGGTGTGCCGTAAAACCCAAATAAATAAATAATCGCAACGGTATTTCACTGTTTGCTGTAGGGTAAACGCAGCCTTGAGTGCAGTCGTCCTTGGTTTGCATTATCAAATGTGTGATAAAGGATTAGATAGCTGTATAGCTCTGAGTTATCACAGCATTGAACACCTAAATATATCGTAAATATTATCGTGCATCAAATTTTTATAATCGCATAGCTAGTGAAAGGTGATGAAGATTTAACAATACTTGTGAAACTATTTTAATTAAAGCAAATGTCAATCAAAATGTCACTTTTAACATCGGTGTCTATATTGACGACACTTCTTCTAGTTGTACCCTGCTACGCATGGTTACCGATTATGTTTAATGGCCGACCCGTTGATGGAATGATCGGCAAGTTGGACTATCCCGACAGATCTACATTACCAAAAGAACATTACTTTGAATTCCAAAGGGTAAATCACTTTGATGGATCTGATGCAAGAAACTGGAAACAGGTAAGACCAAAACGTTTTACTGTGTTTTATATGCATTGTTTGTCTTTGAACAGTGTGCTACTTCTAAGTGTTTATGTCGATGTTGAATCCACTGACAGGGTTTTGTACAAGTTCCTCGTTCTATAAAAAAAAAACAAGTCAGTTATCTACAATTTCTCCTCGAAAATTGGTATAACCGCTTAAATGAATCCGAGGTTACATACTGTAAACAATGAAGATGAAGAGGTTGCACTGTGTTTTGTATGTTTATGTCGTCGGAGAGTGTCCTATAAAATGTTTTTGGCACAGTTGAAATATGCCTTCACTCAGAGACAGGATATTGCACACAATTTTATCATTATCCACACAGTAGGCATAGCCCAGTCATTCTGCTATTAACTCTCGAGAATTAGCCTAAACACGTTCAGGTGGTCATGTTTTGCATGCACGCGGTTAAATGTTAAACGCAATTACTGACAAATTACCAAACATTGCTACTTCTGTAACGTTTTAAAAGTATTTTTGTTCAGTGGTGCACGGAGAGATTGTTTTTTTCATTTTGCAAGATATGTCATTGAAATGAACGATCAATGTAAAAACACCTGAACAAAACACCGAGCATTACAATGCGATTAATCATGCTACCAAAAGTCTACAATGAGCCTGAATTTCATAACGACATGAATATTCACGAGGATTTCATGATGCAGTTATCAATAGCCCCATCAGGACATTATAAACAAGAGGGCCATGGTGGCCCTTAATCGCTCACACGAGGACACAGGCTTTTAGTAGGCTCATATCTGGCATCAATTAATTAATTATTTCATAAATCTTTTGTGAAGACTGGACCATAAGTTAATAACATTTTATAGAATTTTACCTAGTAAGCTACTAAATCCACATTACCGAATTCAAAACATATGTAAAATTTTATACTGGCAAACATTCTGGCCAAATTTGGTGAAGATTGGGCCATCAATTTGGCCTCTGAATGTTTTCACAAGTTTTTTTTCTCTAAAATATGACCTAGTTACCTACTTTTTGACCCCACGTGACCCATTAATATACTCATCCAATATTTCATGCAGACAAACAATCTGATCACTTTTGGTGAAGACTGGGCTATGAATGTGGCCTCTAGTGTGTTTTACATGCTTTTGTAAGATTTGACCTAATGACCTACCTTTTGATCTCACAAGACCCAGTTATGACCTCATCCAAGATATATGCCGACAAATATTTTGACCAAGTTTGGTGAAGATTGGGCTGTAAATGTGACCTCTAGTGTGTTGAAAAGCTTTTTCTAAGATTTGACCTAGTGACCTACTTTTTGACCCCACGTGACCCTGTTACGAACTCATCCAAGATTTAATGCAGACAAACATTCTAAGTTTGGTGAAGATTGGGCTATAAATGTGGTCCCTATTATGTTTACAGGTTTTCCCTAAAAAATTACCTAGTGACCTACTTTTTGACCCTAGGTAACCCAAAAATAAACTCATCCAAGATTTTATGCAGACAAATATTCTGACCAAGTTTGATGAAAATCGGATAAAAACTGTGGCCTCTAACGTGTTCACAAGCTAACAGGTTGACGCCGCACGACAGACGCAGCGGTATCACAAAAGCTCACCTTGAGCACGTTGTGCTCAGATGAGCTAAAAAGGCAATATTTCTGTCGTTTTCTGCGAGATATCACTTATCGAGCGGACCTGAACGGTAACACATACCTTTGTCTCAATTTGGATACGATATAAATATTCACGACAATCTGTTTCAGAACGGAATAATATGACGTTTTATCAGTTGTTAGTAGATACATAAGTAAAAAAAAAGAGACATATATAAGTTACGTCAATGCATCAGAATAAAAACATACCAACATTGTATAAGTACAAAACTAGAATCACGGTTTATATATAATTAATGAAAACGTGGGAGTATTTCATCAGATCTACAATGTACCATATATAAATCGGAAAGTAACGAATCAATCCCTCTATATGTATAGATCTTTGATCGTGTAAAATATGTGTCATTCAGCGCTACTTCATCAACGAAACATTCCACGAGACTGGTGGGCCAGTGTTCCTGATGCTGGGCGGAGAATCTGAGGTAGACCCCGACTACATTGTAGATGGAGCCATAGTCGAGATCGCCCGGAGGTACAAAGCCCTGCTGGTGCTTTTGGAACACCGCTACTACGGCAAGAGTCAGCCTGTCGAGTATGGATTAATTTCGGAACGTCGATTCGATTCTGTTCCTCTGTATAACTGTAACCGGATATCTTGCCCATAAAAATCTCTCATTATTAAGTCATATGTACTGCTAAATAAAAAAAACACAAAATTAATTACATGTACTCAAATTTATACATTGTTTACATACACTGAAAAAATATGCATGTATTGACTCTTGTATTAATCCTCCAATGACAATGTACTTAAATCTAAAACGAGACGATTTTGAATTCGGTATTGTTTACTATCCATACCTTTATGCGATTCACCTCGTGTTTTCTTTACGTACAAGGATTGCACAAAGTTGTACGTAAAGCCCCGGTCCCACCGCACGAACGTTGTTGTAGCGTTCCTTAAACGGTAGGGGGGTGGGGGGGGGGGGGGGAGTGTGGCCGAGGGGGGGGGGGGAGGTGGAGGGGGAGAATTTTGAAAACTCTCGTCACCGCGTACAAAATGGGAATGAAATCGAAATCACGGGCGTTCCTATAGCGTTGGTTTAACGGTAGCGAACGTTGTTTTAGCGGTGACGCGAGCGTTGATAAAGCGGCGTTCTGCGCATGCGGGCCATGGCTCGGCTTGGGGCATATTGCTTTTGACTTCGGAGCTGAAAGGATCGTTTTGGCAAAAGTTCATCATGGCACGAGGACAAAAGAAGAGGAAAGCTGGGGAAGGAAAAGCAGCAGCCTCCAAGTTTATTTACGTTGACATTGCTCATTTATTATTCATTTTGTTATATTTTGCAGACTCTTATGACAAGCTTGGGGATCCTCTGACACAGGACCAGCCTTACGATGAGAAGACACTCCCTGGTGATGACCAACATGAGAAGGGCCGTGCTGCAGCTGGTGCTGAAAGTAATTATAATGTAATGAAAAATCAATACAAAGTGATCTAAACAATAAATGCTTCATTTATATATATATTTTTTATTCAATTGTTATATTTTTCAGACTCTCAGCACCTACACTTGGAGAGGGATGATGAACATGGTCAGCCTCAGAAGAAGTCTCGCCTAAAGGCCCTCCTGCTCGACAATGACACTCAGGAGCAGCTCATCGAGTAGGTTAGGGGGCCCGAACTTTTGTGGAGGAAGTTGGCTACCGACTACAATGATACAAAGAAGAAAACGGAGCTTTGGGCCAGGAAGGCAAGAAAGCTGGACATCGAGGAGGGAGCTGAAGCTCTCAAGACATGGTGGTCGTCAGTCCGGGACCAATACGCTAAGCTTCTCGTCAAGAAGTCTGGCCAGGCTGCATCGAACTTAACGGACAGAGAACAGTTCATCCATAGGAACTGCGCCTTCATGCACAAGGAGGTGAAGCCCAGGAAAGGTCAACCACTTCGAAGCATGCTCCTCACACAGGAACCTGAAGCCAGCCAGCCTCCATCAGCCTAGCCCTCGTCGTCAGCCAGCACCTCTTGCCAGCCTTCCCTCGACGTCGGGGAACAGAAGGTGGACGAGGGCTCCCTCTCGCTCATTGAAACTCAAGCGGCAGCCACGATGTCCCAAAGCACCCCTCACCTGTTCTCTCCTCCACCACCACCAGACCACGCCGTGCTGCCACCAGAGCCGAGCCTGAAGACTCTCCTGCGATGCTTGAGATGAGAAATTGTATGAAGGCCACAAACGCCCTCATGGAGAGGCTGGTCCAAGCCCAAGAGATTGGCCATGCAAGGCAGCCTTTCATCACGTAAATGTCCCAATCTCTTTAACGCCTACCAGAGGCCCAGTACCAGCTCACAGTGGAAAGGATGACGGCCATCCTTCACGAGATGCAGCGACCCATCCCCTACCCCCTCTCTCCAGCTCCACCAAGTTTAGCATCAGTATTTTCACCCACACTCACCTTCTACCTGCAGCAGCAGCCGTATTACTTCCAGCCCCAGCCTCACCATCACGACTTCCAGCACCAGCCTCTCGACTTCCAGCAACGGTCTAAGACTAAGCATTAGACTCAACACTTCCAGCAACTGCAGACACCCAGAGTCAGCCAGCCATCCTCCACCCCAAGTAGCTCCAACGGAGGACTCATCTTGTCAGACAGCAGAACGTTTTCTCCATTAACCACACCAACATGAGCGCCGTCAGCGAGGGGTGGGGGGTGTTCTTCAGGACTTCCAGAGGCAGGAGATGAACGCTCAACTCATTTCAGTCACCACAAGGGACTACCGATGTACTTGCAGAGATGATGACCACTACCGAGAATTGAGACTGCTTGTGATGTGTTGAAGGGACTGCTCATATATTTCATGTCATTTTCTGTTTAAGAGATAAGTTGGCCAGCTGTTTTGTTGTTTGCTGTTTATTGTTTGTATGTGCGCTTGTCTGTTTGTGAGGTCTCAAAAGCATTGAGCTTTAATAAACAACATTTTTATTAAACTGTTCTCGACTACAAATGTATCTTTGTTTGTATCTTATATTATCTATTGTTTCTACTGTATAAGTTTGTCCTTTTCAGGACCTTTATGTTAAACAGCCATTGTGCTGATACAATTTTTTATCCAGATTTTTTTTTAAACAAAACCACAACAAGATTAAAGATCTTTATTGGAACATATATTTTTTAACCAAAAAAACAACAACACCCAAGTATTAAACAAGACATGTTTTAATATAAAGTGCTTATATTAATGTAATTGCCATCAAGAATGAATCATATCAGTTTCTGTAATAATCTCTCATAACATTTCCAACAAATACAAGCACAATTTGTACTGGGGCTCAATTAACGTTCAAGATCATTTAACAATGTCAAATAACATTTACAGCAAAGTAATAAACATGTGTAAATATAATATATACAATGTACAAGTATCTCCTCAGTGTTCAATTGATAGCCACCATTCTCTCCTGATCCTGCTGGGGAGTTGCACCAATGCTTGAGTAGGTTTCGCTGCCTCTTCCCATCACGCGAGGCTGTGTTGGGGCCTTGCACAACGATAATGTCCTTCAAGTTCCGTCCTTCTCTCAATGCTCCAGGCTGCAGATTCCCAATGGTTGTGCACGGTCCACAAGTCTGTTCTGGAGCACTGGGAAGCGCGTGCGCATCAGGTTGTGGAGAAGACAGCAAGCTTCCACGATGGTTCTGGTAGTTTCATGGTGATGTTGCATGGTGGTAAGCAGAATCTGAAACCTGTTGGCAAGGATGTCGAATGCGTTCTCTACGACCCGTCTTGCCCTGGACAGCCGATAGTTGAAGATATGCTCTTCATGGGTGAGGTTTCTGGTGCTGTACGACTTCATGAGGTAGGTACGCAGTGAGAAGGCGTCATCTCCGATGATGAAGTAAGGCACATCCTGATTGTCATTGGGTAAGGGGTCTGGCTGAGGAAAGGCATGAATCCTGTTCTGGTGCAGCTCACGATGGAGTCACTTTTGTTGACGATCTGAGCGTCTGAGGATGAGCCATTGCTTGATACGTCAATGTAGGTGAACTTGCAGTCAGCATCCAACATGGCAAACAGGATCACGCTGTAAAAGCCCTTGTAGTTGTAGAATTCTGAGTCAGGGTTACGAGGGGCTTTACAGGCCACATGCTTGCCATCAATGGCACCAATTTTGTGGGGAAAATTCCATCTCTGGTACCATTGGTCAGCCAGGTCTCTCCGTCCTTGTTCAGTTGTTAGGCAACACAAGAGTTCATCTGTGTTCTTCTCAATGATGGCTTTTACCACTTCTCTGACTACCTTACTGGTGGTGTTATGGGGAACCCTCCAGGCGTATTGCATGTTTCTGTAGGTATTACCAGACGCCAGGTGCCGTAGGGTGATTGCCACTTTGAGACCAGGCTCCAGGCTTACTCGATAATTTGTGTTTTGCTGGGTCAATCTGGGTGGCAGCATCTCTACAACTTCATCAAACATGGCTGGTGGCATCCTCATGAAGTGCTGAAAGGCTCGTGGATCCTCATTCCTGATCTCCACCACCAGCTTGTCATAAAGTCCATGTGCAGGCCTTTCTCACTATCCACTGTCTGACACACACCACCCTGTCTCTCCTTCTTCTCTCTCTTCTTCTTCTGTCAACAGCTTGTTGCAGTATATGCAGGTTCTGGTTCTGCTGCTGCACTAGTACACAGATCACGGCGAGTCTCTTAGCATCCATGCACACTCTTACTGTAACTTTGAGAAAATTGTGAATTATGTCTGCACGCAACGGCAGCTCGATTCCAAATGCGCTCCTGGTTCTTTTCCCCCCGTATTTATAGCGAAATGCTGGTCCCGCTTCGACACCTCCATACCATCGCTAAAACAAAGTTCATCACCGTAACAGATCGCCCGACACCGTTTCAGCAATTCCGTGTCTGCTCGTAAAACGCTTACAACCGCTCCACCAAAGTTTGCGCAACGTTTAAACACCGCCCGGGCACAGCTGGCGAAGCAGCGGTGGTCCAGCGTTCAAGATTTCTGCGTTGGCCTAGCGGACCAAAGCATCCACGAACTTGCGTCTAGCGGTGACTTAGCGTTGTTAGAGCGGCGATGAACTTTGCCGGAGCGGAATATTGACCTTTTCTTACCGCTCCCTATATTTTGTGCAGCTCAAAACTTTCGGGGCGGTAGGAGAGACCATAAGCGGCGAGCGAACGTATACGGCGTTTCCTTAACGGTGGCTAACGTCTGCTGAACGGTAACTTCTTTAACGGTGGCCAACGTCTGCTGAACGGTAACAAGCAGTGATGAACTTTTTTCACCGCTCCAGGAATGCTACAGCACCGTTCGTGCGGTGAGACCGCGGCTACAAAGCAGTCAATACTTATACAGGTTTTGGTGGGATATTTTTATTAATAGGTAAATCCGAAAAGGACTGAACGAATTTCCTCAGATACATTGTATTTATCTGCTGTACCTCATGGCAAAGGCATACAGGGTTAATGTAAGTTACAAATAACACAGAGACGAGACGTTACACACATAAAGAAAAAATTACTGCCATAGAACGGTCAGTCGGAAGAAGGACCTACTGGTGTGTGGATATACCTGGTTTGAGGAGCGCTCCAACCTCGCACTTCCTAAAGGTCTTTCTCACAAACAGTGTAAATAAAAATATCCCGTCAAAGTGAAACAACTAACAGTAAGCACCTGCATCGGGAGTTAAAACAGATACAATTTACTTATATACATACATAATATCTAGTTATAAAATAAACTATCAACATATGTACAGTAGATAAAAGCCTCGGAAACCTAAAAATTCCAAATGAGAGTAGTTTAGTAAAAAAAACAGCCCAAGCGCTGATATATAATAAGAACAAATAAAACAGCCCAAGCGCTGATATATAATAAGATCAATTTAATTTATATAATAAGATCAATTTTCAAGTCATAAAACAGTAAAAAGGCGTATTACTAAATGTTTATGGTTGCTATATTTGATTTTTAAAATAAACATTGTAAATAAAAATACCCCATCGAAGTGAGACAAGTAACAGCAAGCACCTGCATCGGGAGTTAAAACTGATAAGAGAATACTATAAACAAACTAAATAAATCTGATAATAAACTATCAACATGTTTACAATATATACAAGAGATGAGCCTCGTCAAACTGAAAGTTTCAAATAGGAGCGATTACGTGTAATAGGAACAATTTAATAACGTCATAACAGTGCTTTGACATGCCATAATAGAAATGTGAAATTTAAAGAACACGAAGAAAACCACCGAAACCCAGGAAACAATACAAGCATACAAAAGAAAATGCAGAATTGAAAAGAGATAATAGGTAATGAAATCCAACTATTTGTTATAATAAACAAAGGATTATCCACAATTGGCATAATATAATATAAAGGTAAACAAAATCCCGAAGTTATACATACAGTGCCAGTTTACATAAAGGGTATGGAGACATTTCAAGTTTTCCCACCTGGAGAGATGAAAACACGAATTAACAAAAACGACTGTCCAAATTATGCCTTTAAGTCACTGTATTCATGTAGCCTCAACGACCTGTCTGGTCATCGTGTAATTCAAACACTACGCAATTAACTGACTGTAAAAGGGCCAATTGCAAGCAATGCAGTACATTGAACGAGGCCCATGTTGTAACAATGAGCAATAAATTTCCTGATGAGTTTGGTAAAAAGGTCAGAAAACTTATAGCGAACCTTGATTTTGTTAATGGTGCATAAAGCATTTCCATAAATTTGCAGAATGGCTAGTACCTGCAATCATATTTTAAGCAATAAAATCATAGTGGTAAAATAATTTTAAAAACACCTTCATTAATTTGTGAAATCGAAGACCTTGCTGTGACAATTTAACAATGTTGAAGTAATAAGGTGGTTTTTAGCATTGAAATCTTCCACATCAGTACAGACTCTTGCAAACATGTTAAGGTGGTATATGTAAATACCATAGGAAGTAGCACGAGGCGAATCGCCATCAAGGTATAGATAATTCACAATACTGAAGTTCAAATCGTACTTCTTGTCACAGATCTTAGTAGAAACGTTGTCATTGAAAATAGCGATCTCAGTTAGAAATGCTGCATTTAAATATCAGGTAACGATATTAGCTTTATTAAGGGTACGTTCTGGAAGGTAAATAATTTGGGTAAAGAAACGATTATCTCTGATTAAAATATTGCCAAGATAGCGGTGAATAGAAAGCATCTATATGTGGCCTGATTAGAAAAGAATAAATTTAACGTACATCACGTTCGAAGCAGAATAATAACAATTCTGCAGTTAATGATTGCAGATTATCCCCATAGGAATATCAATTACTTGTCTAAAAATGTCACCGATCACAATATTTAACAACATGATAACAAACTGCAGTAAGGCAAGAATCTGGCATTAGTTATTATTCATGACTTTTGACTTAGGAATCTAGTACAGAGAACGACGTTTTTCTTGTTTTGTTTTGATATTGATTTAATGATATTTTGCAACATCGGCTTATGTTTGTCATAGACTGTATGAATGTCAACGTTGCTGGTAATGTAAAACTGACAAATTCTTTGAAAAAGTGCAAAGTTGGAGCGTCGGTCTATTTGCCGACTTACCGTTACAAGGCGGTAACTGTGGGTTTTTTCTTTGGTGTGTAATGTCTCTTCTGTGTGTTGCATCATTTTGACATTAACTCTGTATGATTTTGTCTAGTGTTGGTTCAAGTTTTAATCTCTGGGAATTCCTCATACGTTTTCTTATTTTATGAGGAATTTATAACCAAGAACAGGTTGATTTTTGATACAGCGACATTTCTCCGGAGAACTTGCAGTACCTGAGTTCTCGACAGGCCCTGGCTGACGTTGCCCAATTCATTCAACAAGAAGGCCAACAGTACAGCCATTGGGGAAACGCGTCCATTATTGTCTTTGGGGGAGGATATGCTGGTATGTTTTGTCGCAATGCCCAACAGCTTTTTCTGTCACAAAAAAAAATCTAATTGCTGTTATGAAGGCGTTATAGAAACCAGAAAACGATAACATTAAAATACCTATGAGAATTCCAATGCATTTTTACACTGAAGTCTTGAAAGACAGTGTTTTCTTTCTACATGATGTATTTACTTTAAACTGTCAATGCCATATGCTAAGTTATTGATTACCTTAATGTATAATGTTAAAATGTAACTATATATAGTTTTCATATATACATGTAGCGTAAGTCATACTGTACCTGTAATCAAGCAAGGCAACTAACATACCCTTAATGTGAATACTTTTGTCCAGAGCCTTTAAACATTTAATACATACTCTAAGGACCCTGTCATGTCTGCTTATTCTCCTTGTGTGTGTAATAGTCGTCTTATGGCCCTTTTGCCGATTGACCGTTCCAAGGCGGTAACTGATGGTTTTTCTTCATTTGTGTTATGTCTTGTCTCTGTGTTTTTGTTACATTTACCTTTTTTTTTGCCTTTGTCTACCGGTAGATAAAATTTAAATATCTGTGAAAATTTTGATAGGACCTTTGTGTCTTTATTAAAGGAACTTTTCGTATTTCATTTCTCTCGGCTTAGTTAGGATGAATTTGCCAAGGTAAATAAAAAGCATGCAAGAGAATAGAAAAGTCGGTCTAGTGGCTAAAGTAACTGTAACCTGTATTCGTTTAATCGTGATTTTAGGTAGGTCTTAATCGTTCACATTTTCATTATTATTATTTGGACGTTATAAAGACATCTACTTGCAAATTTGGTAGCGATTTATTTGTAATTGCATTTCCTTTATTTTTTCTATTATTTATAATTTCCGCAGAAAATTTAATATACATAAACACGAGTTTCGGTTTAATCCCCTCGGTCAATAATAACTTCTAGAGATTATAGCACACTCGACATAAAAAGCACAAAAACTATTAGGGCATTTAAGCTGCATGCAATTTTGCTTGAAAGTTCCTATAAAACGTAGTAGTTGTAGTTAGATTCTATGGTCCTGGTTCATAGGTTCACTAGCGGCCTGGTCTCGCTCCAAGTACCCGTATATCATCGCCGGAGCAGTGGTTTCCAGCGCACCTCTCAATGCCTACATGGACTTTCAAGGTAGGTCCACTATGATACAATAACAGCTTGTGATGTTAATTGTTTTATATAAAGAACATAAACAGTTAGTTTCGTTTTTATTATCCTACTTTGTTCATTTTTCTTCCTCGTTGAATATTTTTTTGTCACTATGTGATGATACGGAAGGCAGATTGCAACTATGGTTTGGGCCTTTTTGTATTATCCTACTTTGTGTTAAATTTAGCCAGAGCATAACTTTGATAACCTTCCGGCGGAATCGCTTATAACATAGGGTAGCTGCTAAAGAGATAAAGTACAAAGCAAGAGATTTCCTTTTGGACTAACTTTATAGACCATTGTTAAATGTAGGCAGTTACCGCATTTATCCCTCGTTTAAAGCATTGCGCTTATTTCCTTCGATGGACATTAGACTTTGGTTCCTCAATTCCATCTTCACATGAACAGGATGCTACAACAATTGACACGTATCTGGTCAATTTTTCTTCATTCCATACAATTGTGTAGTTCATATAACAGAAATAATACTTCTCTCTCTTCTTAATACTATATGGGCATTATTTTTCAATTTTTATGACGTCACTACTTTCGTCATAACTTATCAAAGAAAACGTCAGCGCTTTGACATTTTTTATTCAAATAGATCGGTTTTCATTTAATATATTCCATTTGAGAAACCCTCAGGAAGTACGAGGTTAGAGCTCTGTAAAGCCGGTTTTCGCACCCCAGTCAGTCCCTTTTGCCGATTGACCGTTCCAAGGCGGCAACTGTTGAGTTTGTTCTTTTTTAAATGACTCATCACAAATTTGTTCTTATTTTTTTATTTGGATTGCATGTGAATACCTTTGTCCTGTGCCTTTTCAAAGTTTGGTATATGCTACAACACTCATAGCACTTTATCATTTATTTTTATTAAGAATGTCGTTTTGTATACATCTGAGTTGTTTCTGCCAGCATTCCATCGGTCTGACAGTAGTTTCTAGCATGTTTAAGCTGTAGCAATCACTAGTGAAAGAATTAACAAAATCGTCTAACATCAGTTGCAGTGCCAGACAATATCAAACAATTATTTGTGATTGCCTGCATGTGCATACTGTTTTGTTATTGTGTGACCTATGCAATGCATGAATTGCTGTTACAGGAATCGGTTTACTTGAAATAATGGGTGAGAGCATTTGGTTGTTCATTTATTTTTAACCAGGTTTTCAACGAAAATCCTGGTTATTAGATTGGGGTATGGCGGACGGTCGGGCAGGTGGCGTCAAACAGAGGTTTTCCGGTCAATAACTTCAGTTTGGGTAAATCAATCTTGCTGAAAGTTTGGATACAGCAAGCTTGCATGAAGGCCTAGCTTTGTATTGGATTGGATTTGGGGCCAGTCTGATCATAGTCACTGTTACTTAAAGTAGAAAAACAGTTTCCGCTAAATAATTAATAATTGTGTTGAAATTTCAATAAACCCATGTTGCTGAAACTTTGGATATAGCAAGCTTGCATGAAGACCTAGCCTGGGATTGGATTTGTTAAATCGCTGAAAAGCTGGTTCCGGGGCATAGCCACGTTTCTTGTTTTTTGTTTAGATTACTTTGTTGGTGTGGGTGATGCTTTAGACAGGACAGGGCCTTCGTGCAAGATGGCGGTCTTAAATGCAACCCAGACAATGTTTGACTGGTGGGGGCAACCGGACAAGCGAGTGCACATGCAGAATATATTCAGGTACATACCGGCCTTTGATTTGACAACAGAATTATTCCTATCTTATTAATAAGGAATTCCTCGATTATTTCTCATGTTTGTGACCCATCGATTTGAGTATAAATTATCATAATAAGAGATGCATGTAGTTATTTAAAATCATGTGAGTCTGCTAAGCCCCCTTTCAACATATTTCGTGTTTAGATCTATTTTACATAGGCGCACAATGTAAGCAATGTGACTTTGAAATATGCATATGTAAGATCATTATAGATGAATCAGTCTGAAAATGTTGTGATGTAAATTGCCCGCTAAAAAACTTATAAAAGTATATAAAGCAACAGTTGACTGGATCTGAAGAAAATATGTCTGGATGTGGTAGCATTTCAGGCTTGCTTTTTTAAGAAACAGAATTAGATCAACTGAAATGAAAGTGCTAAAAAGTGTTGGTAGGATTTTAAAAGACCACATCAAACGAATATGAAATAATTACATTGTTCGACGGGAATATTCTATGCAAAATGTGACATTTGTCACAACATCGTATCGGTGGTAGCATTTGACGGAAATACCCGATTTGTTACTATTGCACACCTCGTCTTGGCAGTTTATTCAAATTTAAGCCAGTTGGACGTCCGACCCATGCTGATGTACGTATTACACGTACGAACTGTTTAGGACAGTGTCGGTTTCTAAACTTGTTTGCGTCTTGAACGAGATTAGTATTCCTAATAAGTTATAAATTTTTAACCTGTTTATTTACCAACCGTTATACATTTTAACCGTTTAATATATTTACCTATTTTCGATTGTAGTTCACATTATTTTAACCTGATAGATTTTTGTAATTTTCTATATTTTACTAACATAGTTTGGTTTTTGCCTGATTATTTTCTATTTACATTAACCTTTTTTTTGTATTCGGCGCCATATGACCTGTTAAGTGTCGGTGTGCGGTAAAACCCAAATAAATAAAACAAGTAAGTAAAGTGTAATATAATATGACCGGTGTGAATTCAAACAATGTATGCACTTGTTAAAACAACATGTATTACAGTAACTTTGTACCTTTATCGATCAAAAAGAAAACGAGCGAAAGGATATATGATGGAATAAAAGTACAA
Organism: Sinonovacula constricta; assembly: GCA_007844125.1. NCBI lineage: Eukaryota > Metazoa > Mollusca > Bivalvia > Cardiida > Solecurtidae > Sinonovacula > Sinonovacula constricta. The sequence continues at coordinate 24,794,926 of CM017563.1, forward strand.
ACAACAGAAAGACAAAAAGAAACAAACAAATAGGAACAACGTTCTTAAAATGCTCGTTCTATTATGTACAATGACTGAGAACTCTCGAACATGCCACCTCACTTTATCGGGTGACTGGAATAATGATAAACGGGAAATAACTCTTGTTGAGTTAAACAAAATCGACCATTAAAATAAAACAGGCATGATTTTAAGTTTGAAGAAAAAAAGCTGAAAAGGAATGTTAAGGGTTTTACCGGTTTAATTAAAGGTTTTATAGCCAGGAGTCTGGGGACGCTTAAGGTCCCCAGAAGCTCTGGGGAAAATGGTCCAAAATCCTGCATTCTGGGCCTCTCCTGAGCACCTTTTGATGTTTTCAAAATCAAGTGTTTTTTTTTTATTTTTTCAAACTTGAAAAAAAATTATGATTTTTTATGCCCAGAACAAGATATTTTTGGGACACTTTGATATTCCATTAAAACTACATCCCAGTGGGGTAATTTTTTTTCAAGAGATCCTTGTGTACAGAGGAAATATAGGTCAAACATTGATGTTGGTAATAGAATAACTGGAGCTTACTATCTTCAGATTAACCCTATGGAGTTTTTTTTTATCATATGTTGCTCCAGACTCCTCCAACCTCTCCCACCGTAATTTATATTCTTGTTGCAAAGTTCACACTTTGCCAGTCCTCTCATGTCAAGCTTTCTAATAAAACGTCGAACTGGCTCCCCGTCAACGTTTTTCCTCGAGCCATTCCCATTACCACGGGTTTTTAAGACCTTTATCCACTAAGAGCTTTGTATTTTTTTTGCCTCTCCACAACTTTCGTAGCCATGATACTCACATGGCATTTGTAACCCAAACTCGTTTAATACGCGTTTAACCATTGGACAACGCTTCGATCTAAGCCAATCAGATTGCGGCTCACATTTCACAAACCGGAAACATGCCGGTAAATGTTAAAAGCGGAACAATATCGACGAAACGGGATTTTGTATCCGGAGCGGAAATTAAAATTAAAAATCGGAATCGGACGCGACAAAAAGCGGAATTCCGCTTTAAAGCGGAATAAAATCATGCCTGATAAAAGTAGTGTGTCTTTCAGGTTATGCCATAAGATAGATCACGGTGCATTACTTGATCTGACAGTGTTTTTCAACAACCTGGCCCAGAATTTTGCCCTCGTGGTTCAATACAGTCAAAACAACAGACTTTTTCAGGTAAAAAGACTTCAGTTCATGTCTGTAGTGTTGTGATGTGCGTAACACCCTGTAATGGTGTCTACCATGCACTTGTGTTGTTAACTTTTATTCGCAAGGTCGGTCCCTTTTGCCGACTGACCGTTCCAAGACCGGTGTGAACTTTTTGGTAAATGACTTATCACAGATTTTTTCTTACTTTCACATTTGGCTTGCATGGCCTGTGTCTTTTAAAAATTTTGGTATATGATGCACTGCTCATAGGACTTTGTCATATTTTTCATTGTATTTTGTATTAACTTTAAATCGCGTTTTATCACGACTGTGTTAGCTATTGGTAAGAGTCCGAGTTCGGTGAGAAGTTCCGCTTTTTGCTCTTTGCTCTCTTATATTTTTTAAAGGACAATTTATGTAATGTTGCTTGATTTCTTGTAATTTGTAAGGTCAGACAGAAAAAATGCCTTGTCAATTTGTAAATACTGAAACAAGACAAACTGTCGGACATGTCGTTTAATATTAAATATTTCTTAATAGATTGAAAACCAGTTTAGTTTTATAAACTTGTATGTTAAATGAGTATATAGCCCATCAATGACGAATCCATTGGATCAAAAAATGATTTTCAACTGATCGTAATCGAGTAACGTTAATGATACTTATCAAACCAATACACAGAACGGCATCCGACTGAACGTGACAATTGATGACGTGTGTGACGTCATGACGGATGCAAGTCGAGGAGATCCGGTACAGAGATACGCTGATGTCAATTCTAAAATCCTTGACGCGTTCTCAGAGACGTGTCTCAACATTCGTTATAGAGACCTCGCAGTGGCTCTCAATAGTACAAACTGGGACAGCAACGCAGCCAAGGGAGGTAAGTGAAGGACACGTTATCTTTTCGGAGGAGTGTCCGGTCTCACTTAAGAATAAATTATGTGTTCTTTTCCTTATACGTATACGGTAGTAAGTTATTAACTAAGCAGTCAGCTAACCGCTACAATAACTTATAAATAGAAAAAATAAGTAAAAAAATATACATAAACTTCGCATGTGCCTCTGTTTTTAGAGCCCGGATCCAACTTTAACTACGGAACGTCTGTATGAATAAACGTAAAGACAGCAATTGGTTTTCTTTGGCAACGATCAATCAGAACACCTAAGCGGTCAATGAGAAATTTAGCATACAATACAAATATTAGACAATAACAAATTCCAGTGCAAATAAATCATGTACAAAAACACGGGAAATCAATGAAAAAGATTAAAACATCTATGACGTAACGTGTAAACAAAGCGTCTCATGATCCTAGATGAATTTAACATGTTGGTGGTTCGAAATATTTAGCATTGCGAGTGATGTGTTGTAGATTTAACCTATTTTACATTCATTACAAATTGTGCAACAAAGATAGGATTGATGATTAAATCCAGAGAAGGCATTACATTATTATAAGGGTAATATTATTAACTAATTTTGCTTTTGTCGATGGAATTGTTTGTCAGTAAAGCATTGAGTAGAGAACACAAATCTAAAAATGGTAGCTAGACGTATGAATGATAATTGATGATGTATCTATTCGCATGTTAAAAGATTGCTATTATAGAATCAAATCTAAACTGACACGATGAGACATAGAAACATTTGAAAACAATTTTAAGAAACTGGTAACATACACAATCAATGGAAAAACTTCGTCACTCTTTTATAGTTGTCTTCGGTAGGGCCTAATTCTCAAACAGCAAACTCGCTCGTTCTGGTTTTAAGAATGAATTTTTCACCTACAACTTTATCTGGCTTAAACAATAGTTCCTCCAACATCAGCACCTTTAACATTCATTTTAACAAGGAAGTATCGCTGTTTGAAACAACAAGTAAAACGGACGGAACACTGAAACTCTTATGTCAAGGTCACAAGCAGCATTGTTTTGTTTTGTTTAAAATTTCGGTACCCTACCAGTTCGTATTTATCTACCAGCAACGTGTATAAAATATTGGTTTTATTGGTCTATTCAAAGACATCATATTAATTTATTTTATTTTTTTTTTTATTTATTATATTTTATTTATTTAGTTTCTCGTCCCACCAACAGTATTTCAGTTATCTGGAGACGGTGTCCACTTGGTTTATTTGGTTTATCGTCCCACCAACAGTATTTCAGTCACCTGGAGACGGTATCCACTTGAAGCAGATATAGTGCTGCCTTCACCATGTATAGCATGCCGTGAACACCTGGCATGATACCACACCCAGTCACATTATTCTGATACCGGGCCAACCAGTCGTGGAACTACACATATATTTGCTTGAGTGTTAGATGAAGGGAGCTATACCACTACCATTTTTAACGGCAGTGGTGTCGCGGCCCGGGATCGAACCCGGGGCCTCCCGTTCCTGGAGCCGACGCTCAACCGATTGGGCTACCAGCTCCTGTCAACATAATAACAGCTATGTTGCGATGGTGTTATTCGTGGATATGTCGATAAAATAAAAATGTGTATCTGTCTATTCAACTTATTTTCTTGTTCACGGTCACTGACGGAGTAGAAAATACTGAGCAACGTCACATGTCTATCCTCTATCTTGTCTTCGACATTAGCCAACTTAACAAGGCGTTACCTGCTAGTGTTTTTTTTTTTTTTTTTGTTATATAAATTAAACAATCTGTTGAATTAAAAAAAGAAGTTGTGGCCGGTAAAAGGAATTATTCCTTCGGCACTTTTGGGGCGTGGCCATAGTATTATTGACAGCCCTTAGACAAAAAGCTATTTTTCTGTTTATCTTCACCGGCAACAGTTTCGTGAAAACAAAGACTTTCAATAACATGACGTATTGTATATGTTTTAATTTTGAGGTTGCAAACTAAATATAAAATTAATGTAAGTTTTTCGAATAAACAGATGATTGATGCTGTTAGAGACCTTTTGAAGTCTGTTTAAGCTGTTCAGATTAAAGGTATATTCCTTAAATAAAACATGTAAAAAGTGTCAAAAATCGTTTAATGACGTAATAAATAATAAGGGAGACAATCGAATAAAGCGTAGTAAACTAAACCGACATATTTGTATCCCTTTGTATCCATCGGTGTACCGCAAGTCAGCTGGAAGACCTCACAGTAAGTCCTTTGCCCCGAGCGGGACTCGAACCCACGTGGTGAGAAGCTAAGCAGTTACAAATCGGCGACTACACAACGGGCGTCCCGAGTTTTAGTATTAAAACAATGCAGACTTTGTAAATTGTGATATATCGCATTATAATGCATGATGTTTTATTTTAGATTAACATTTATTTACATTTGAGATTATAAGATAACTAAACCGTCCTAAGTTAAGAAAGCTGAAAATTTGAGCCACGTGGATTGACTTTAAGATGTTTTGCGCGCGTCTCATACCGAGAAAACTTGTGATGATATAATCTTGAAAATACGGCTTTACAGACAAGGGGCGTTAAGTGTGATCTGCAGACTTGAATAGGTTAAGTGGTATAAAATGTTAAAATAATTGTAATACAGAAATTAATCAAGTACGTATTTATTAATAAAAATAACCAATTCCCGCAAGAACATAGCAGCCCAGACACCGTAGTAAAGGCGGCCTTACGTAACCCGTACTGGGAGATACATGCATGTACCCCACTCTGAAACCAAACATGATGTAAGTCCTTCAGGCAGACTATTTGCTGCACATTGCGCAGTGGTTCCTCCTTGGAAGTAGACAGTGACCGCGGGGGTGGGGGGGGATATTATTTGAAGAACTAAATGGACTATGTACAGTTAAGCGTAATACTGTGTTTGTCCCGTATAGCTCGTCAATGGTTATGGCAGTCATGTTCAGAGTTTGGATGGTTTGGTTCCTCGTGGTCCAACAAACAGCCCTTCGGCGGATATTTCACCTTTCCCTGGAAGTAAGTGGTCTTTTCTTTCTTACGGTTTGGTGTTTGAATCTCTTTAAAAGAATAAGTATTTGCACCTTGTTGTATACATGCCGCATTCAGAGGCAAGTGTAAATCTCTTTAAAAGAATAAGTAAATGCACCTTGTTGTATACATGCCGCATTCAGAGGCAACTGATGAATATCTAAATGTATGGTTCAGCCTTCACAAAATGTGAATTTGTAGTTATATAGCACTGTATTTGAAATTAAAGGGAACATTCTATCAACAGGTTTATTCGAAAATGCCTATACATAAATATATAGTCTTTTCTCATAGAATTGCGGTAAATGTTGCTGACTAGTAACCATCGGATCCATCGATCGTCCTTGTATTTTGGAAGACTCGAATTTATAACACTTATTTTAATATTTGATTATCTTTCGTTATGTTATATGCGAACCATGTGTGAATAAAAGGCTTTCGATATCATAGTTACACAACGGACCAATGTATTGACGGGTTCCAGCGTATTTTTGGCGGCTCCCAGGTGATCGACAACTGTGCAGAGACCAACCGGTTCTACGGCGGCCTGGATCTACCCGTGTCCAACGTGGTGTTTGTCGTTGGACAGGCTGACCCATGGAGATCAGTCGGCATCACAACACCACCACGACATAAACCGGGTGTGGAATTGGTGCAGATCGAAGGTTTGTTTAACGGCAAAAATAAAATACAAAAATAAAATACTGGCAGTTGTACAAAAATAGGACAGTTATAGCTTATTTCCTGTTCCCTTCGTTACTACGTTCCTTCGCCTGTGGTTTTCTCATGGTGGAGAGTACTCAGCCTCCAAGTATTAACGTGTCGAAACCAATGGTATACATTCTTTTCAGAGTGTACCTGGACCGATTTAGATCATATGCACCATGGTCTTAGGTGAAAATCTGGAGGGCATTTAAAGGCGGTAACCGACAGTTTGCAATTATTATACAAATTCATATAAAAATATTTTTCGACTTTTTTTTATTTTTATTTTTTTATGTTATGTGTGTCTGTGTTTTCTTGTTGTTGTTTTGTGTTTTTGTTGTTGTTTTTGTTACTGGGTTGTCTTGTTTGTCTTTTATTTGTGTGTGTGTGGGGGGGTGTTCTTGGGCGGTGATGTCGTAGGGAATTAAGGCATAATTTTTGCAAAAAAATCCTGCTTAAGTCTAAGTAAAGACGATTTTAACACTACTTATATTGTAAGACAGAACATATTGCGTCAAAAATCAATCAAAATGTTCATTCTTTTCAAATCTATGATGGTAAGGTTAGGTAATTATGACTTATTTATTTGAGAAAAAAATTGGTCCAAATTGTCGGATACCACAATTAAGACCAAAACTCTCTTTAAAAATAATAATTAAATAATAACAAAGGTTGCAAACAATCTGATTAAAATCATATCCTGAAAATTGTGTATGATCTGACTCTCTATATACATATAGTGCTTACTGCGATAAAGCTGAATCGATCTTGATCCATACACCCTCCAAACCTCCACCAACATTTTCTGGTTCCGCCCCAGTTTCTTCTGGATTTCACTATTGAAATGATTTTGATTTTAACAGAGATTCTGTTGAAAACGTAGTACTAAAAGTCTATTTGCTTATTTTACAATATATAACGATTAACTAAATTTATGTAAATGATCACTCTCTTTCAGAGTTTGTGTTTTTGTGAATGTACAATTTAAAGAATGTTGATGCAAGTGTGGTCATTTAGTTCTTTATTCGAACTATAGGTATCATTTAAAGAGACAATTTGTTACCCTGGTGTCAGTGATTCCCACTATCTATACTTTCAGGAGGCTCTTTCTGTTCAGACATCTACCCTCCAACTCCTCAGGATCCCAAACCCCTGGTACATGCTAGGGAGAAAATATCCGATATCATCAAAACATGGATCCGGGACGACTACTAAAATATTTCCCTTCTGAGCAGCGACAACCTCCCATTCACAACAAATGTTTTAGTTTAATTTTTGCTTTTGAGAAAATACGTGTCTTGTTTTTACCAATAAAATATAATGAATATAAAATGACGTATCGTGTGATAAAAACATAGTGTGAAGCAAATAAAAAAAAAGTATCCAGTTCAAATGTTCACGCTGGCTTTAAACTATTTAGAACGAAAATACAATGCTCGTATAATTTAATAAGATGCATTCAATGTTTTTTTCAGTTTCTGTACATCTCTTTAAACGTTCACTATTATAACTAATAAATTTGTTATGCAAATCTGTTGTTACATAAACAGTTTCAACTTAAAGCATTGTGATGAATGTCAAAAAAAAGAAAAAAGAAAAAATAATAGTAATAATAATAAATGAGTAATAAGTTTAAATTAAGTCTAGAACAAATATGTTTGTTTAAGGAAAGCCGACCATACCTATCTCTGTGTTTCCTAGCCTATGTTGTTGTTTGTGTTACTTAATTCAGACATTGTAATTTATATCATAATGAAAATAAAGAAAATAAATTGCGTTTCAATATTAGGCATTGTTTATCGATTAGACAATTGTGTCAATTGACTTTTTAAATGCCTTATAACACTACTGAAAAAGTCAAAATAATGGTTAGCTGGATGCCATTGGTCCGCAAGTATTCCTTAAAAAAGTAATCCCACTTTCACTTCAGTCTCCAGCTGTATTCACGTGTTTAGTTCCTTTAAATAAGCAGTGGGGTATCGCATGCCATGCAGGGATGGGCCCGGGGTTGGGCATGGGTGAAGCACCCGCCACCCCCACCAGCAAGGTAAAAGTGAAGAGTTGTACAATATATACATGAAAGCTTACAAATACTAAGCTTTAAGAGTAAATATTTCTATTGACTGCTTAGGTCGAAGTCAGGGTCCATAACTGTGTATGTACATCCAGTATTTACTGCGATAAAGTTGAATGGATCTTGATCCATACCATCCCGGCCGCCACCAAAATTGTCGGAAGCCCCTGAAGCCTTGTATACCATTTTATACCCTTTCCAAATTTCGTTTATTAAAACGAATGACAGCGGACAAAGAAATGACAGCGGACAAGAAAATGACAGCGGACAAAGTAATGACAGCGGACAAGGAAATGAGGCGAAAAAGTGGACAGGTCTTCTGAGTATCAGTGAAACTGATGATGGATAAGCCATGAATGCAAGAAAGTCCTTACCTTTTAGCACGAACAATTATGTTACAGTGTGATTAGGAATTGCTTGAAGATGTGACCTAGACCTTGAATGGAGCCACTGATCTGTTTGCATTCTACATATTTTAAAACAACAAAGTAAAAAAAAATAAAAAAAAAAACACAAAGATAAACGGGTAAAAACCACAGCTGACTGTGACTTTGACTATCCGTGTAGTGGTCCAAATTTTGCACGCGTCGCGTCGTCTTGGTGTGATTATAATTTGTTCAACATTATTTTAACAAATATATCGATAAAAAATAACGCAATTATCAGCCTGACGCAGATTATTTTGCTCTAATGCTTCACTGAGACATTGGCTTTCAAGTTAAGAACAAAATACTTACACGCATCAGGGATCTGAATGTGGCAAGCAAACACGTTTTCTATATGTGCTGATCAGTTGTGCCAAATAATTTTAAAATATAAACAACAAAACTATAGGCCGAAACCCGAATTTGCATAACAACCACATTGTGACCTTTACTTTCAAGGTAGCAACGGCTTCATGTTGCATATCTTGTCTTTCTATGTGAAAATCACTTGAGCCACGTAGGCCTATTTAAACAATCCATAACTAGACAACAATGTTATGGGTCGAACAGATGACAAACACGGATTTGCTTCAATGTTGCCTGTGACCTTAATATTCAAGGTAGTGAATGTTCGTCGCATCTCCTCATTTGTATGTGATGATACATACTGCAAAATTATTTTTAAATCCGCCTACACACAACAACGGTATGGTCCAAACACAGATTTACTCAAATGCTGCAGTTTGACCTCGGCCTTCAAGGCAACGACCGGAAGTGTGCACGCACGTGACATTCGTACTGATGTTAGGTTGAGGCAATTTATATTAAAACCTGTCTTTAAACGACAAAGGTATGCAAGAACAAGAAGACTGTGTTGATGGACAGATGGGTGGACAACATGGCAACTATACATGTATGCTCACCCCTTATCCAATTTGGGAGCGGACAATCTTGTTACCTTCAACAGGTATTTTAGACATATATTTGTTTGACCTTAGCATAATACTGAATAATCAGGGATGGATACAGCGGAGGGGATGTATCCCCTCACCAACCAGAGTAAAAGAGTAAAGTTGGCAAAACATACATGTAAGTTTAAAAAATACAAAGCTTTTATAGTTAGTTTCTCTAACAGTCAAACTTGTCTTAAGCAGCCACCCAAGGGACAGTCTAAAATTGGCCGCTGAAGACAAGTTGGCTGCTTAACACAAAATATGATATTATTGATTGTTAACCTATTTATATAAGCATGTTTCTTTATAAAAAGTATTGCTTACATAGTAGGTCAACTACAAAATACTGTTCGAATAGATATGTAAAACAACAACGTAGATGCTTTTGGAATGTCAACAAATGACTCAGAATATCAGAAGTGCCTTACTAAATAAAAGAAAATATTGCTCCAGTATAAGTAGTTTGGTCACTTACAGTAAAAACATACAATTTTAAATGTTTCACATAAAATGTATACTGAGGGTACCAAAATCTTCGTCAAATTGAAGTGTCACAAATCTACGAAAAGTGTACATATGTTCAGACAATTCAAGTTCCGGATGGTGCATGTTTTAAACTATTTTTAACTAAAACAGCACGTAGTGTGTCATTTGAAAAATTAAATTATATTTACTATCGTTTAAACAGGGTTTGTATAAGCAATAACAAAAACTGCTACTACTGTATGAACATCTAGTCAAGTAAATTCGGTGCGTGAAGTTGATCTATGCATAAATTAACTCTCTCATAAATTAACGCTTCTGCTGCCCGTTTCACTACGATATATGCTGAATAGATATTGACTGAGACACTTTATTGTGCTCTTACTTATTTGGACTTATTTACCCTCGCCGTTAATTATAAATTATTTGGCGAGCATTAGTTTCAAGTTGGTTAAAATTTTAATATCACAGATGGTTACTAATGGCGTGAGGGTTGCTCTTAGCTGTGGTGTTTAAAATTGTAAATAGAGTTAAAAATTCATGATATTGTTGTTAAAAATGTTGCTTAGCTTCGAGCAAATTAAATTTTAAAATGAGGTTTGATTATGCATTGTTTGATGATGATGAGCATGAGGTATGATATCATGAGTTATTGTGCTCCGATCACAAGCTGGATGATATCTACGAATCTATCTTGATTGGGAGATCGGGACAGATAGTGTGATAATATTGACAAGTGGGTGGGGAGCAGGCGGATTAACGTTCACACATTCATTATGTGATCACAATTGACAATTGACACATGCTGACTGACCGTTTATTAGGAGTCACTTAAAGAAGGGTTTGTCCAATCAAGCTGACCGCTGGCCGCAGAAGGCACTTGACCGCTAATTAGACGACAATTAAAGAACAAATTGCTTGGGAGGACCTAAATTGACCGCTTAAGGCAAGATGGCCGCTCTTAACACGTGACCGCTAACACAAGTTTGACTGTATATATATATATATATATATATATATATATATATATATATATATATATATATATATATATATATATATATATATATATATATATATATATGTGTGTGTGTGTGTGTGTCTACGCCAGAGGTCACGTCTACGCCAGAAGTCATGATGACTACTGTCTACGTCAGAGGTCATGATGTCTTAACCAGAGGTCATGATGTCTTAACCAGAGGTCATGATGTCTACGCCAGACGTCGTGATGTCTACGCCAGAAGTCGTGATGTCTACGCCAGAGGTCGTGATGTCTTAACCAGAGGTCATGATGTCTTAACCAGAGGTCATGATGTCTACGCCAGACGTCGTGATGTCTACGCCAGAAGTCGTGATGTCTACGCCAGAGGTCATGATGTCTTAACCAAGGGTCGTGATGTCTACGCCAGAGGTCGTGATGTCTACGCCAGAGGTCGTGATGTCTGCGTCAGAGGTCATGATGTCTATGTCAGAGGTCATGATGTCTTCGCCAGGGGTCATTATGTCTACGCCAGAGGTCATGATGTCTACGCCAGAGGTCATGTCTACGCCAGAAGTCATGATGTCTACAGGTCATGATGTCTATGTCAGAGGTCGTGATGTCTACACCAGAGGTCATGATGTCTACGCTAGAGGTCGTGATGTCTACGCCAGAGGTAATGTCAGAGGTCGTGATGTCTACGCCAGAGGTCGTGATTTCTACGCCAGACGTTGTGATGTCTACGCCAGAAGTCATGATGTCTACGCCAGAGGTCATGATGTCTACACCAGAGGTCATGATGTCTACGCCAGAGGTCATGATGTCAACAGGTCATGATGTCTATGTCAGAGGTCGTGATGTCTACACCAGAGGTCGTGATGTCTACGCCAGAGGCCATGATGTCTACGCCAGAGGTCATGAGAGGTCGTGATGTCTACGCCAGAGGTCGTGATGTCTACGCCAGAGGCCATGATGTCTACGCCAGAGGTCATGATGTCTAAGCCAGAGGTCATGATGTCTATGCCAGAGGTCATGATGTCTATGCCAGAGGTCGTGATGTCTAAGCCAGAGGTCATGATGTCTACGCCAGAGGTCATGATGTCTATGCCAGAGGTCATGATGTCTACGCCAGAGGTCATGATGTCTATGCCAGAGGTCATGATGCCTATGCTAGAGGTCGTGATGTCTAAGCCAGAGGTCATGTGTTTTTCAAATTAAAGTATTCTCTGCCACCAAAAAAAAAAGGAAATTGTCAATGGGCTTGACAAGCATGAATTCGGCAAGTTTATTTATGGTGGTATCTTACAGTTTGCCCATAATAAATACACATACCACCTGGATGACAATATAAAATTATGTGGTCATGTGGTTTTCTCAGTTTAAAAATAGCAGTCTCTACAGCATGGCTAGGATAGGAAACACCTGTTTGCACTGTCGACTGGGGATTTTATCCTGGAATGTTAACATAGATCATTGGCATCAATGAACAGCATTATGCAAGACTTATTCAGGTACTAATGATGTATTTGGTTATTTGAGAAAAAACTTTTTGGACCAAACTGTCGGATATCACCTTTTAACTAAGGTATATTTTTCAAAAACAATTATACCGTTTCAGATTTATCCTAATGAGTAAGTCTAAGGAATATGTAGATTTAAAACAGCATCCAGTTCTAAGCTTGTTGGCTTCCTGAACGAGATTAGTTTCTTAATAAGTTAAAATTTTTAAACTGTTTATTATGCTTAAATTATTAATTTTTTAACTGTTTAATATGTTAACCTGTTTACAATTATATTTCACATTATTTTAGCCTAATAGATTTTAATATTTCTACTTACATATTTAGATTTTAACCCGACTATATTCTGTTCAGGGTAAACTTAACTGTATTTGGCACCATATGACCTATAAAGTGTTGGTGTGCCAAAAACCCAAGATACAAAAAAATATAACGTACCCATGTATGATCTCCACTATATTCATGTGTTTTTTAAGGCAATAGTGGTTACTGTAACACAGTGTAACATAACTCATGTGAGAAATGTGTAAGACCGGATGTTGCTGTGTATTCTAACCAGGACATTAAAAAAAAAAAAGCTTTAAATATATTTTTCACATTTTATTAAACAAATACATACAGCAAAATACAAGAAGATGACATACAAGATTGAACATATTTTAAAATAGTTATTTACTGTTTTGGTTATATATGTATATATAGTGATATAGGAATAGACTACGATATTTACTACAAAACACTAAATATGGTAATATCACAAATAACTGGATCAGTTGCCTTCAATCATTCTCAAGAAAGCTCATGTAATCAATATATGTTCTGTTAGAATTTTGGCATCTTGCTTCTTCAAAAAAAAAAGAAAGGCACTATTCCACTTTTCTTTCGATATGGAGTTGTATTTATCACTGACTCGTGGGATGTACTTGTAAATACATTACAACACTCTCAGATGTAAGAAGATTAAAATCAAGACCGATTGTAACAACCAATGTCTCAGATTTATTTACTATGTAAAGACTGAAAAATTAGAGATTATTCACAAAAAAGAATAAAACTAAATATTGACAATGATTTTTTATGTGTGTTTTTTCCTCAAAAATACCAGGCCAGGATAATCTTGACTCTTTGATAACATCAACAGTATGATGTCTCTAAATAAAATCTAAGGTTGTATTGTAGTCTGTTTTAGCAGAGCTTAGCAGTTTAAATTTTTAAATTCATTTTTTGATCTAAGAATGTTTCGATAGAAAAAGCCGAGAAGTTGCAATTTGTGTTTAAATCATATGGTTACTCTACATTTGTTTCATATCCCCAGGGATTCAAATCACAGACCTACTCAAGATAAGCAGGTTGCTCTACCAACTGAACTCCAGAGGCTCTGTGAATGAACTTCCAGTGAAACTGCTACACTTGAAACTGCTACACTTGAAACACTTGAAATTGCTACACTTGAAACTGCTATACTTGAAACTGCTACACTTGAAACTGCTACACTTGCAGATTGCTATTCTATGTCACGGTGACAAGTTTAACAAGATGTTGAATCTTAAGAATGATTGCAGAGGACTGACCCAGGTGGCATTGATTGGAGGCTTGCTATAAATGAGCAAAGACTAAGTTTCTGAGTGAAACATGAAACAAGCTAGAGATACAAAACCTATTAAACAGCCAAAGTATCGTTTAATATAGCAGCCATGCATAAAAAAATGGGGAAAAAAATGATAAACAGCGAGTGAAAGTGAGATAAACAACACGCATGCAGTAAATATGGAAAAAAATGAATAAAAATTGATGTCATCACAAAACTAAAAATTGGTTTTATAATTTGCTTCAAAATTAATGTTGATGCTAAAATATGTATTTTAAAAACAAACTATAATAATATATAATAGCTAACATAAAATGCAAATAAATAACAATGCTAACCAATGATTTTAAAACAAAACAATAAATGCAAAAACACCGCAAAACAGTGGATACTCAACTAAGTGATTCAAATAAAACCTTATTGAGTTTCTTAAAGAAGTAACAAGTCAAGATAATGCTTCATACTAACAACAATAAGTAATTATGGCAATGTCTATGGCATAGACATTCAGAATACCAAATAGAAGCAAATAGGAAGAGTGTATTTTAACATCATTTGATTAAAAAAACATACCCAAAACAAACAAACTAAAACTATAAATTTATACAGGCATTTAAACAGTCTTCTATTACTACTTAATCAAACATGATTTCCTCCTGAGACTAATGACTGCAACAGCATCGTATACATGTAGGAAAGATCCATTGGACTTCTAGTATATTGTGAATGTCCATCAAGCTGCCATAATGCAACAGAGTTTTGAGAAGTTTTGATCTTATAAAAATAAATCAAATATAACAGTTGGATCCATTTCAAAATTAATGCTGGTATGACTTCTGGTTAAAATAGTGCAAATATTGCTTATTCTGCAGTATTTGGTAATTGAAACACCATACAAGTATATAGCTTTGAAGATACATGTAGCAGTCTCTGACAAAACCCGGTAGACCGTGACCCAAGTCCACCAAAATCTCAGGTGGTCCAGTAAATTTTAAAAGTTAAATGGACCGACAGTCCACCAGAATTGTCAGCTCCATTTTTTTAAAAATTTTGAATTATTACAAAAACATATATAATAAACGAAATGTAACAACTTTTACATCCTTTTATTAAACCCAACCACTCATAACACCTAAATTATCTTACTAACCTTTTAGATTTCTGATATGTTCAGATGTCTAAGCTGGCTTCGCATTATAAATAAAAGAATAAAAGCATGATTTGCAAAACTAGTTCTTTTTTGTGTCAAAATGCAAAAATCATACAGGTCCAGTCAAATTTGGTATGGACCAGTAGGTATTGGTGGACCCAAGGTCTGGTTTTTGTAAATTTCTTTTCTAAAGACTGATGAAGTATTGACATGTGAAAAGAAACTACATTTTTTCAAAGTGGGAGCTTGATTATACCCATGATTAAATTGTGCTGAGATCAAGATCTAAAACACAAAGGTGGAGTATTGACTTTTTACACCCTATATACCTGTAACACTTGCTATGGACAAAAGATCCCTGGGATGCCAAATAATCCCTTTTAACAATTGCAGGTGACTCTTGTTTTATAGAATGGCTGGTCTTGAGGGGCAATTATCTTAAGAAGCAATCATTGTAAAAGGCAATCATCGTAATGCTGGTATCCAACAGGTTTCCTATGTCAAATACATGTGACAATATCTTACCATTGTTTGGGGGACTTAGGGCATAATTTTTAGAAAGCTGGTATCCAACAGGTTTCCTATGTCAAATACATGTGACAATATCTTACCATTGTTTGGGGGACTTTGGGCATACTTTCTAGAAAAACCAAAATTTTACTCTAAGACTGTACAAATTGAGAAAAAGATCACTCTTAATTGGTCATTCTTTTCAAATCTAAAAATATGCATGATAGGAATTTCTGTTAAAAATAGATATCAACATGAGATTAGATTACCTTGTTTTGTGTTTGTTTTTGAGATACATTGCAGCGACCAATAATGATTATTATAGTGACGTCCAGACGAAGTAAGTGGATGAATGGTTTTCTTAGTTTAAAAATAGTTATCTGTGTACTGTGGCTCAGATAGGAAATACATGTTTGTAATGATTAGTGGAGTGTTATGTTTGTAATGATTAGTGGAGTGTTATGTTTGTAATGACAAGTGGAGTGTTGTGTTTGTAATGATGAGTGAAGTGTTATGTTTGTAATGATTAGTGGAGTGTTATGTTTGTAATGATGAGTGGAGTGTTATGTTTGTAATGATTAGTGGAGTGTTATGTTTGTAATGATTAGTGGAGTGTTATGTTTGTAATAATTAGTGGAGTGTTATGTTTGTAATGATTAGTGGAGTGTTATGTTTGTAATGATTAGTGGAGTGTTATGTTTGTAATGATGAGTGAAGTGTTATGTTTGTAATGATGAGTGGAGTGTTATGTTTGTAATGATTAGTGGAGTATTATGTTTGTAATGATTAGTGGAGTGTTATGTTTGTAATGATTAGTGGAGTGTTATGTTTGTAATAATTAGTGGAGTGTTATGTTTGTAATGATTAGTGGAGTGTTATGTTTGTAATGATTAGTGGAGTGTTATGTTTGTAATGATGAGTGAAGTGTTATGTTTGTAATGGTTAGTGGAGTGTTATGTTTGTAATGATGAGTGGAGTGTTATGTTTGTAATGATTAGTGGAGTGTTATGTTTGTAATGACAAGTGGAGTGTTGTGTTTGTAATAACAAGTGCAGTGTTATGTTTATAATGATGAGAGGAGTGTTATGTTTGTAATGACGAGTGGAGTGTTATGTTTGTAATGACCAGTGAAGTGTTATGTTTGTAATGACAAGTGAAGTGTTAGGTTTGTAATGACAAGTGAAGTGTTAGGTTTGTAATGACAAGTGAAGTGTTATGTTTGTAATGACAAGTGAAGTGTTAGGTTTGTAATGACAAGTGGAGTGTTAGGTTTGTAATGACGGGTGGAGTGTTATGTTTGTAATGACAAGTGGAGTGTTATGTTTGTAATGACAAGTGGAGTGTTATGTTTGTAATGACGAGTGGAGTGTTAGGTTTGTAATGACAAGTGAAGTGTTATGTTTGTAATGACAAGTGCAGTGTTATGTTTGTAATGACGGGTGGAGTGTTAGGTTTGTAGTGACGAGTGGAGTGTTATGTTTGTAATGACGAGTGGAGTGTTATGTTTGTAATGACGAGTGGAGTGAAATGTTTGTAATGACGAGTGGAGAGTTATGTTTGTAATGATGAGTTGAGTGTTAGGTTTGTAGTGACGAGTGGAGTGTTAGGTTTGTAATGACGAGTGGAGTGTTATGTTTGTAATGACGAGTTGTGTGTTATGTTTGTAATGACAAGTGCAGTGTAATGTTTGTAATGACGAGAGGAGTGTTAGGCTGTACTTTTCACATTGACAAAGGGCATAAATAAACAGCATTTTACATATCTTTTCATGTTCAATAATTTGTTGTTTGAAAGACAAATAAAAGGTCGAAACTGTCAAATTCAACCTTTCAGGAGAAATTATCTTAAAGGTGGTATTCTGACAGTTTGGTCCAAAAAGTTGTTTCTCAATTAACCAAATAAGTCATCAGTACCTGAACAGGTCTTGCAAAATGCTGTTCATTTATGCCAAAGATCTGTGTGAACAGTCCAGGATAAATCTCCAATTGACATTGCAAAGAGGTGTATTCTATCTGAGCCACGCTGCTGAGACAGCTATTTTTAAACTTAGAAAACCATGTGACAACTTACTTTTATATAGTCATCCGGATAATCTGCTCTGACGTCGATATGAATTTTTTAGCAGAGACCACTATCAACTAAAGTATGGCTTTATGCAAAAAGTATGACCAAATTCCCCAAAGTGGTGGTTAGGTATTGGTCCATGTATTTAATATAGACAAACTGTCAGATAGCACCTTTAAGGAACAATCATTATAAGGGGCAATGACCCTATACACAACTAGTGCTTGCTTGTTCAAATACCATGTTCTAATGAACAACATGTTCTCTTTAACAGTTATTGATTGCAAGTGATTAAACTACCTTCTCCAGAATATCTGAGTGGGCTTGAAGATTGGAGAGGTAAAATAGATGGGACTTAAGACAAAAAGCTACAATTCCTCGACACGAACATGCTCGGTTCAGGCAACAAACAAGTTAATTATTCACCAAACAAAAGGAATGGCATTGATTAATTAACACTCAGCAAAAATGTTGGTTGTTCTTTTCAGACATTGAGGTGATATCAGACAGTTTGGTCCGAACATATTTTCTTAAACATTAAAATGAACCATTGTTTCCTGAACAGATCTGCAATATGCTGTTTATTGATGTCCTACACCTGTTAAATAAAAAGTGAACCAAAAAGCCACAATCATCATTACAAACGTGTATTTCCTATCTGAGCCACGCTGCACAGTTAGCTATTTTTAAACCAAGAAAACCATGTGACCATTATGTTTTATTTCATCCACGTCATCCGCTGTGACGTCTAAGTCTATTTTTAGCAAGAATTCCAATCGTTCTTATTTACATATATTGTTACCTATAGAAGATGTAGGCAAACTCTAAGGCTAGAGGTATAATCGGTTTTGTTTTGGAGTTAAACATTGTCTATGCTAGTGCAGTATAAACAGAACAAATGAAACAACATTGATAATTGTTTCAAACAAATAACATACTGACCTGGTAAGGGTTTTGTGTAATCTTGGTATTTACATTTATTTTTGTATGGTAATAATATGCTGCTTAGAGATTACCTTATTCATACAACATGTACAGACTGTGAGACAAAAAATTATTTAATGTCTCATAAGTTAAATCCTAGCACAAAATGTGCATTTCACAAAGTTCCATCATCATTATTTACTATTATTCCAAAATGTAATAAAAATCATCAAACAACTAAAACAAGCAATCATTGATTTTTGTATTGTATTGATGTAATATATTTATTATATTAAAGGTTTTACTAAACAAGTCATTTATTAGTGTTTTCAATTATACATCAAGATTTCCTCTGAATTCATGATAACACTAATTGGGTCAAAACAATGTTTGTGCTGTCAAAAGCTAACAATCTAAAACTTGTGTGAGTGCAACATTTGGGTCCCTAAATCTGGTTAATGTGTTTTGTTGACAGACCATTCCAACATGGAAGTGTCAATCTTCCTTGATCAAGTCTTGTCTCAGTCATCCTTTGTTAATTTTAACAATAAACACTATTTATCCTAAAACTTTGTTCACACTTTAGTCTTTAAGACAATTAAGAAAATAGTGTTATCTACTGTAGTAATAGGTGAGGCCCTTGAAATTGTTAACAGACAATAAAAAAACTTTGATCAAGTATTGATTAATATCTAAGTACCCAGAATGGATTCTTAGAGTGAAGTGTGAAGTGGTATTTATCGAAAACATCATTTTGGAAGTATCATATTCCAAAATATGGCACAGACAAGAAAAAATTGATATTTAATTATGACAAATCAAAAAGTAAGATTAACATAGCACGTAGACACATGCCAAACTATCAAATGTGCCATGTCTGATGGCTGTTTATATGTCAAAAACAGCAAAAAATGTCTTCAATATAAGATTTACTTTTAAATATATAAAATTGAAAATCACTGAACAGTTCTTTAATGTGTACCTGTAATAGGAAATGCCTTTATCTGTTAAAAAAGTAGATTCATACTGTTAATTGCATACTTTTACCACTGTTCACATGAAAAGAGAGGAAGGGCATGAAGTGCGTGGTAAAAATGTATGATATGATGAAATTGGTCATCAAATATTAACAACACCTTAGACATACAGAAATACAATCGTCAACACAGCAAAACAAATAAAACTGGAAACATAATGTGTTTATCACATAGTGAATTGCTACTACAAACTTGTAATAAGCGCTTTCTTCATGATGTGTTCACACTAGACAAGAAACGACAGACACAAATGGACAAGAATTTTTTAGCTATCCCGACCATATAAAACTTGCAGTAACTGTTTGAATATCAGACATGTAATGGTCAATAAAAAGGATGTGTAACCAACATTGCTAGATAATTATCCATTGAAAAGTATTCTTGACGATTAACATTCAGATAATGGTAATCAAGGGACACAATAAAATATCTGCATTCAGAGCAATTTTTATATTTTTTGTAAATATATGCACAAGAGTAATGTTATACAACTAAGGGTACCAAAACACAATAAAAGTAATATTCTGCCCTAACGACATCACATTCAACAATTAAGACCTAAATAAATTGGAATTAAAAGATGAGAAATAGCTATGAAACATCAAAAGGATACAGTACAATTGGATTTCTGTTTATTTGTCATCCATTTGTGCTTTCCAGAGTAGTGTGACTTATTCATTAATGGTCTAATGTTAAAAAAAGTTAACTATACTTCAGGTATAATCATTTGGTTAAAGATTGGATAAAAAATTAAGGATTTTTTTTTATTTTGTTTCACTTACTAGAATGTAATTTTCATCTAGACAAAGAGGAAATTCTTTTTCTGTTATGATGGACCAGAAATCTGTATGCTGTTACATTTAGAGTCGAAAACTTTATTGTGTTACATTTAAAGCAGAAAATATGAGGTTTGACATAAACTGTGCAAAAGAAGCTTTTATGATATATTATAACATTTACTTATTAACAAAGGTTGCTAAGAATGTTATTTTTGCTTAAAATAGGACCCTTATTCAGAGATTTCTGATGTACACATAAAATCTAAATGAAATTGTTAAGTCAAAAGTTTGCTTTGTTCTGTGGATTCTCAACCTGCCTGGTATCATTGTTTTTGTTAATTGGGTTTATGGTCCAACCATCAGTATTTCAGTTATCTGAAGACGGTGTCCACTTGAAGCAGATATAGTGCTGCATTCACTGTATATAGCATGCCGGAAACACCTGGCATGATACCACACCCAGTCACATTATCCTGATACCAGACCAACCAGCCGTGGAACTACCCTTATATTTGCTTCAGCGTTAGCAAGGGAGCTATACCACTACCATTTTTTACGACTTTGGTATGTCAAGGCCTGGGATCGAACCAGGGGCCTCCCGTAACTGCAGCTGACGCTTTACCCTTTGAAATACCAGGTCCGGTGGTATCATTGTTTCATCATGAATGTATATGAGAAGATTCAAACAGAACACAGACTAAGGGAATGTGTATACAAACAACAAGCTAATATAACAACATAAATGACACATATAGTACAATATAGTAAAGAATTTAAACAAACCCAGGCATTGGGAAAAAAAATAGCACAGAGAATTTGTTAAACAACATCAATAACCTAATAATAAAGACAGTTAACTGATTTTAAAAAGCAATACCTTTAAATAACACAACCAACCACCTGCACACAATGCCATAATAGCATAAATGTTACTGGCTGTTTTAAAACAATGGGTTTTCTATAACCTTTCTTGCTGCATTTGTTTTTAAAACTAAATGAATTATTACTCAGATAAAATTATTTACCAACATCTAGCTGCAATGATAATTAGACTGATTGTTACTAGCAAATAGAGCCAGTCTGGATCAGACAGCTCTCAGTTACCCAATACTTGACTAACTTGAAATGGAATAACCCTTGCCAGTGGGGTGCATAAGACAATGAGCTATAAGAGGACCATGTCAATGATCACAATACCTGCACCAATCACAACCATACAAAATGCATGTTGAATTGTATATAACAATTTATAAAATAATAAATTCTCTGACAAAAGCTACCCTGTATAACAAGATAAAGTTTTTGATCATGGAATATGTGAATTATATTTTTAAAATAATGATGTTAACATAAATATTAAAGTTCTGTAACATTATTATAAATATCTGTACCTTAAAAGTTTACTATAACCATGTATATAATAATAATAAAAACACAATATGCAATGGTTTAACAATAAAATTTTGATATTTGGAAATAAACAGCCAACTTACCTGATAACAACTGAAAAACCATCAATTAATATTCATACCTAAAATAACCTAAGAATTGGTCAACTTAACATAAATATCAAAAAGGACTATCTTTAAACAATCAGTTCTGCTCTTCTATTTACAATGTGACAGGTTTGACAACACAACCAAGGCACTTCTGATGTTTATACAGCTTTAATATGAAAACTTAAGATATATGAGGGATATCAGTGAATAGTCTCCCTTTAATACTCTTTAAATGCAAGTATGTTCTTTTATTTGGATTACTTTGTTGTTATGCTTGTGGGGTCATTGGAGTCTATGTGGTTTGATATATCTGATTTAATTCTTTAATGGAGTCCAAGGATTTGAAGAAAAAGGTCATACTTCCTATGTTGACAACATCAGATATTTCATCGGACAAGAGGGACAATTTTCATTAAATTTCCCCGATTGTACATGTATCTAGAAGCTCCTCACACCAGATAAAAAAGATGATTTCTATAATATATATTTCTGACCTTAACAAAAATCATTTATGGCACATTCTTTATTTCATTTTTTAAACACTGTCAAATGCTACTTGTGTTATTTTAATAACTGCTGGTAAATAAGTGGTTTGCTGTGGTAGCACAGAAAGAGTCCTAGGATTGGTACATAACATGACTTCTCTAACAAAATAAAAATATATATAACAATTTAAACTTCATGCATTGCTGTTTTTAGGTTTAACAATACTTTGTGCCTATCTCCATGGTCATAAAACTAAATCAAAGTACAATGGTTGCACCATTTTCTTGCTTTGAAACTTAACACATCTCACACATGGTAATGTTAAATTACAAAAACTTTTCTTAAGTAAAATGCTTAAAACTCTTCCTAAACTTGTATTTAACAAAGCTTTAACAATTTAGCAAACAGTAGAGTAACAAACAGTAACTAGTAAAACAGATTTTGTACTCTTCCACATAACTTAACATTTAGTAAACAAATAAATAATAAAAAATATATATAACATAATTACTTCAAACATGCTAGGACAATGTTTTTATTTATTTTATAGTACTTAATAAAGCTTTCACAATGTAGACAAATGCTATTTTATTAAATAATTGTAAGTTAAAGCTTGTGTGATTTTGCAGCTCCTTGTTACACAGTTTAAAAACTCTATAAATATCATAAAAATATATTTCTCAGTAAAATTATAAATACTAACAAAACATTTCTATGGCACCTGAGCTGTCGCAACCAAATATATCCTCCGATTTCATAGTAATTTCAGCTTTCATGGTGTATATGGTGCTAACACTGTTTACATGTAAGCATTTACTGAAACTGTTGATGCATTTACTTAAACTGTACATGCATTTCCTGGAACTGCTTAAGCATTTACTTAAACTTTAGAAGCATTTCCTGAACCTGCATAAACATTTACTTAAACTTTAGAAGCATTTCCTGGAGTTGCTTAAGCAATTACTTAAACTTTAGAAGCATTTCCTGAACCTGCTTAAGCATTTACTTAAACTTTAAAAGCATTTCCTGAACCTGCATAAACATTTACTTAAACTTTAGAAGCATTTCCTGAACCTGCTTAAGCATTTACTTAAACTTTAGAAGCATTTCCTGAACCTGCTTAAGCATTTACTTAAACTTTAGAGGCATTTCCTGAACCTGCTTAAGCATTTACTTAAACTTTAGAGGCATTTCCTGAAATTGCTTAAGCATCTACTTAAAAGCATTTCCTAAACTGTTGATACATTTCCTGAAACTGAAGAAGCATTTCCTGAAACAACATTCTGTAACATGTAGGTAAGTGGAATGTCAAAATGTGTTTACAAAGATGAATGTCATAACTGTGATCATTTTTTAGGACACCTCACTGGGTTTCCATGATGGCAATTATCATTATCATGTGTTTTGTTTGGGAGTCAAACTCTTTCATTTTTTAAAATCACCCATTGATTGAAATTTGCTTTAGCTGATCAAATCTCCCACGGGTAATTCAACATCTTTATTAATCAATCAGTAATCTGTAATTGTCTTGGAAATAACAGTAAAGTTTAGTTACCCATTTTTGCTTGTTATTAGAATGTCGTACCAAAAGATTTATATTGTTGTTAAAAAATATTTTTTTCTAATTATTTGAAAATAAACATGAAAAATTGAGATTTAGATATGCATTTCATTATGGGAGCACTCTGAAGAAGTAAAAAGTACTTTTTCCTAGTTACTATGAATATTATAAGTATCACAAAGCCCATATTTGTATATCTGTCATAGACATCTGTATATTTCTAATTACTAAATATGGCACCTAGTGAGTTCATACCTACTAGAAATGTGACCCAGGCAAAATAATCAATTTCTCATTTTTGTAATTGTTACACTGTTCAACTTCTTAACAGATTTTTAAGAAATTGTTCAGTTTCTAGCTCTGTAAATGTCACATTGAGAGATTTTTAACAAAAATCTGTGAGAAAATGTATATCTGATAGTGTCTTAAAAGGCCACATGTACAGAGAAATAAATAAAGTGTGACTACTGGTCCCCGGAACTATCACACTGACTCCCAATCTGGCTGATGTGTCAAATATCTTGGCATATTTTCACAATGAGAGATTTATGGATGTGTACAAAATGTCTTTTCTTTCAACTTGTATTGTCCCATGGACTGCTTAGGTCGTATCTTTTGGGGGTGTGACATATCCATCGGTTTTGTCAGTTTCTTAGAAGGTCTGTTATGTCACATAGAGAAAGTCAGTATTACAGTGTATTAAAGTCAGAGGCCACTGGGTGTGCACAGCAACTGGAAGTCTATGCCAAGCGGACATTTTTCCACTTAGGCGACTGACTTCCATTCTCCTGGCGTCATAAGAACTTGGACTCCAAAGCCAGATAAGGCCAGAAATTCAACCAATACTGAAACGGTAATGAAAAATGATTGTGTTAAATGTGATGTGGTGTTAAAACAAAGTAGAAAATAAGTTGTTAAACAACAACGAAACTTATAATAAGATAGTTTATTTAGAAACAAAAACAAAAGAAACACTGTTTTTCAAACAACAATAAATACAAGTTGTTATACAAGAACAATAGAAACCACATGTAAAGCAAGATGGCCATGTTGGCACTTTATTGATTCTCTGAAGGCATTACATGTAAAGTAACTGAGAGCAAACATATCAGCAAGTTTTTGATTTTGTTTTGAGACCACAGCAACCAATCACGATCATTATAGTGACGTCCAGCTGTTTTGGTTAGGTAAACCCCAGACAAATGTCTGGGTAGAACCACTGGCACACCACAGGTCAGGTGAAAGACTTTCCCACATTAAGTCTTTCGTCGATCGAGACTCAAACCCATGCGGCGGGTGGCTAAGCAGTCAGAGGAGTAATAAATCAATGAATCTACCACTATGCAATTGACGCCCCAGCAATTTTTCAAAAGACCAGAAAAATTGGTTTACCATTTGATTTAAGAGTTACGGTCTTGACAAAAACGTTTTTTTCAATATGGCCATATGAGGAGAATAGCTATGTTTTTGTTGCATCCGTTTCTTTTACAATCTTGAAGGAAGGCCATCAAACAACTATACTAAAAACAAGACTCTAGCTCTTTAGGTCTCAGGAAAGAAGTTTTTCAAAGTTTTACTTTAAAAAAATGTCCACACCTAGGCAGCACATGTCTTTTGAGGTACACTTGTTTTAAAATCTTGATAGGGGGCCACCCAAAGAACATGTATATCAAATATCATGGCTTGTAGTTTATGCAAAGATGATTTCCATAGTTTCTCTTGATGGCCATATGTGGAAAATGGCCATGTTTTTGTTGCATCAGTTTCTTTATGAAAGATCATCAAACAAATTTACTAAAAATCAAGACTATTTAGGTCTCAGGAAAGAAGATTTTCAAAGTTTTACTTTGAATTGAAAATGTCCACACCTGGAAAGACATGTCTTTTGAGGTATACTTGTTTTAAATTCTTGACAGGGGGCCACCCAAAGAACATGTATATCAAATATCATGGCTCGTGGTTTATGCAAAGAAGATTTCCATAGTTTCTCTTGATGGCCATAATGTGGAAAATTGCCATGCTCCTGGTGGGTGGTAAATGTTTTTTGGGACATAAAAATTCTTTGAGTAACTATTCCTTCCCTTCCAAACTGAAAATTCTGAAGAAGTTGGGTTGACTTTGGTCAAGATATTTCAGAGGAGATTTTAAAAAAAATGGTTATAGATGCTGGGTTGCAGGCGGGGGGTGATCACAGCAGCTCACCTTAAGGATATGCTCAAGCAAGCATTAGAGAAACAACAGAAAAACAACAGCAAAAAGTTCAGTTAAAACAATCAGAGAAACAACAGTATGTTACAATATGTTACATCAAATATACCAACAAAAACCTTGAGTCAAATACAACTTTTAAAACATGGTGACAAACAACAAAAACAAAACATATTGCAAAAGCATGCGCTTAAACAATATAAAAAACATTTCTTAAGCTAAACAAAGTGCATTTAGGTCATTACTATGTACACTACAATACTATAAAATATTATATAAAAAATTAACTTAAGAAAAGTGTTACTAACACCATACAGCAATAATCTGTATACTTTAATGAAATTTACTGAAATGATTTACCTTAATTCTTGACTTTTGTTCCAATACAACACATCGTGTATGGGCACTGAAAAAAAGGACAATTTAACTGTATAAAACAAAACATAGCAATCTTTCTTTACTATTTTCAGTGTTCAATGCAAGTAATAAGATTGCTTCTTTGCAATGCTGTCCAAAATTCACGGGTTTAGAAAAGACTTGCATTTTCCAACAAAAATCTGTTATGATGTCATTGTAGGGATGCTATTGTGAAATTGCTTTTTATATTTAAATATACGCTCACTTTATAATAAAAGCTTTATGCAATATTGTCCACTTTAAATGTTGAACCAGTGAACTGAACATATATTTCCTATGAAAAATTATTAGTATATTGAAGCAGTATATAGAACCTTTAAGACAGTGCTTGTACAGCCAAACTTGAATGTAATAATGTTTTGTATTTTGTTTTTGAAATACACCACAGCGACCAATTATCATCATTATATATTAGCTATTTTTGGTAGAGGAAGGCCCCAAAACAAATGTCTGAGTAGAACCACCAGCTCACCTCAGGTCAGCTGGAAAACCTTCCCACAATTAGTCCTTCGCCCCAAACAGGACTTGAACACGGTGAGAGACTAAGTGGTCAAAGGTGTTACTAATCGCAACTACCACTATGCCACGGGTGCTCCTTTGAATGTAATAAGCCATGGTTATCAGATATGATTAAAATGTTCACATATCCTGTACTACTTGTGGGTACATGTACAGACTAGGCTGTTAAATGCATGACCCCAACAACCCTGTAACAGGTACAAATTTATAAAGCTGGGTGGTCTGGAACCCATAATGCGAAAGGAAACTGGGATCTAAATAAAATCAACCATAAAGGCAATGACAAGTCTTTCATCAGTTGATGATTCCCCTTCTTAAACATGCATGTTTATGTAAGTTTATATGGTTTATTATTCCACCAACAGTATTTCAGTTATTCAGAGACAATATCCACTTGAAGCAGATATAGTGCTGCCTTCACTGTGTAGAGCATGGCGTGAACACCTGGCATGATACCACACGCAGTCACATTATCCTGGCACTGTGCCAGCTAGTCGTGGAACTACCCTTATATTTGCTTGAGCGTTAGCAAGGGGGCTATACCAATATCATTTTAACAACTTTGGTATGTCGTGGCCCGGGATTGAACCTGGGGCCTCTCGTACCTGAAGCCAACGCTCCACCAATTGCTCTACCAGGTCCAGTAAAATATGCATTTATACACACAAGAAAATAAGACTGAACCACGATGCAGTCTTTCATCAGTTGATGAACCCACTTTTTAAAAATGCATGTATACTCACATGAAAATAAGACTGAGGTAGGTACCCAGTCCAGCTAGGATATGCCACCAGGCGTGAAGTTCAAGGACGGGAGACAACACACCCGCTATTCGGCGTACAATCCTGCAACCATGAACACGTGGGTTTATTTACAGTAGCATTAAATATGTAGGCAAAATAAGTCAATCTGATCAGAGTTTATGAAACAAAACAGTTGACCATTTTCACACCATGAACCATCTTCAGAAAACTGGAATTATGGTATATTTTGCAACATTTACTTTAACACAGAAATTTGTGTTCACTTGAACTTATAAGTCTAAGTGAGATATTGTTTGAAATTAACACAAAATGAACTTGGTGTAGTTTCAAATGTCAACAGCAGAATAAGATAGTCACAAGAAAGTATGAACTTCAGGACAAAGGTATTGACATACAAGCCAAATGTAACAGTAAGAACAAATATGTGATGCGTCATTAAATGAAAAGAGCAAACCCAACAGATGCTGACTTGGAACGGTCGGTCGGCAAAAGGGACCGACTGGGGTGCTTAATCCTGTTTTACAGAGCTCTAACCTAACATTTTTGTTATTCTATATATAGCAGAAATCAACAAACAAAATTGTGAATAGTTATAAAGACACGGCTAAGACAAAGCTACTGTAATAAATAAAAATTTAACAAAAAGTCACAACTAAGTTAACATTAAGCCAGTCATGATATGCCAACGACATACACACGAAGCTTAGTACACCATATCAGTCCTGTAATGTTATATTAAAATCCAACTGTCGCCAAGAAATAGTGCAAACAAATCTTGTCTATAGATGGGCATGTCTCTAATATCCCCTATATAATTCATACCTGGGGTATAATAACATGAAGTGCTTCAAGAATACCATTGTCAAACCATCAACAAACTGATTCAATATACACTGTAAATATCATTCCGATAGGGAATTTTCTCAATAAAACTTTCTCTTTAAACTCATTTTTGATGTTTCAGCCGGTTAGTCTTTTTTTTTAAATTATAACACAGCGATTAACAACTCTAAATTTTGTTGCTTTTTTTGTACAAAAGAATAAGGTGACTTAAAATGGAATTGTTTATGATTCTCCAGACATGTACTCAATTAAATATGCTATATTGCTCTAGACATATACTCAATTAAATATGCTATATTGCTCTAGACATATATTCAATTTAATATGATATATATCTCCAGACATGTACTCAATTAAATATGCTATATTGCTCTAGACATATATTCAATTTAATATGATATATATCTCCAGACATGAATTCAATTAAATATGCTATATTGCTCTAGACATATATTCAATTTAATATGATATATCTCCAGACATGAATTCAATTAAATATGATATATTTCTCCAGACATGTATTCAATTTAATATAATGTTCTAGGCATATATTCAATTAAATATGATATATATCTCCAGACATGTATTCAATTTAATATAATGTTCTAGGCATATATTCAATTAAATATGATATATTTCTTCAGACATGTATTCGATTAAATATATTGTTCTAGGCATATATTCAATTAAATATGATATATTTCTCCAGACATGTATTCAATTAAAGAAAAGTAAAATACACAATGCACAAGAGTTACTTAGTTAGTCTTTTTGAAGAAAATCTATTGGTGTCATACATACTTACCCAACCTTATATGTATTAGATAATTTTGTACTGTTTGACAATCAAAAACAACCTCACTTTTAATTCATCTTGTTGGTTTGTAAAAAAGATGTACATGGCCAGAAATCTTCCACAAGCAACCACAAAGAGGTGCTATCAATTATCATTATAAATTAAGTTTTATCAGCAAACTGTTGAATACCACCTTTAAAGAAACAGTAATTTTTACAAAGCCTACTTACTGCAAGGATTGACAGTACTCATATTTCTATAAAGCCTACTTACTGCAGGGATTGACAGTACTCATATTTCTATAAAGCCTACTTACTGCAGGGATTGACAGTACTCATATTTCTATAAAGCCTACTTACTGCAAGGATTGACAGTACTCATATTTCTATAAAGCCTACTTACTGCAGGGATTGACAGTACACATATTTCTATAAAGCCTACTTACTGCAAGGATTGACAGTACTCATATTTCTATAAAGCCTACTTACTGCAAGGATTGACAGTACTCATATTTCCATAAAGCCTACTTACTGCAGGGATTGACAGATAAAGCCTACTTACTGCAGGGATTGACAGTACTCATATTTCTATAAAGCCTACTTACTGCAAGGATTGACAGATAAAGCCTACTTACTGCAGGGATTGACAGTACTCATATTTCTATAAAGCCTACTTACTGCAGGGATTGACAGATAAAGCCTACTTACTGCAGGGATTGACAGTACTCATATTTCTATAAAGCCTACTTACTGCAGGGATTGACAGTACTCATATTTCTATAAAGCCTACTTACTGCAGGGATTGACAGTACTCATATTTCTATAAAGCCTACTTACTGCAAGGATTGACAGTACTCATATTTCTATAAAGCATACTTACTGCAAGGATTGACAGATAAAGCCTACTTACTGCAGGGATTGACAGTACTCATATTTCTATAAAGCCTACTTACTGCAGGGATTGACAGATAAAGCCTACTTACTGCAGGGATTGACAGTACTCATATTTCTATAAAGCCTACTTACTGCAGGGATTGACAGTACTCATATTTCTATAAAGCCTACTTACTGGAAGGATTGACAGTACTCATATTTCTATAAAGCCTACTTACTGCAGGGATTGACAGTACTCATATTTCTATAAAGCCTACTTACTGCAAGGATTGACAGTACTCATATTTCTATAAAGCCTACTTACTGCAAGGATTGACAGTACTCATATTTCTATAAAGCCTACTTACTGCAGGGATTGACAGATAAAGCCTACTTACTGCAGGAATTGACAGTACTCATATTTCTATAAAGCCTACTTACTGCAAGGATTGACAGATAAAGCCTACTTACTGCAGGGATTGACAGTACTCATATTTCTATAAAGCCTACTTACTGCAGGGATTGACAGATAAAGCCTACTTACTGCAGGGATTGACAGTACTCATATTTCTATAAAGCCTACTTACTGCAGGGATTGACAGTACTCATATTTCTATAAAGCCTACTTACTGCAGGGATTGACAGTACTCATATTTCTATAAAGCCTACTTACTGCAGGGATTGACAGATAAAGCCTACTTACTGCAGGGATTGACAGTACTCATATTTCTATAAAGCCTACTTACTGCAGGGATTGACAGTACTCATATTTCTATAAAGCCTACTTACTGCAGGGATTGACAGTACTCATATTTCTATAAAGCCTACTTACTGCAAGGATTGACAGTACTCATATTTCTATAAAGCCTACTTACTGCAGGGATTGACAGTACTCATATTTCTATAAAGCCTACTTACTGCAAGGATTGACAGTACTCATATTTCTATAAAGCCTACTTACTGCAAGGATTGACAGTACTCATATTTCTATAAAGCCTACTTACTGCAGGGATTGACAGATAAAGCCTACTTACTGCAGGGATTGACAGTTCTCATATTTCTATAAAGCCTACTTACTGCAGGGATTGACAGATAAAGCCTACTTACTGCAAGGATTGACAGTACTCATATTTCTATAAAGCCTACTTACTGCAGGGATTGACAGATAAAGCCTACTTACTGCAAGGATTGACAGTACTCATATTTCTATAAAGCCTACTTACTGCAGGGATTGACAGATAAAGCCTACTTACTGCAAGGATTGACAGTACTCATATTTCTATAAAGCCTACTTACTGCAAGGATTGACAGTACTCATATTTCTATAAAGCCTACTTACTGCAGGGATTGACAGTACTCATATTTCTATAAAGCCTACTTACTGCAAGGATTGACAGTACTCATATTCCTATAAAGCCTACTTACTGCAAGGATTGACAGTACTCATATTTCTATAAAGCCTGCTTACTGCAAGGATTGACAGTACTCATATTCCTATAAAGCCTACTTACTGCAGGGATTGAAAGTACTCATATTTCTATAAAGCCTACTTACTGCAAGGATTGACAGTACTCATATTCCTATAAAGCCTACTTACTGCAAGGATTGACAGTACTCATATTTCTATAAAACCTACTTACTGCAAGGATTGACAGTAGTCATATTCCTATAAAGCCTGCTTACTGCAAGGATTGACGGTACTCATATTCTTATAAAGCCTACTTACTGCAGGGATTGACAGTACTCATATTTCTATAAAGCCTACTTACTGCAAGGATTGACAGTACTCATATTCCTATAAAGCCTACTTACTGCAAGGATTGACAGTACTCATATTTCTATAAAACCTACTTACTGCAAGGATTGACAGTACTCATATTTCTATAAAACCTACTTACTGCAGGGATTGACAGTACTCATATTCCTATAAAGCCTACTTACTGCAAGGATTGACAGTACTCATATTTCTATAAAGCCTACTTACTGCAAGGATTGACAGTACTCATATTTCTATAAAGCCTACTTACTGCAAGGATTGACAGTACTCATATTTCTATAAAGCCTACTTACTGCAGGGATTGACAGTACTCATATTTCTATAAAGCCTACTTACTGCAAGGATTGACAGTACTCATCTATAAAGCCTACTTACTGCAAGGATTGACAGTACTCATATTTCTATAAAACCTACTTACTGCAGGGATTGACAGTACTCATATTCCTATAAAGCCTACTTACTGCAGGGATTGACAGTACTCATATTTCTATAAAGCCTACTTGCTGCAAGGATTGACAGTACTCATATTTCTATAAAGCCTACTTACTGCAAGGATTGACAGTACTCATATTTCTATAAAGCCTGCTTACTGCAGGGATTGACAGTACTCATATTTCTATAAAGCCTACTTACTGCAAGGATTGACAGTACTCATATTTCTATAAAGCCTACTTACTGCAGGGATTGACAGTACTCATATTTCTATAAAGCCTACTTACTGCAAGGATTGACAGTACTCATATTTCTATAAAACCTACTTACTGCAGGGATTGACAGTACTCATATTTCTATAAAGCCTACTTACTGCAAGGATTGACAGTACTCATATTCCTATAAAGCCTACTTACTGCAGGGATTGACAGTACTCATATTTCTATAAAGCCTACTTACTGCAAGGATTGACAGTACTCATCTATAAAGCCTACTTACTGCAAGGATTGACAGTACTCATATTTCTATAAAGCCTACTTACTGCAGGGATTGACAAGTACTCATATTTCTATAAAGCCTACTTACTGCAAGGATTGACAGTACTCATATTTCTATAAAGCCTACTTACTGCAGGGATTGACAGTACTCATATTTCTATAAAGCCTACTTACTGCAAGGATTGACAGTACTCATATTTCTATAAAGCCTACTTACTGCAAGGATTGACAGTACTCATCTATAAAGCCTACTTACTGCAGGGATTGACAGTACTCATATTTCTATAAAGCCTACTTACTGCAAGGATTGACAGTACTCATATTTCTATAAAACCTACTTACTGCAGGGATTGACAGTACTCATATTTCTTTAAAGCCTACTTACTGCAGGGATTGACAGTTCTCATATTTCTATAAAGCCTACTTACTGCAAGGATTGACAGTACTCATCTATAAAGCCTACTTACTGCAAGGATTGACAGTACTCATATTTCTATAAAACCTACTTACTGCAGGGATTGACAGTACTCATATTTCTTTAAAGCCTACTTACTGCAGGGATTGACAGTACTCATATTTCTATAAAGCCTACTTACTGCAAGGATTGACAGTACTCATATTTCTATAAAGCCTACTTACTGCAAGGATTGACAGTACTCATATTTCTATAAAGCCTACTTACTGCAAGGATTGACAGTACTCATATTTCTATAAAGCCTGCTTACTGCAAGGATTGACAGTACTCATATTTCTATAAAGCCTACTTACTGCAAGGATTGACAGTACTCATATTTCTATAAAGCCTGCTTACTGCAAGGATTGACAGTACTCATATTTCTATAAAGCCTACTTACTGCAGGGATTGACAGTACTCATCTATGAAGCCTACTTACTGCAAGGATTGACAGATAAAGCCTACTTACTGCAAGGATTGACAGTACTCATCTATAAAGCCTACTTACTGCAGGGATTGACAGATAAAGCCTACTTACTGCAGGGATTGACAGTACTCATTGTCTATATTCCAGAGAATAAACCCTGTGCCGTATGTCACGGTGGCTGCAACCAGTAATGCCTTGTTGGTTCTCTCAAGCTGCCTGTAATATCCATAGACCACAGTTACTTATATCTCAATCCACCATTTCTTACATCATGGTAGAACAATTTTAATTATTAACAACCTATTAATCACTTTTTGAATAATATATATATCTCCAGACATGTATTCAATTAAAGTAAGATATTCAATGCATAAGAGATAAACTTCAATTAGTGTTTTTGAAGAAAATCTATTGGTGCCGTACATACTTTCCAAACCTTATATATTTTAGATAATGTTGTACTGTTTGACAATAACAAGTATCATAACAACAACCATAATAACAACACTAATTGCCTTTTACCTGACTGTATTGACTGCTATTGTCACCAAGGATACAACCATAATTCCATAGGAAATCTACAAAACCATAAAAAATCTATAAAACATTACAAAAAAGTATATTATAACACACATATTATATAACACAGAGTAAACCATTAAACAGTATTACATATTATTATTAATGACAACATTAAGATCTTATCTAATGGCTAAGCATTTCATGTATAGGTTAATATGTCTATTGATAAACAAAAGAAATATATTTCAAAAAGGACATTTTTGCATTATGGTATATTGAAGAAAGGACCATACTTACTTGGAAGAAAACAGAGTTCTTGTTATAGATATAAACCTGCAAGAGAAGGAAAAGAGAAACCTAAGAAACAGATTATAACCAAACAATAGATAAGACATCACTTCTTCATGTTAAAGGTACTGTCTGTTAGCTGGAGTCCAAAGTAAACAGTTTTCTAACATTTGCCAATCTTGAAAGATTACCATACACAGGTAACACTTATATACGAATGATAAGAGAGTCTTAATGGTCCTAACAGATATTTTTCTAATTACACTATTTGATATTTTAAAAATCTGATTTGCTTGTGTCTTGTGAACACTTAAATTCAAGTGCATATATTGTATTTTTTAATTCCTTACAGCAGAAGTCTTAACTCAACTCATACACAAAACACAAAATAAGTGTTGTACTACAATATATTCTGACAGTTCAACAAAGGCACGGCTCAGCAATGTGACAAAAGCAAGCATTAACTTTTTATATGACCATAATATTTCTGACTCATATGTCCCCATACATAACCAACATTTTTCAATATTATAATCTCTGTGTTTTTTTAATACATCGGAGCGATCTATTATGATCATCATAGCGATGTCCAGCTATACGGTGGAGGAAGACCCCAGACAAATGTCTGGGTAGAACCACCGGCACACCGCAAATTAGCTGGAAGACCTTCGCACATTATGCTCTTCACCCTAACAGGGACTCAAATCCACGCAGTGAGAGGCTTAGCGGACAGAGGAGTTACAAATCGACGACTGTACCACTACGCCATGGGCCCCCATATATTATAATGTGATATGCATTATTAATGAAATAGGCTGCATAGTAAAGACAATGTTTCCCTTAAAATGAATCATTTTTAGACCAGAGTAAAAACCAGAACTGCCCAATTATACTTTTCTACTTTGTTCTGCAAAATTGTACCCCAGGACCATTCCAGGAAACACGTGTCTCTACTATACAGATATATATACCTTAAATAACACCAAAGTGCATTATCAGTACAACGCTATCCTGTAATAAAATGGCGAAATAACGAAAAATGGGACATACTAGAAAATTGCTTAAAAATGTGATAGCTCAAAGGTGAACTGCAGCGAACAAAGTCTAACAAAGAACTGACCAACCAAACCCCTCCCTGTGTACATTCCCGCTTCTATATGCCTGACTGAACCTGTGTCACATGGCCTACTACATACTGAACCTACCAAACCGGTTTTGTTAAAATACCATCATTTATCAGTACAAAGTCAACATTTCTGATAATATTTTTAAAATAACCAGTTGTAACGTGTAGATTTACAAATAACAGAAAAATTGATATGTAATAACCTGTTTTTCTTGTTATTTATTGACAGATTCTTCCTAATATCCACATACCCTAATTCCTAGGAGTTAATGCTCAGATATTCAGCTGATAAGCCTAGGCCCATATATTATATATAACACTACAAGGGTTAAGGCATTTGTTCATACTGTTTAATGCAGACAACTTTAAATTAAATTTCTACAAAATAATAAAAAAATATATGGCACAAGAACTAGACCAATAAAAAGTTGATAGACCACTCGTGGTGCCTACTTTAATCCAAAAGAACTGATAGGTGCCAATTGAATCATAACATAGGTTTTATTTAATTTTAATGTAACCACTGTAGTGATCCCAATGTTTAATAAAACTACACAAAACAACCATTTAACAAGAATCCCTGGCTCAGTCAGTAGAGCCAAAAGCAGGCAAAATGCAAAATTGATCAGTTTTCTTTTTACAACCACTTCTAGAAAACATTTTAAAAGTTTATGAATGTAGTATTATGTATCATGTTATAAGATACTTAAAAAGTAACTTTAAAAATGATTATGATAATGAATAAAAAATTTATTGTTTTAGTGTCTCAGATGTTGTTGTTTTTTTGAAAATTGCATTTTAGAATCAAAGGATATGTTAAACAAATTATTCATTTTTCAATTATTTTAAAGTGAAACCTTTTAATAATTTACAGATAAGATTCTAATTTGATGTACTAGAGGTCAGTTAATTGTCTTTTTCTGATTTCTGACTGGTGCCCTATTACGACAGGCTAAACTTTAAATAAGGTTTTAATGAAATAAATGATAAACAACAGCAAATAAAAATGAGCAAGAGCTATACTTACTACTGTTACAATAAAGCAATAACTGAACAACACAACTTGCAATGGAAGGTTGTGTTTGTTTGGTGGTGTTTTAACTTCACAACTGAAAAAAACAAACACTATTGCTATCACATTCATTTATTAAATATTTAAACAGAGAGTAGAGAACCAAGTATTTTTATAGTCAATTAGGAAATTTTCCACTAATGTTAATCTCTCTCAACCGACCACCTTACCAAACATCATAAATTTTTTCTAAAAATGCTCTCACTTAAATCTTTGGCAAATTGCCTTTTATTAAGAGTTAAACATAAATCATTTCTGTGGTTTTCTACATGTAATATGGCAGCGCTTATAAATGTTTGCAAATATGTGGAGAAAGAAATTGTTTATGAATAACTCTTGAGGCAATTTCCCGAAGACTTGAGTGAGAGCATTTTTTGAAAAAAATATAAGTAATACAGTTCCCTCTAGAAAAAATGTATAACATCATATAGTTAGCTTGAGGTTCCAACCTGTAACCCTCTCTTCCACTAGATTACATAATCAAGATGACTAATTAATCAAAATTACTATTTTATAGTGTGGTTTTCTATGTCCTATGCTTTAAATCTGCTTGAATGATTATTGGGTTTATCTTCCAACCAACAGTTTTTCAGTTATCAGGAGACAGTGTCCACTTGAAGCAGATATAGTGCTGCCTTCACTGTGTATAGCATGCCTGGCACAATACCACACCCAGTCACATTATCCTGACACCGGGCCAACCAGTCGTGGAACTACCCTTATATTTGCCTGAGCATTAGCAAGGAAACTATACAACTACCATTTTTTAACAACTTTGGTATGTTGCGGCCTGGGTTCGAAGTTGGGGCGTACCTGAAGCCTCTGCTTGAATGAACTGAGAGCCACTGGCCCTTGTGGCATAGCAAATAAATCATCCACACATGTGCTAAAAGTTGAGGTTTTGAACTTACCACATTCTATTTAATTATATTTGTTCTAAACCCAGAAAGATAACATGTTTTGACAGCTAATAGTGCATACTCTGATGAGACCTGAGAGGCAGCAAATTAATCTAAACCAAAACTAATTGCAAAGGCCAGATAAATGTGTGTTTAGATGTTGAAGTTTTGATAATAATTTATGTATGAGAGAAAAAAACAGGAGCTAGGTGTACATATGAAAATTAAGGTCAATTAATTATGCAGTATAAACAGTTAAGCTAAAGTCATGATATATTCATTAATGGTAAAAGATAGGACCATGCCCAAAGCCAGAGTACTGAAGATAATGTCAAGAGAAACTGGGGCAATCAGATAAAAATTCCCCTATACTTTTTTTAAGGCAATTTAAAATAGGTCTATTCATACATTTACAGCCTAGTGAAAGTTTTACAGTCTAGTGGAAAGTTTTACAGTCTAGTTGAACAAAGATTTCCATTTCTTTCTCTTCAACAATAAAAAAAAGTTAAACTCGGGAATTTAACTTATTCGTTCTTAATAATTTCTGTAAATTTGAAATAAATTTGATGTTTTTATGCTAAAGGTTTTCGGCACATCTTTGTGACAATGTATCTTTAGCATTACATAAAATCTCAAGCCTTACTGAGATATAATCTTATAATATTATCACATGGACTCAACTGGGATAAACAACTAATTCATGTTATGTCTAAATTGATCTGGCTAAGACAAATTGTGTAGATTCACATCAGTCAGATCAGGATCTGCACCATTTGTTTCAATAAAAAAATCAATAAAGTTACAACGTTTCTTACTTGTACCAATCTTTACCCTGCAGCTTTTGTAAATAGCCCATATAAAATTATCACTTACATACTTACAATTTTACCCATGGTTAACAAGACACTATGCTTGAGACTTAGAAACAAATAGTGTTAACCCCAAATAGATAACTGACAGTGCCAACTGTCAAAATTAATCAATATATGCTTCAATGGCCAAAAGTTGATTAACTAGACTAATCAGCACATACTGACTAAAAGTAAAATAGTGTAGACCCAAATCAGCCACGATAGGAGCTACCAGATCACATTATACTGTATTTGTCACTATCTCTTTAAGAAAGCATCTTAATTAACTTACTTCATGAAATTGTGAAGAAGAAACTAAAATGTTAAAATTAATAATGTTACCTTATAAGGGTAAACAAAACCAGGTTTGTTATAATCAATTGTACTGAAGGCAGACCATGCTTCAATAAGCTTACACCAGGACATTTACAATGTAAATAACTATCATGCAGCATTGACCATGAACTTGAATGGGATAAATGCATGTGTTTACACCAGTTGAAGCATGTATTGCTTGACAACATCAAACTGCGAGTATTATCTGTCAATGTACTCTTCTCCAAGTATGAGAAAAAATATTTGTTATGCTATTTAAACTAGACTATTGACTAAAATAGCTCATAGGTATTACAGTTAGTAGCAATATAGATTGGGTACAGTGGTAAAGTGTGCACATTTAATGTAAAAGGAGAAACCCCGGGTTTGAATCAGGGGCAGATTCAGAAAATTTTGGTGGGGGTATGAGGATATGAATGAAGATCATATAAACTTTATTGCAGTAAATACAAGATATATATATATACACTGTAAAGGACCCTAACCTCAACCAAAGCAGTCAACAGACACAATTTCCTTTAAAAGCATAGTATTTTTTAACCTTATGTGCTTTCACAACTCTACTCTTTTACCAGGTTGGTGGAAGGGATGCAACCCTCCCCCCCACCTGGATCCATCCCTGTTTAGAATGTTGTTATTGCTTTTATGTTATTTCAAAACCTTGATGAATTTTGAGATTTTGGGAAGATTTTACCCTCTAGTTCTTCCATTTCTTTCCACAATTATTCCTAAGGTAGACACCATCTGGAGCAACTCCAGTGTATAGTTTAAAGGAAAGCATAATATTTACTGATAGTTGTATATCGTTTGGTCCCACTTTCCATTAAGGCTAAACCTGTGCATAGATTTCGCTGAATCAGTACTGATTTGTTTGTCACATTAGAGGAGTTCTAGTTGTAACTGTAAACATTTTCTCCTGGGCTATATTGCTTAGTTTGCAAAATATGCAAAAAACTTTCTTGCAGGCAATATTTATGTACAGCTGTTTAGCATAAGACCTCATGATACTCTAATAATAGTTTGCTAAAAATTGTGCTAAGTTAGCAAATTTGGAATCTTAATTAATCTGCATTTTATGGTCCAACTTAAAGGGAAATATGTTGTTTGTCTGTCTGTGCATAGTTTTGGTACAAACTTGAATCAGTTATCAACAACTAAGTTATGTTGTTCAAGGTTTATGTCTTTGCCTTTTTTCAGAGTTGTAGGGTAGGGTCAGTGTAGTAAACCAATTAAAACGATTTCTCTTTTGTCCAGATACATTTTTGAATGCATTTCCTACATTTTAGAAACAGGGGGTGGTGGTGGTCTCTCTCTGTCTCTGTCTCTGTCTTTCTCTCTCTCTCTATCTCTCAGTGACTCACTTAAATCATTAGAAACCAGATTAATATGCTAAATTTTCACTCTTTCTCTTGCTTCATATACTTAAAATTTGATAAAAATGCAGATGCCGATCATGTAGCATTATAATGTAAGGCCAGGATCGTAAGTATGTCATGTTTACCCATATAATTATCCGAAATAAAGTGCCAATATTACAGTACACTTTAAATATTCATATTTTTTATCAGTCCAAAGAATTGATCCCAGAAAACTAATCCATCAGTAGCTTTTATTTATTTTGTCCATCAAATGTGAAAAAGAATTGTTCGCATGAGCCACAAAAATACATCTTTCCCTATATAAACTATGGAACACTGAGGCCGCCATTATTTGCATTTGCCCGACCCTATCACACAGTGACCAGGGAAAGGAACTTCAGACTTCCTAGGAAGCCACTAGTTTGAAGACCCAAATCATATCTACTTATGACACTATGCCATCTGATACTTACAATGCATAGACCAGGAATGCCGAGCCCCAAATCATTGGCAACTCATCTAGCAACTGAAATAAAATAATGCCATGGATTTTAATTAGCAAATACAGTGTTAAATTGTTATTTTGTTACTAAAAGTATAATTTTAATCCATTATTAACAATGATTCATAAAAAAAAATGAGTTTGTGAACAAAAACAAACACTGCCAATGGCCACTATGTTGCTGATCCTGATTAAGATAGCTCCAAGCTGGAGTTGTTTTTATGGTGGTACACTTTCTGTGAGGAATAAGTAACTATTAATAAGCATTATAAAGCTAAATATCAGACTTTCTTAAATTTTTGGTCAATAGGCCTTTATCTAGAGAAATGAACACTGGCACACATCCAATAAAAATAACAAATAATAACATTGTTATTGCATGATAAAAAGTACTGGAATATGAAAAGCCAGCAAAGGCTGTGTAAACTGCTCTTAATTATGGCCAAAAGGCCAAAGGTTTGAGAAAGAATAGGTAAATAAGAAAAGGTCCTATGAAAATTTCCACAGATATTTAAATTTAATCTACCTCTAGACAAAGGAAAACAGGGTAAATGTAAATGTGCCAAAAACACAGAGATGAGATATAACATACAAAAAGAAAAACTATCATTTACCGCCTTGGAGAGTCATATTAATTTTAAATGTTTGTCATTTTCTTTAGGGACATTAATTTGTCTGTTATGAATAATTACATGTATATATGCATGCTTTGTTGTTAAGATAAAATTATTGGCAAGATAAAATATGTTAAACAGCTTTAATAAATAAATTTAAGACACTGATTGTCCTTCAGACTGTTATATGGCTAATAAACAGACAAGCAGGCTATAGTGTATCATATCATATGAGCAGCTAGTGTTCATTACATTTGTTCAATATGGGTAAGGCAGAAAAACTATCTAACTAATTTATCATATCATAGCATAACACTGTAAATAAATCAAAACCTTGCTTAAGGCAGTGCCTTGGCCAAATAGACAAAGGTGTGGGGACTTAAACGTGATATCCTACAGTTTGCCTAATTCTAATACATATAACAATATCAAACCACTGCTTTGGAGAATAAGGGCTTAATTTTTGTAAAAGCACATTCTGTAGTCTTAAAAAATATGATTTTGAACACTAACTGATTTGTTAGATAGAACTAATCACGAAAAAAATTTACTCCAAACATGTATTCTTTCCAAGAGTATAAACAGCTGGAAAGTGGTCTCTGCTAAAAATAGATTTTGATGTCAGAGCAGTTAAACAGATGACTTTATAATGTGATCCCAAAGAAAATGGTTAGCTAAGTTTAAAAATAGCCATCTCTGCAACGTGGCTTGGATAGGAACTACCTGTTTGGAATGTTGAGTGGTGATTTATGCTTGAATGCACACACAGATCTAGGACATCAATGTACAGCCTTTTACAGGACCTTTTGAGTAACGATGACTTATTTGGTTATTTGAGAAAATAAATTTTGGTCCACACTGCCGGATACCACCTTTAAAGAATCAACAGCCACTAGCACTAATTTGAACAGCGCAGAGTATTCTTCTTTATAATTAATGTTCACTTAAAAAAATTAATCTCAGCTTAAACTCTATTTTATTGTAAATTGATTTTTATTGTACAGTGTAAAATGCATTATTTTGTTAAAGATATTCAATTATATAACAAAGTCTTATGAGCATTGCAACATATATAAAATGTGAAAAGGCACAGGACCAAGGTATTCACATGCAAGCCAAATGTAAAAGTAAGAACAAATCTGTGATAAGTCATTTAACAAAAAGAGCAAACCTGACAGCTACCGCCTTGGAACAGCCAGTCGGCAATGTTATGTATATTGCCCTCAAGAAATGTAAATCCATTTCGGGAATTCTCCAATATAATAATTAACCCAGAACTAAATTGATGTCACACATTTTATATATATTCGACCAATGATATTTTGTTATGCAGATACATGGTTAAAATTAGAAAATACATCACCAATATGTGTTCTGTGTT
Organism: Sinonovacula constricta; assembly: GCA_007844125.1. Classification (NCBI taxonomy): domain Eukaryota; kingdom Metazoa; phylum Mollusca; class Bivalvia; order Cardiida; family Solecurtidae; genus Sinonovacula; species Sinonovacula constricta. Next base: position 24,837,716 of record CM017563.1, read on the forward strand.
GAAAGTTCACAGCGAGGGTGGTGGCATTTTCCATGCACAATTTTTGTTATCTCCAAAATGGCATGAATGGTAGTTCAATAAAATAGATATGAGTTAATTTGAGTAGCGGACAAAAAGAACAATAAAAATTTGTCCAGAAAACGTAAAATACGCTCGACAGAAGACGTTCTTTGTATGTCATATAATGATTCATCAGATGGTATACTTGGAGAGGGACGGTTCCTGGCAATAAGGGTACATATAGGAAATTGAATGCCTGGCAGTGTAAGGGTTAAAGTTGGTATCTGATGGATCAAAAATACTTTTATTAAACATAATAAACCATCATTATATGAACAGATTGCGCATTATGCTGTTTATTGATGTCCCTTACCAGTCTGAAAAGTGAACTATAATGCTACAATCATCATTTCAAATATGTATTTCCTATCTCAGCCACGCTGCACAGTTAGCTGTTTTTTAACTAAGAAAACCCCACGTTTTATTGCCCCAAAATTGAGATACTGTTGAAAATTGTAAAAGCTAAGACTAAAGTTTGAACTTTTTCTTCAGAAATTATGTACAAACAGAGGTCATATATTGTTACACATATTAGATAAAAGCAAACTGTAGGATACCACCTTTAAAGTAAAATCAGGTTTTATGAGTTGTAATCTTTACTGTTTTATCCAATCAGTGTTCACTCGGCAAGGAAGAGTTAATTTGCTACGGTTAAATAATCTACTTTTACCTAAAAAAACCCAACTCATCTCTACCATGCATGGCTGACCATATCGCCCAAGGGTTTTCTAAATCTCATTGACAGTATTCACTGACAGTGAACGAGGTATTTATAATTAAACAGCTATAAAACATGCATAAATAATGCTTCAAGATCACAATGAATATCGATTTACATATAGATGTATTTTTTAATGATTTTTATTCTCTTATAAAACATGCAGAATCAATCCAATCTTAAGCAGACTTAACAATTAATTTCAATTAAGAAATATTTGATTAGGAATACTTTAAAAAAGTATAAGAGACAGAAAACACTGATTGTATCAACTTGATACATTTTTAATCTTCCTCCGCTACTGCCTTTTACTAGTTTATTTCTTTGGTGGATTCAATCAATACAAGAGAGCAGTAAAACTAGTGACATTCGAAATAGTATAAAATTATAATGAATACTGGTACAGTGGTTTATGTTCAAAGGAGTCCTAGTTGTAAAAAAACAGGTGGTTTAATTATATCAACAATGATTAATGGAATAAAAAAATAATCTCTGATCATGAGATTATATCTTAATATTCTCTCTTTTAAAGGTGGTATTCGACAGTTTGGACCAAATTTTTTTCTTTCAAAGAACAAAAAAAATTATTGTTGCCTGAAAAGATCTCGCAAAATGCTAATAATTAATGTCATTTATCTATTTGAAAAGCATAACACATCATTCGTCATTACAAATAGGTATTTCCTATTTAAGCCATGTTGCACAGTTAGCTATTTTTAAACTTAAAAAACTACATGACCCCTAACTTTATACAATCATTTGGCTATGACGTCAATGTCTATTTTTAGCAGAAATCACAATCATGCTTATGTATAGTTTTAGAAAGAATGGGCATGACAAGTGATTTATTTCACAATTTCTATTGTCTTACAATTTAAACAATATTCAAAATCATCTTTTGTGAGACTTAGGTTTAAATTTTTGCAGAAATTATGTTCCAGGTTAACGTGTATTTGATAAAGACAAACTGTTGGATACCACCTTTAAGAGATTGGAAGAATTTAATTTTAGTTGTCTTAAAAAGAAAAACATTGTATATCTAAGTACTGTTCATACAGTAATATATGCCAGGTGTGTACACCATTCACACAACAAATACTGGTTGGTTCAATAGTCATGCAATAATGAGCGACATTAATGAGTAGTCTTCCCTGAATAATCCCTAAATGCAAGTAGGTCTTTTCATTTGTTTTACTCAGTTTTTATGCTTGTGCTCTATGGATTGTATACTGACTTTTCTGTCTTTCTTGTGATACCCAGGTTAACCGTCATCAACAAACACTTCCATATATTTTTTTAAAAAACATATCTTTATGAGCATTTAAATTAATTTTAAGCTTATATTTATGCAAAAGTAAAAAAATTTACTTTTGTAATTGCAATTTCTACAAAAGAACTGGCAATAAAGTCCAAGAATTCCACTTAAAAGGACCTCCCTACTGTTTGGAATACATTGGATATTAACTAACAAGGGAGACAATTTCCATTTCACCCATGTACCCCATTGTTTAGTAATACATAGTAAGTGCCAACCAAATAGTTCTTCCTCATGCACCTATGCAATACAATGCCCAAGTTTTAACCTGCTGAGCAAGTATTTTATATACCCAGCTCCAAGCTGTCTAATCAAGATCTGCCTCAGTCACTGCTGCTGAATACTTTGAAATATGTCCAGTTTAGTTTCCATAAAGTTGTAAGTTAAAAAAGAGCTTACAATGATTTTTTAAAAACAGTAGCAAGCTTGCGATAAAGAAAACATTCTTAACATGTTTATTGGGTTTATCGTCCCACCAACAGTATTTCAGTTATTCAGAGACTGTGTCCACTTAAAGCAGATATAGTGCTGCCTTCACTGTATATAAAATGCTGTGAACACCAGGCATGATACCACACCCATTCACATTATCCTGACACCGGGCCAATTAGACATAGAACTACCATTATATTTGCCTGAACGTTAGCAAGGGAGCCATACCACTACCATTTTTTTAATGACTTTGGTATGTGGCGGCCTGGGATCGAACCCTGGGCCTCCCGTACTGACGCTCTACCAACTGCGCTACCAGGTCTGTAAATTCCATATGACAATCAATATTTACCTGCATACTATATAACAGAGTCATATGGAAGCACCAGGAACCAATGCCCACACCTGAAAGTAACAAAAGTGACATTATAATTTTCTCAAATAAAAGAAAAGGTAACAAAAAAACATTCATTTCTTTAAAGGTCCCTCATTGAGATCTAAAATTACATTTCTCTCTATATATATATGCATGTTTTAAATATGGCCAAAAGTGAATGTGGTCATTTACCTTCAAGCCTATTAAAACCTGTCAGATATGAGCTCTTCAAAGCTGCCCCTGCAAAATTGTTGTTTACTTGACATCTCATAAGCAACCACCTGTTATCTGCACCTACAGACCTAAGCATTATGATGGGCATATTTTAAGAGGGTTGCTAACATTCAACATAACTTGTTTTAAGAGACCTCTTGTCTTAAGAGACCATTAAAACAAGTCCCTTGCATGGCCTTTTAATACAAGTTTGACTATATTTACAAATACTCAAAAGATAACCATGCAAAAGCAAGGATTTTTTGATGATGTGCTGATGTTTAATTGCTTTGTTATGATTGTTTTGTTCTGAAATTAACATCACATTATCAATATAATTACAATAGTCATTATGTTGATATCCAGCAAATAGCATACACAGAGACATAATTCCCTATGGGAGCATTCTGAGGAAGCAACATCATATCCTTCGATATATATACATGTATAATTAATATGAAAGATTTGAGGTGGCTGCTGCGGTGTAGTGGTAGTGCACTTGACCGTTAACCAAGAGGCCCGCAGTTCGATTGCCGGCTGCGGCGGTCAATTTTTCATGCTGATTTTCGGTGTTATAAATAGCAAACAGACAATTGCATCTGTAAAGTCATCTGGCACTGTTTCTTCAGTAGGGACTGGATCTCTATATAAGAGGTAGAGGCTAACATAAATGTCTTGTTAGCGCGCCTCACACCATAGTTAACCGTTTCGGTCAGCTGAGTCGGTAGTTACAAGAACTGCCTGCTAATGTTAGCTAGATAAGTCTAATCTCTGCAAGATAATACACAGCTACATGTAGCAAGAGATCCATTCTGCTGCCTCTACCAAAGGTCAAGGGATGAGTTTTGCCAATATTTTTGCCGATATAGTGCATCAACATTTCTATCATTATAGCATGGGGGAACTTATGAGGTGCCCAGGGTCCACTGAACCCGGCCTGTCCATTATACTGACACCGACGAGTTAGGCATAATGCTGTCCCCTTAGCCCCGAATGTTAGGAGGGAAGCCACTACAACCACCTTTAAAGTCTTTGGTTTGACCCGACCGGGAATCAAACCTGCGACCTCATGATCCGCAAGCCGACGTTCTACCACCTGAGCCATTGCGGTAAAGGACTTTTAATTTAAAATAGTGAATCTTTTTGTTTTAGTCGGGGTATTTTAAACAGCAGTGTAAACTAGCCTGATCTAGATCCAGACTTGTTAAACCCAGAATTGGATACATTCTTTGTTGAAGGAGATACATTGTATGAAAGTCAAACTTGGTTCACATTCATTATCCTCTGTAACATAGGGGTTTACAATAGTTACTATAAGTTTCCCTCCTACGTCAGCTAGTTGTAAAACTAGGCAATGCTACAAGGTGAATCATAATTGAAAGGGTCCCTGCGTAAAATAAAGCTTGAGGATGTATATATTATCTTCAATCATATCCTTATATGCCAACATACATTCCTAGTGTTATACTAGATCTGAACTATTCACCTAGTTGAAATATTGCAAGCTTTGATGCATTTAGTATTTATTTTAGACACCCTTTTCACAGTTATATGAGCAATGTTTTGATCCAGTAAACTGGCAATGAACCAGTTATTGGACACAATAATATGTTTTACTCCAATCCGTAAAGTTAGCTTGTGTCTATTTATAGAAATTAGTCAAGCATAGAACTATTGACCAAACTTCATTCATTAAACACTGGGGTATATTCGTATGACTTTTTTCAAGGTATGTTTAAGTTACAAGTGTATAGTAGCCCGACATGCTATAGGAATGTTGTTGACATTTAAAGTACCTGATGTATTATGCCCGTTCTTTGTATAAATGCAGCACCGGTTTTATCGTGTTTATAATTATGTACACAGTAACCAAACAAACAGCTGGTAGAACTGCGAAGAAGACTTAATATCTTTTTTAACTGAAGGAGACTTAAGCCTTTACCTTTTTGTTCTGAATGCATAAAAGGTGTAAACTTAACATGTAATAGTTTAGTCGAAGTTCTAGTTCCTGGACACGATACATGACTGAAAATATTTCCTTTGAAATAAAATCATTTTTGTTCAAATAAAATAAAGCATACAAAACTATCTTTGTTAAAAAGAAATAAAATTAAAATGTTTATATTTATATAATCTTTTTAATATTTTAAGACAAACTTTATAGTACTATACACAGAGGCAGTTCATGTCCATTCCAAATACATTAAAAATTGTTCTAATGAAAGTAAATATTTACAAGTATTTTCATAAATGGGTTAAATCTTCTGCAACGATTACAAAACAATTTTAGAGATCTCTTCAATTGAAAATATTGACTACACTTTTCTCACAAATATTCAACTCACAAGCAGATTCCAATATATTTGTGTATACATACATTGATTGATTAGCTTCAATAACATTCTATTATTTTGGGGGCACTGTAGATATATTAAACCAGCATAATTATTGTTACACAATCAAAATTTAGCTTTCATCCATGAAGGACAACCCCAGACAAATGTCTTGAAAGAACCACTGAGCACAACATTAGTCAGCTTTAAAGCCGCCCTACATAAAAGTTCATGCACGATCAGAACTTGAACAAATGCTGTGAGGGTTACAGACGCAGTCTGCAGCTTTATCCAAAGGGTCACTGATGCACGTAATAACCCTTATTCAAAATACCCTGGAAATCTGTGCAGCGTTACCCAAAGGGCCACTGGTGCATGTAATAACACTTATTCAAAATACCCTGGAAATCTGAGCAGCTTTATCCAAAGGGCCACTAGTGCATGTAATAACCCCTATTCAAAATACCTTGGAAATCTGTGCAGCTTTATCCAAAGGGCCACTGGTGCATGTAATAACCCCTATTCAAAATACCCTGGAAATCTGTGCAGCTTTATCCAAAGGGCCACTGGTGCATGTAATAACCCCTATTCAAAATATCCTTGAAATCTGAGCAGCTTTATCCAAAGGGTCACTGGTGCACGTAATAACCCTTATTCAAAATACCCTGGAAATCTGTGCAGCTTTATCCAAAGGGTCACTGGTGCATGTAATAATCCCTATTCAAAATACCCTGGAAATCTGAGCAGCTTTATCCAAAGGGTCACTGGTGCATGTAATAACCCCTATTCAAAATATCCTGGAAATCTGAGCAGCTTTATCCAAAGGGTCACTGGTGCATGTAATAACCCCTATTCAAAATACCCTGGAAATCTGTGCAGCTTTATCCAAAGGGCCACTGGTGCATGTAATAACCCCTATTCAAAATACCCTGGAAATCTGTGCAGCTTTATCCAAAGGGCCACTGGTGCATGTAATAACACCTATTCAAAATACCCTGGAAATCTGTGCAGCTTTATCCAAAGGGTCACTGGTGCATGTAATAACCCCTATTCAAAATACCCTGGAAATCTGAGCAGCTTTATCCAAAGGGTCACTGGTGCACTTAATAACCCCTATTCAAAATACCCTGGAAATCTGTGCAGCTTTACCCAAAGGGTCACTGGTGCATGTAATAACCCCTATTCAAAATACCCTGGAAATCTGTGCAGCTTTATCCAAAGGGTCACTGGTGCACGTAATAACACTTATTCAAAATACCCTGGAAATCTGACCAGCTTTATCCAAAGGGCCACTGGTGCACATAATAACACCTATTCAAAATACCCTGGAAATCTGTGCAGCTTTATCCAAAGGGTCACTGGTGCATGTAATAACCCCTATTCAAAATACCCTGGAAATCTGAGCAGCTTTATCCAAAGGGCCACTGGTGCATGTAATAACCCATATTCAAAATACCCTGGAAATCTGTGCAGCTTTATCCAAAGGACCACTGGTGCATGTAATAACACCTATTCAAAATACCCTGGAAATCTGAGCAGCTTTATCCAAAGGGCCACTGGTGCATGTAATAACCCCTATACAAAATACCATGGAAATTTGTGCAGCTTTATCCAAAGGGCCACTGGAGCAGGTAATAACACTTATTCACAATAACCTGGAGATCTGTTTAGGTTTACAAGTTATGGAACAATTCTTCACAAGATGGTAAGTTATCTTACACAGCTACATTTTTTTAAAAACTTTTGGTACAATTTAGCAAGCGGCTGGCTTTGTGACTGATTGCACCTGAAGCCAGCTTCCATACTTGATAATCAAATAATTATAATTAAAGTATACTTACACAGAAGACTAAAGTGGCAGGCAACAAAGCGCTTCTCAAACCCCTGTTTCAGCAGCAGGAAGATTGTAATCAAGGGTGGAATGATCATCAGCACATTGCTTACTGTGTTCCCTGAAACATACAATTAAGAGGTTGTCATCACATTGCCTAGAAATATATACAAAACTATAATATAAGGAGACATTAATGAGTAATCTCCCCTGAAAAGTCCCTAAATGCATGGAGGTGCTTTCATTTGTTCTACCCGGTTTTTATCCTTGTGCTCTATAAAGTGTATGTTAACTTTCCTGCCTTTTATGTGATACCCAGGTTAACCATCATCAACAAACACTTCCATTTTCTTTTTTAAAAAAACAACAAATATCAATAAGTGTTTAAATTGATTTTAAGCTTATATTTATGAGAAAGTAAGAAAATTCACTGTTGGTAACTGCAATATCTTCCCAGCCTCAATTCTGGGGTCTTCCTCAATCAATAATAAGCTTGATACTGCCAGTATGAACATAACTGTGTGGGTGTGATGTAACTAAAAACAACAAAAGAAAAAAAACAAAGCAAAAACATGTATATTCATGTTTTCTAAATGTTCCCCCCCCTTTATTCTGGACATATTCTGTCCACACTACATGGCTTGCTTTTATAATAACTGCTAAAGTATTTCTGAAGGTCTGAATGACCCTATTGTTGGTTTTAATTTAAAACAAGATCCATAACTCTGTCAATTTTAAGTACATATTGACCAAATATGAGTTATATGAATGATGTCCTTTAAAAATATTTGACTGAAACATAAAATTTCTATTAGAATACAACAAAAAAGAACAATAATTTCTAATATTGAGAGGACTCTAATTAAGCAAATTCTTCCTGTATATTGATATAATTTGTTTTGTTATTTAGGTTTATCGTCCCACCAACAGTATTTCTGTTATCTGGAGATGGTGTCCACTTGAAGCAGATATAGTGCTGTCTTCACTGTGTATAGCATGCCATGAACACATGGCATGATACCACACCCAGTCAAATTATAATGACACTGGGCCTACCAGTCATGGAACTACACTTATTTTTGGTTAGGGAGCTATACCACTACCATTTTTTACGACTTTGTTAAGTCCCAGCCTGGGATTGTATCCATGGCCTCCCTCACCTGGAGCCAATGCTCTACCGATGGAGCTACTAGGTCCTGGATATTGATATTATATAATCATTTACATAATATGTATTACTTATGTCGAATACATCAAAATTTATTTATGAGAAACAGAATGTCCATAGAAGCATAAATGGACAGACAGGAGAAACTGTTAACGTCTCCCTTACCATTAATTGAATAACGGAGACATATAGAACAAAACAATGTCTATTTGGGGAATGTTTATCACAAAATAATGTTACCAAATACAACTGTAACTTCAAAATAATATGGGTTATTAACAACCAATGCTAATCATGGCAGGATAATAAGTATGTTTGATTGAGGTTGTCAATATGTAGCTGGCTTCAATTGTTGCAAACAGTTGCCAGACAATACATATTGATCACATTATGCAGAACATGTAGTAATGGTTTGAGATTCAATGCTTCAGTGTTTTGCTAGCTCATAAAATATCTCCTCATCTTAAGTCTTTAATGACACACATTAATGAATAGTCTCCCCTCAATAATCCCTAAATGCAAGTAGGTCCTTTCTTTTGTTTTACTCAGTTTTTATGCTTGTGCTCTATGGAGTGTATGTTGACTTTTCTGCCTTTCTTGTGATACCCAGGTTAACCATCATCAACAAATACTTCCATTTTCTTTTTTAAATAACAAATCTCTATAGGTATTTAAATGGATTTTAAGCTTATATTTAAGCAAAAATAAAAAAAAATCACTGTTTGTAATTGCAATATCTACAAAAGAACAGATGATAAAGTCAAAGAATTCCAACTAAAAGAACTTACCTACTATTGGGAATACCTCGGATATTAATTAACAATGGAGACAATTTCCATTTCACCAATGTACCCAATTACTTTCAGCTAATTCATGTACATGTATTGACGTAACTGCCAACATACAGTAAAATCTTTCATATCATTACAATAAAAAAGATACCAAATCATTGTGTGGTCAAACTATCATACACAACAATAACTGTGTCACTGCATATCCTGTTAAACATTCTGCATGATGACCATGCAGCAATAAATGAAAGATGGCCACCATGGGTGTTGAGGTGCCAACCATGAGCTCCCCAAGTTGCGAGACATTTTATTGTGGTTCTTGTGTGTGTGACTTTAACTCCTTTGTTGTTGAAACTTACAGAACAGAAACTCATAAACAGATGCACCCATGTAAACAAGACAGATTACAGGTTCCAATATGGAACAATGACAGAGTTGACAAAAAATGTAAAATACACTGTACGTGAAATGCTAGAATACACATCGCCATACAGCATGAGGTTTTGAATCATCAGGTTAACTTTAACAAGTAGAAATGTTTATGTTTATTAGGTTTATTGTCCCACCAACAGCATTTCAGTTATCTGGAAATGGTGTCCACATGAAGCAGATATAGTGCTGCCTTCACTGTGTACAGCATGCTGTGAACACTCAGTCACATTATCCTGATACCAGGCTAATCAGTCATAGAACTACCCTTATATTTGCTTGAGCCTTAGCAAGGAAGCTATACCACTACCATTTTTAACAACTTTGGTATGTCAAGGCCCAGGATCAAACCCATACCTAGAGCCAACACTCCACTGATTGCACTACCAGGTGCGGTTACAAGTAGAAATCTGTGGTATCAACATCAAATAAGTTTGTACAGACTATATATGCATAACAATATGCAAAAGACTATAAACGTATTACAATTTGCAATATGTCTAGACGGATAATAGCGATATACTGTTCTGGGAAGATCACCAGTGTACAATAGCATAATTTTCCCTTGATCTGCTGCAGTTGCAAATAACTCCCTGACACCATTCTTTAATATCTATTGAGCAAGAAGTGAAGATCCTGATCAGACAGCTGAAGGGAGAGGGAGCTAGCTGATCAAATTGGGATCTTTACTTTTTGTGTAACCTAAATCAAAAAAAAGTTTAGCAATGTAAGATTGGGTCTTTGTCCTGAAATATGCCCTGCAGTGCAGGTACGTCCACCCTTAAACACTAAATTGATATAGCTGCATTCATGTTTGTTGCAGCACAAAGCACTAACTGAGACTATGACAGGAAAATAACATGAAAACGTCTGAAGGTCAGGGTCACCATTTGCATGACAGAAAACCAGTACATTTTGGTTCTTCAATAATGACGCATTCTTTTTATTCATGAGCAGAGCTGTGGAAAAAACGGCTCTGGGTCACCAGTTTCCAGGTGGGGGAAGTTTCCACACACGGGTGAAAATTATCCATATACGTAACATTAGGAGTCATAACCACACAAGGCTGAGTTTAAGTTGTAGAAAATATGTCCTATATTAGAGAATAAAGACTGATGTTGTTTTTTGTTTCTATGTCTTAAATTAATTATCATAACTAATAATTTGTACACAGTTTGCATTCAGACATTCAGTAAAAGTATTTACATTCCCTAGAGGATATTCTTAGATAAGTTGACTTAAAAAATACTTTCAAAAATTAAAAATTAAATAAAACCAATCATAATTAACCTTATAATAGCCAGCAGATTAAAAAAGCCATCAATCTTTTCATTGATAAATAGCTTTAAAAAAGTAATGTCATGTTTACGGGAGCAGCCAATGGCAAAATCTGCACATATTATTTATTCCAATATAATTGAGTCAATTCTTGAGCCTATGAAAAAACTGTTTATCACTGATGTTTTCACATTACATACACTGCAGCATGCATGTAAGTTCAAATCTGTACTATAGGTTGGATTTGGATTTGGACTTGCCGGCATTTTTTGCCGGTACTGTGCAGCGACATTTCTATCATTATAGCACAGGGGCACTTATGAGGTGCCCAGGGACTGAACCTGGCCGCTCCATTATACTGACACCGACGAGTCAGGCGTAATGCTGTCCCCTTAGCCCCGAGCGTTAGCCACTACTTCCAATTTTAAAGTCTTTGGTTTGACCCGGTCGGTGTTTGAACCCACGACCTCCCGATCTGCAAGCTGACGCTAAGCAATTGCGGCCGGTCCTAGGTTGTTGGACTTAAAAATATAGCTGGTAATATTATTTGTTTTTGTTTGTACATCGCAGCAACCAATTATGTTACTACAGCGACGTCCAGCAGTTTTGGTGGAGGACAAATGTCTGGGTAGACACTGGCGCACTGCATGTCAGCTGGAAGACCTTCTCACATTAAGTCCTTTACCCCAAATGGGACTCAAACCCATGAGGTGGGGGGCTCAGAAGTTTGACAATTTTGATAATCCCAACCAGTGATAAGTCTGTTTAGAAGTAGTCTTTTAAATTTATTATAAATTGTGGTTAAAGAAAGTGCTGCTTTATCAATTTTTAATAAAATTTTAAAATAAAATGCAAATAGGACCAACTACATGTATGACAGAGGTGCTTAATTCTTGAGTTTCTTTCTAACCAATAAAAATCAATGCTAAATAATGGATTGAATTAAGCTGCTCTGCAAGTCTGACAGATATTTGATTATGGGACTCGTACATGTAAATCCATATGTAATTGTCAGTCTCATAGCAATGAACAAACAAATAAATGTTGAAATAGACTCTACTCCACAACACTCTTAGAACTATCAATCATTGCTTGAAACATAGGTTAAGAAATGCCACACTAGGGGATTAAGTTTTGACAGTCTAGAAATGTTTGAAGTGACAATGTCAAGAAGTATTTATAGCGGTTAAAGGTTGTAAAGATTTAGCTTGCAAAGCATGGCATTTTTTCTGTCTTACATCAACAGTGTAGTACCTGATCAACCAGCTCCAAGCAGAGGCCATATCAGTGTATGTACTATTTGCTGCAAGAGTTTTTATTAATATCTCTGGGTACCTTTAGGAACATGACTGAAATTTTTTATTCATTGTTTACAAAATGTAGCATGTTAAGTCTATTGCTAAGGACAATATTTTTGCTGACCTTGGATCTTGGGTTATATTGTTGTATTCATATTGGTATTTTAGAGGTTTGGGTTTTGCTTATTTCAGCCACTAGAAAGACGGTGCTGGGATTGAAATATGCTACACTACAAGCATGTTGATACAATTCATCACCTGAAACATGTTATGGCATGTTACACTAGTGACAGTGAAGACAGCAGTATCTGCCCCAAGAGGACGGTACCTCAGAAAAGCTGGATAATCTTTGGTGATAAAGCCAACAAGCACTTAGTGACTGAAGATCTTTGGGCAAGAGACTGTAAACTTTTTGCCCATAATCTATCTTGGTTAGAATTGTTATTTGGATCATTAACCCAACAAACACTAGCAATTGTTTGAACAATCTGTAATGCATGATGCCATGTATTTAAAGAACAAGGAACTGGTAGAAGGTGGTTATACTCTCAGAATTGTTTATTGAATAGTTGGGTTCATTGTTTCACTAACGTTTTTTCTGTTATTTAGAGAAGTTATCCACTTGAAGCTGATATAGCACCACATTCACTATGTATAGCATGCCATAAACACCTAGCATGATACCACACCTAGTCATACCATCCTGACATCAGTCTGATTTGTCTTGAAGAATCCTTATATTTAATTGAGCATAAATAAGGAAGCTAAAAAAACTTCCATTTTTTACTATTTTGCTGTGTTGCAGTTGTCAAACTTTCAAGTTTAAGGCTGCATACCTGTTATCAATAGAGTGCGAGATTGGGCTGAAAGGAGAAGATAATGGCTTCTCTGCATCATGCATAAAGTGACTGGTAAAAAACAATTGGATGATAAGGTGGTCCGTGTCTATACCGTCTTTTCTTTTTTCCAAAAAAAAAGAGAACTCTAACGGTTAATCGTTTATCTTTTCACAAAACAAAAACGAGTGGCGCTGCAAATGTTTGGCCGAGCAAGGGAAGTAACTAGCATGACAAGATAAACAAGTTTTAATGGCGGACAGAAACAGTAGCAAATATTATCAACGCCAGTAAAGATGAATTGCGCACACTTATTTCTGACCAAGTCTCGACAAAATTGTGGCCTGTATGGTATTCACAAGGTTGATTTTTTTTTCCATAATTTAGCCTGGCAGCATTGTTATTTTTCTTTGAATAGACAAAGGCACCCATTCCCAAGTGTCAACGGACCAGTTCCTCATCTTGACTTGACTCTTTAAAATAACAAAAATGTAAACGTTTAACCAAATTTTTAAATGAGTCTGTTCTTTTTAATGTTACCATTTCCATCTTCCCATACCAGTGTAGAGCAATTGTAAAGTGACACAATTGTCCATTTAGTCAAATTTAAGCATACAAAATAGCTCCCAATGGCCTCCTGAAGTTTCCCATTGTTATAAAATGAAATGATGTGAACAGATAAGCAGTATACAGGGGTAATGGAAATGCTTAAGGGTTAGTCCTACACTTTCTAAACATGAGCAAAGCAGTATTTATTATTAGTAAAATGATAAAATCAATCTACAGTTGGTAATGGAATTTCACAATTTGAATGGTGTCTCCACCTCCTTTTTTTACTGTTTACAGGATTTCACTACACAAAAATTCACAATTTGCATTCTTTCAGCTTTATAAAGAAATATAATACCTTTTGTTTGTAAGGTAATCATGCAAAACAAGGCAACAATAATGTGGTTATGAGATAAAATGGTAGCCTTCTAAACATGTGCACACATTGGGAAACAAGTGCACATCATGCATGAAGTGAACACACTTTGAAATGGAGAACAGGAAGATCATATGACAGTTTTCAGCACAAATTTTCCATTATCTCACATAATATGACCTTTAAAAGCAATAAAATACTTTCATATTTTCCTTCAGGAATTAAAGTCAATCTCCACATCAGATGTCACGTGCCTTAGACACTGTGTAGCCAAAACAGGACACAGGATCGAATAAATAAACTGGATAATAAAATTCTGTTTGTTTTTAAATGTTTGTGCATTCATGATCATTTCCTTTCAATCATACAGTCCAAGGAATGATTTTAAATTTATTCTTTAAAAAAATGACTTTTTCTTCACTTTATTGCATTCAAATTGTGTACAAGAGGTGTGTATCAGACAATTTTTTAGGTAAATAGGGGGCCGATTTCAGTCGTTAGTGAACCTGTCCCTTTAAAGTTTAGTTTATAAGTTTATAAAAAAAATGAAGTGCAACTAGGTTGAAGTAATTCATTTTTAAACAATAGAGCAACTGGTTAAACTAGTCATGGCCTGAGCTGTGTGGCATTACAAGATATGCTTCGATAAACAATCTGATCACCTTAAGAGAATGGAAAACTTTATTGGGGGGGTCAATATTTAGCTCATGTTGCACAGAGATATTCATGAAGTCATGCCAGCATGTTAAACAGGGTACCTGAACATAATTCTTGTGTTACAACTTGAATTTAATACTTTCCTGGTTGAAAACTATCCAGTGAAAAGAGAGGCATTATTTATGGACAAGACATATGGATATGTCTTTCTGATTTATTTTTAAATGACAGTTTGGACCAAAAATATTGTCATTAAACATCTTATTAAACTATTGTTAACTGAAGAGATTTCGCAAAATGCTGTTTACTGATGTCCTACACCTGTCTAAAAAGTAAACCATAAAGCCACAATCGTAATTACCAACATGTTTTTCCTTTCTGAGCCAGGCTGCACAGTTATCTATTTTATACTAAGAAAACCATGTGACCACTTATGTTTTAACTCAACAACATCATCCGCTGTGATGTTGATGTCTATTTTTAGCATGAATCCCAATCGTTCTTATTTATAGATTTGAAATAAATTTGAATTTTACTGCCCTAAAATTGGGATACAGTTGAAAATAGTCAAAGTTTAGACTAGAGTATGATTGTTTCTGCAGAAATTATGCACAAAAACTATAAAACAGAGGTCAGGTATTGTTACATATATTATATATAGGCAAACTGTCCGATACCACCTTAAAACTGTCAGATACCACCTTAAGATACCTTCTTACAACTGCCAGATACCACCTTAAGATACCTCCTTATAACTGTCAGATACCACCTTAAGATACCTCCTCACAACTGTCAGATACCACCTTAACACTATCAGATACCACCTTAAGATACCTCCTTACAACTGTCAGATATCACCTTAAGATACCTCCTTACAACTGTCAGATACCACCTTAAAACTGTCAGATACCACCTTAAGATACCTCCTCACAACTGTCAGATACCACCTTAAAACTGTCAGATACCACCTTAAAACTGTCAGATACCACCTTAAGATACCTCCTTACAAATGTCAGATACCATGTTAAGATACCTCCTTACAACTGTCTGATACCACCTTAAAACTGTCAGATACCACCTTAAAACCTTCAGATACCACCTTAAGATACCGCCTTACAACTGTCAGATACCACCTTAAGATACCTCCTTATAACTGTCAGATACCTCCCTAAAACTGTTAGATACCACCTTAAGGTACCACCTTAAAACTGTCAGATACCACCTTAAAACTGTCAGATACCACCTTAAGGTGGTATCTGAGAGTTTGTACCACATTTTTCTTTCTCAAACAACTATACTTATAAATGGTTGTTTCCAGAATTGTTGTTTGTTGCTGTGTTACATCTATGAGAAAGGTTGAGCCTAAAACACTACTCATTATTTAAATGTATCTCCTATCTGAGCCACACTGCACACTTAGCAATTTTTAACCATGTGACCACTTACTGTTGAGAACACATTATACCATCATCCAGGCAATCTGCTCTCATGTCAGTAGCTATTTTTGAGCAGAAGTCCCTATTATTTAGAGATCTGGAATGGGATATGGATTTGCCGACATTTTGTCGATACTGTGCAGCAACATTTCTATCATTATAGCACAGGGGTACTTATGAGGTGCCCAGGGAAGGAACCAGGCAGGTCAATTACACTGACACTGAAAAGTCAGGGGTAATGCTGTCCCCTTAGCCCCGAGCGTTAGGAGGGAAGCCACTACTACCAACTTTAAAGTCTTTGGTTTGACCCAGCCTGGGTTTGAACCCGCGACCTCCCAATCTGCAAGCCGACACTCTACCAGTTGAACTATGATGGCTAGTTACAGTTAGAATGATTTGTACTATTTCACTCTTGAGGTAGTGTTTAAAGTCGACTTTATTGAAACAAAAGCATGAATTTATACAGAAAAAAGTTATGTCCAAAGGCCCCAAAATAGGGATATGGTTTTGTTTAATGTATTTGATACAGGTAATGGGTTGGATTATCCAACTTGGATATCACCTTTGAAAATGGTTTCTGATGATAAGCCTATATAAAATACATATTTTTATATGTAAGAAACAAGTGCAAACCATTGTCTTTGTGAAAGTTTGGGCAATTGGAAATGACAACAGGTCATAGTTCTGGTCTAGCTTTTAGTTAAGACAATTCTATCATAACTTAAATGGCAAGATAGTGTGAGTGTTAACATAATCAATCTCACGTTTGATCATATTCTAATCTTTTTTCAACTCAGTCAGGATTTCAGCTAAAAATTAACTTTGAATTCGACAAAAGAAATAAATATTTCTTAAAGCAGATGTTTGGGCCTGAATTATTATTATTCAAAACTATTTACTTATAATTAGACAAACTAGAACAATATTGAAACTTAATCCATGTGTGTTGTGAAAATAGGGTTAAGTCGCTGGTTCTAAAAATAGCTTTATAATGTATACTGCAACTGCAGAGATAGAATTCACCCTGCTGAAAACATGTTTATGGTATTTTATGGAAACTTCCACAGAAATCTGGGACATCAACAAATCATATTAGAAGCATTTTACAAAACCAATTTAGTAAACTACTCATTGTTTGCGAGTCATTTAACTAAAAGAGCAAACAGTTACCACCTTGGAACGATCAGTCTGCAATATGGGCCGACTGGGGTGCTTAAACCGGTTTTACAGAGCTCTAACCTCGCACTTCCTGAAGGGTTTCTCAAATGCAAGTAAAAACTTTGTCAAAATGTTTGAGTTTATGAAATATTGCATAGCCTTGAAACTTGATCATGCATGTGGGGGTTAAACATACGGTCACTGGGTCAAAATATGGAGAAACAAGAAATGTCTTTAAAAAGACAAACGGCGTCGGATTAAAAAAAAACGAAAAACAAGAAATTTCTTTTAAAAGGCTATGCGGCGTTTGTGAAGCATTAACTTACACATTTTTATCGTGTTTATGTTTCTATTGAATATAAATTTGTGAGAAGAATGGCATGAAAATGGTGTACATTTTTAAACTAGTCGCCCGCTCCATCTGCGCCTCATAATTCTCACGTAATAGGCACTTAAAGTTACGAAGTAGTTAGATCGTGCCGGAAGTGAACGGTCTGCTTTGCGGCATATGACAGAAATGATGTTTAAACAAATGTAGGATCAAGTGACATTTTATACACTATATACAATAATACTGTAGGAAATGGGGTACATTGGTAAACTGGAAATTATCTCCTTTGTTTGTTAATATCCGAGGTATTCCAAAGAGGAGGTAGGTCCTTTACAGTCGGAATTCTTGGACTTTATCGCCCGTTCTTTTGTAGATTATGCAGTTACAAACGGTGAAATTTCTTTTGCACCAATATAAGCTTAAAATCCATTTAAATACTTATAGAGATTTGTTATTTAAAAAAGAAAATGGAAGTGTTTGTTGATGATGGTTAACTTGAAGTCAAAGAAGTCAACATACACTCCAAAAAGAACAAGCATAAAAACCGAGTAAAACAAATATAAGGACCTACTTGCATTTAGGGGTTATTCAGGGGAGACTATTCATTAATGTCACTCATTGATATAGACTTGTTTATGACTTAAATACCTGTATAAATAACTATATATCGCCACCCCGAGGACGTTTATTAGAAACACTACGGTATATGATGCTATTAGGAATTTCTACTAATGGGAATCGCTCTGATATTCATTCAGGCTAGCCTTGAGTCAGCATTTGTAAGTAGGTCAAAAGTGAGGTTAGACAGCTACGCCGAAAAAACATTGTGAACAGATCTTTACAAATCTTGGTCAGAATGTTTGGGTTTATGAAACAAAATGTTATTTCTGGCTTAAAGTGCTGGATACCGCCTATAACTGATTGCCCCAAATCTTGTTGCAAATAAAAGGGGCTCTTATCAGTAAATGTAACTGCTCTTGTAGCTGCATAGTCTCCCCCTATAGGTCTGATACAAACTGTAAACACAGAAACATGAACAAAGCACCATTTAAGCAATAACATCATTTAAAAGCACAGATGAGTTGATATCCGTGGTTTTATTTCTCCACTGCAAGTAAACTCAGTGTTTGATCTGGGTTCTATCTGTTTGCATAAGTGTCAATACATTTTTAATACCTAGTGATAACAATGTAATGTGTACCAGTCAAACATAAGAGAGCAGATACAATTATCTTCAATCACACAGATGGCTCGCTAAGATCTTAGACAGTTTATAGTCTGTTGTTTACATTGACCACTTTAAGACGATAAGGATGTACACTTTGTTGCCTTTATTGTCCAATCGATGGATCCCTATAGCTTGCTAATTGTTCTCTGTAGGTAAACTAAGTGGGTGGCGACTTTACAACATACAATTTCAAAGTACTTTAAACTTGCTGCTAAAAACACTACAAATCGTACTCAGAGGTATTCTGAGGCGACTAAATTGAACTTCAGAAAAGGTCCTGTTATGTTAGTATAAGCAATTGTCAGAGAAGCACATAGTTATGTCTGTGCTATTGTTACTGTACTTGGTAAGAGTGCTAACACTTAGCTGGGTAAGTACAAATTTACCAGCAGGCGTGCCAGTGGCATAATGGTAGAGTCGCCAATTTGTAACTCCTCTGACAGTTTTGCCTCTCCCAGTGGGTTCGAGTCCCGTTTGAGGCAAAGGACTTAATATGAGATGGTAATCCAGCTGACTTTGGGTGTGCCAGTGGTTCTACCCAGACATTTGTCTGAGGTCTTCCTCCATCAGAAAGCTGGATGTTGCTATAATGATCATAGTTGGTCAATAAATCTACTTCAAAAAAAAACAAAACACAAACAGATTTACCAGATTTAAACAAAAGTGGGGCAGACCCAGATCAGCCAGTTCATGTTGAGAACTCTCTGCTCACAATCTACACATTTTGCTTATAAGTATCTAGCAATACATGTACATTTTGCTTATAAGTATCTAGCAATACATGTACATTTTGCTTATAAGTATCTAGCAATACATGTACATTTTGCTTTTAAGTATCTAGCAATACATGGACATTTTGCTTATAAGTATCTAGCAATACATGTACATTTTGCTTATAAGTATCTAGCAATACATGGACATTTTGCTTATAAGTATCTAGCAATACATGTACATTTTGCTTATAAGTATCTAGCAATACATGTACATTTTGCTTATAAGTATCTAGCAATACATGTACATTTTGCTTATAAGTATCTAGCAATACATGTACATTTTGCTTATAAGTATCTAGCAATACATGTACATTTTGCTTATAAGTATCTAGCAATACATGTACATTTTGCTTATAAGTATCTAGCAATACATGTACATCTTATTACCCGTGTATGATGTTGTAATGAAATAGCTAAGAATAATGGGATTATCAAGTTTTACTACAAATGTTCATTCAAATTAAATTCTGATTCAGATGTTGTAGAAAATGATTGAACATGTTGTCGTAAAACATAAAATTTACAAAACAATGCCCGACTGAACCTCTTTTTGTAAACAACAGTACTGGCCCAAAATTAGAAAAACATGATCATTGCTTTTTTCAGTGAGTTTGACTGATCTTTATCAAACATTTTACAGCATTTATCTCTACATATTTATTATCTGATATCCAATAATATTGCCGATATTTCTACTTTTGGTACAATACAAAACAAGTTAAAATTAAAAGTTTTTTTTTTTACAGGAAAGTTGTTTTAGACAAAAAAGCAAAGGGCCACATTAATGTAGCATGAAAGGGACTTTGTTCAAACTCTGCATGGTAAGTGCACCTCACTTGATACAATTATTGGGGTTTAAATGTGGTATCCAACAGTTTGCCTATCTCTATATATGTAACACTATCTCACCTCTGTTTGGGATACTCGCACATAATTTCTGCAGAAAAAAAACATACTTTAACCTAAGCTTTAACAATTATCAACAGTATCTCCATTGTAGGGTAGTAAAACTCGATAATTTACACTTAAAATGTACATTCTTTTTAAATCTGTAAATAAGAACGTTTGGGATTCCTGCTAAAAATAGACATCGTTGTCACAGCCGATGATGTGGATGAACTATAACATATGCAGACACATGGTTTTCTTAGTTTACATCGAGGCTCAGATAGGAAATGCATTTTGTAATGAAGATTGTGGCATGATGGTTCAATTTTCAGACAGGTGTAGGGCATCAATCAACAGTATTTTACAAGATCTGTTCAGGTAACAATGGTTTAAGATGTTTAATGAAAATATTTTTGGTCCCCACTGTTGGGTACCACCTTTAAACCAAGTTAGAATTGTTGTTTTGAACTTTGTAGATTAATCGAGTCTTTTCAAGCATTCCTTTTTGAAAACTAATGTTGTAATAATATTTGTAGTGGTTGTGGTGGTAGGTGTAAGGACAATGGAGAAATTCTGAAGAAATTGTGATAATCCAGACTGAGATGACTATAGAGGTGGTGAAAGTTACATTAATAGTGACTGCAGCGGTGATGATATTAATGTTAATGATGATGAAACTGATAACAGGGATGATGATATTGGTTACAAGTGATGAGGATGATGACATCATGATGATGACAGTGTCATTAGATACCAAATGATGAACAAGAGATTTTTTATTTTAATGATAATGATGGTGATGAAGATAATGATGAGGGCAATACCATTGAATACAATTGATATTGATGAAAAATTTGTATTTTTATTTCGATGATGATTATAATGATGATGATAAAAATCATGCACAGGCAATGGTGATAATATTAGATACCAGTGTGTTATGAACAACTTAATTTTTATCATAATGATAGTACCAATGATGATCATAAAAGTGCATGATGAGAACAATGGTGATAAAGTATAGATAATAAAGATTAACAAGACTTATGAATAGTGACGAGAAGAAGTACCCAGAATGAAGAATAATTAAGTCAATGACAACACTGAAGGCTGGTGAGCCTAACAGTAAACTGCTTAGACAGCTTGTCGATTTAAAACATAAAGCACACAATTTATGTCACATGTTATTCAATAGTTGTGACCTTGAGCACATTATGTCTCTATACAGCCAAACAAGTAGGCTGTCATGCACAATGCAGTTTAAGACAACAGTCTCGTATGTATTGAATTTTACCGGACCAATCCGGACTCGCCTGCCATAGTTTTATGTCGTAACAGCATGATTCAGGTAGCAGGCGGGGTCTGATATAAGACGTCACTATGGCAGAAAGGAAACACACCGCCAGGTGGAAGACATGATTGGTAAAAACAAGGGGAAAATTCCACTGTGATAATCTTTTAACATTGAGCATGCTTTGTAGCTTTTATTGCTTAAAGCAGAGAATAAAAAAAAATTGCATTAAGTACATGAATGCACTGGACGGCCACTAGAATATATAACATTATTTTAAAAACATTTCTTTGTTAATCCTGAAAAAGACTTATGAATCAGCAAAGAAAGAGACAGGTACGGTCAGGGTTTCCAAAATAAATGTTTTTCCTAGAGGCCTAATAGACTAAACTAAATATATCTGATGCAGTCTGTAAAATATTCAGTGGTAAAAGAGTAAATCTACACAATACACAGAGCAACTAATTATTTATCAATTAATCATTTTGTTTTAAAAGACACAATAAAATTTACTTAACCTAAATTTTACAACCTTAAATTGTTTTTATAAAGAAAACTTGGTTCCTATTGCAAATTTTGGCAATAATCTATGCAATACTGTTCTTATAGTGCTTAAGTGCTGAGCAGGCACGTTTCAGCTATTACGCACTTTATGCATGTGCGTAACCTCTGTTCGAAAAATCTAAAAAGTTTCAAAAAACACAAAGAAAGTCGATGCCCAACCCGGGTTAGGAATGATATATTTTATTTTCGTAGTTTCATATATAAAATCCTATTACCACACCAATCAAGTTGAAAAGGTTTAAAATGATTAAACTTACTCCAGGATTTTAGTCGTTCATATTTAGCGTTAAGTTCCTCGCATGTCCGCATTTTACCTGTTATTCATTAGAAAAGAACCGAATATATTCAAAAATATTACTACAAAGGTTATTTCTCTTGTAATTGTGCGTAACTTCAAAAACGGCCCAGATACGCGCCTGGTGCTGAGGTCTTTATTAATGAGGTTAATTGTTTGTTTAT
Source organism: Sinonovacula constricta (assembly GCA_007844125.1). Lineage (NCBI taxonomy): Eukaryota > Metazoa > Mollusca > Bivalvia > Cardiida > Solecurtidae > Sinonovacula > Sinonovacula constricta. The sequence continues at coordinate 24,860,504 of CM017563.1, forward strand.
TGGGTTTATCGTCCCACCAACAGTATTTAAGTTATCTGGAGACGGTGAGGTTAATTGGTGAAATGGAAATCGTCTCCTGTGTTAGATAATATCCAAGGCAGTCCAAATAGTAGGTAGGTCCTTTTAGTTGGAATTCTCAAACTTGATCGTTTGTTCTTTTGCAGATGGTGCCATTACAGTGAAATCTCTTACGTTTGCATAAATTTAAGCTTTAGATCCATTGAAATACTTTTATGGATATGTTATTTAAACAAGAAAATAGATGTGTCTGTTGATGATGGTTTATCTTGGTATCGCAAGAACAGTATTCAAGACAACATACATGCCAAAGGGTATAAGGATAAAAACCAAGTAATCCAAATTAAAGGACCAACTTGCATTAATGGGTTATTCAGTTGAGATTACAAACTGAGTTCCCTCATTGGGGTGTAGCAAATGATTCTCATAGTACATTTTACTTTTTATTTATACTTTTTCCTTTAAATGCTATGTTGAGAAACCTCATGTAAAGGTGGTATCTGACATTTTGCCTAAATCAAATTCATGTAACAATACCTTACCACTGCTTTGGAGAATTAGAGCATAAACTCATTCTTCAATTTCAGTAAAGATGGTTTTGAACACTGTCTACATTGTTAGACAGTAAAAATCGCAATAAAAATACTCTAAAAGTTCAATCATTCCAGATCTAAAAATAAACAATAGTGGTCACTGCTAAAAATAGATACTGACATTAGAGCTGATTACATGGATGACGACATAACCAAATCTCAAAGTGAGTTGTCACATGATTTTCATAGTTAAAAATAGCCATCCCTGCAGTGTGGCTAAGATAGGAAATACGTGTTTGCAATGCGGAATGGGGATTTGTTTTATTGTTTACACTGATCTTGGGCATCAATGAGCAGCTTTTTGCAAGATCTTTTCATGTAACTTATTTAGTTATTTGAGAAAAAAAAATGTTGGGGTCCAAACTGTCGGATACCACATTTAAAGTGGTAACTGACAGTTTGGACAAAAGGTTTTTTCTCAAGAAACTATATTAATTAGTGTAAGTGGGAAAAGGTCCTGCAAAAAGCTATTTACTGGTGCTACATCCATGTCAAAAGTTAAGCAAGACACCACATTTATCACATCAAAATATATTTCCTATCACAGCCACACTGCACAGTTAGCTAGTTTTAAACCGAGAAAACCACTTTGCCACTTACTTTAGAAACAACATTGCAATTATCCAGGTTATTAGACGTTGATATCTATTTTTCAGTAAAAATTCCCTTCATACTTTTTTTATTCGAAATAATGGACATTTAAAGTGATATTTCCCAATTTATAATGTTTAACAATGAGAGACATTAATGGATAGTCTCCCCTGAATAATCTCTAAATGCATGTAGGTCCTTTCATTTGTTTTACTCGGCCTTTTTGCTTGTGCTCTTTGGGATTTATGTTGACTTACCTGGCTTTCTTGTGATACCCAGGTTAACTATCATTAACAAACACTTCCATTTTCTGTTTCAAATAACAAATCTCTATAAGTATTAAAATGGATTTAAAACTTATATTTATGCAACAGTAAGAAATTTTACTGTTTTAATTGCAACATCTACAAAAGAACAGGCAATGAAGTCCAAGTATTTCAACTATAAGGACCTATTTACTGTTTCGAATACCCCGGACATTATCTAACAAGGGAGACAATTTCCATTTCACCGATGTACCAAATTGTAGTTATATTACTAACAGCCTATATTTATAGTTAAGTGTAATTATGCATAAATTCCCCAGGTGTAAGATGTTTCATGTTCTTGACATTGGTGAACAGTCAGATACCACCTTTAAAAGTGTAACATATATACTATGTCTGCTTTCCTGTTAGGATAAAGGTTAATTGTTTGTTTATTGGGTTCCAATGTTTATCACATCAATAACAACACTATTTCAGCTATCTGGACATGGTGTCCACTTGAAGCAGATATAATGCTGCCTTCACTGTGTATAGCATGCCATGAACACCTGGCATGATACAACATCAAGTCATATTACCCCGACACTGGGCCAAACAGTCATGGAACTACCCTGATATCTGCTTGAGCATTACCTAGAGAGCTATACCACAATTATTTTAACAACTTTTGTTATTGCAGCCTGGAATTGAAATCCTGAGGCTCTTGTATCTATTGCCAATGTGTTACCAGGTATGGTAATAAGCTTAGTGGTCACTTCCAGTTATATGTATTATTGGTACAGAAGACCTAATGCGAATATTTAACATAGCTAGCTAGATAATCATTTCTCATAATTAATTTCCCACCAAATGGGACATCCATTTACTGGGGTGCATCTGTTGCTGTGTTGATACGACAATGGACTCTGGGACCTGTGTTTGAAACTCAGGTTAACCGTGAGATGTTAGACCCTTGTCAGGTCTATTTAATACATAGTGCCTCAAATATTTACTACATCAATACTGGTTGTATCACAAACGTGGGTCTCAATACAGATTAATAAAATTTGCAAGAATTCTAATTTAAATTGGGCTCTCAATAAGGTTAATAACAGTCAATATCTCGTACTACTTCTTAATAATCACCTAACATAAACATGTAAATCCTGTTGGACTGCTAGGGAATGGGTGGTTAATGGTGCTGATCTATAACAGACAGCTCCCTGTAGGATTTGGCCAATGATGATCGGCCTTATTTTTCCAAAGCCAGCACAAATCTTGCTTAGCATGCTAAGTGTTAATTAGCACCAGCTTGACTGACATGTGTTTACAGTACGGTATGGTCTTGCAATGTAATCTCATGCCCCTTATCCCCTGGGTTTGATGATTATGATGTTGATTCTGATGATGATGCAACCAAGTGGCAATAATAACAGTTAAATGTCAAACCATTTCCTCCTGTCGATGTAAGTGTATGTAATGAGCTATTTCTACACTAGTATACTGACCACTTGTCAAACATGCATCCCCACCCCGCTCCACCATACAGCTGTCAGCCTTTCAATGCCCTTCAGTCAACTCATAGTTGTGCTAAAATGTCACTATTAATCTGTCTTTTTTCTTTTATTTCTATCCCTTAAACAACTAATTTGTAAAAAAAGAAATATCTTTATTTTGATTATAAAATCTCTCTTTCAATTCATATATTATGTTGTTTCCATCTCAATCTGTTTACTTTTTGCATACACTAGAGGAGGACCTCTTTACCCCAGCCCATCCCTTCTCAACTCCTACTTCTTTGCTTGAAATACCTTTTACAGCAAAATACTTTCTTCCATTTATATATAAGCTGACAGAGTTAAACTGGTGGGATAGAACTTGCTCCAACTTTTAGCTTATTAACATTACTTGATCTATCTTTATTCTTTCTTTTTCCATCTTTCTTTTCTTCATTATTTCCACCATGTACCAAAATATATTGGCCAGTTATTTTTAGTTCAATTTGGCTGTACATACAACTGGGCACTTGTTCGAATTTTAAGATCTTACATGAAAAGAGTGTGTTTCTTATCAAGATAGTTACTGTTCTCCATGTTTTAACACTATGTTAAATGTAGACCGAGTATATCTATCTATATAACATATATCTATATCTATAAACTGTATATCACATCACTGAATGCCTCGTACTCGAACTATGTATTATCGACGCATCTCTATTACCGACGTATTCTGGTTATTTCAACATGCAAATAAACATAGAATGGCGTTGACATAGATTTCTAAAAATTAGTTGATTTTATGGTAAATTTTTGGTTTAGAGGTTGGTTGTCCTTTACGAATTCAAAGTTTATAAGTTGATATTGTAAAGCATACAGATCATAGATAAGTCAAACTAGAACGACGATAATACAGTGGTCCATGCTATTTGTTTGCACGCTCTCAACCCGCACTCGTTATGGGTCTCACGGTCAAAGTAATATATTAATAATATATATTATTTAAAAATATTAAATCATCTTCTTACAACTATCATACTATAACAGATGAAAATTGAGCAATAATAATATCATCACTAAATTTAGGTGTATTTTGTAGGCGAAACTCAGCAATGAGAACATAACTGCTCCGATGGTTCCCTTAGCCGTTGAACCTTCCCGTGACCAGGAACCAGAAAAACGTAAACAGCAACAGATGTAAGTGGGTCATATTGTAAACACTGTTAGCATTTCATGTTGTACCTTCGCAGAATTCGAAATACGAGTCAAACATGTGAAATAACATATCTACTCACAGAATTCAGCTATGTATGGCGTCACTGCATAGTTTTCCTCACACCAATCTAGTGTTGAACTAGGCCGTCCCCATATTCCAGGTGCCATGTTGATAATGCACTAACCCGAATGAGAGAAAAATCTTTGCCGTCGTCTGCAGACTATGTTTTACTACAGGGGCGTGGCTAAGGACAAAGCGACATGCTATAAACCGTCCACCAGTACTTGTGATCTACACTGTGGCGAGTGTATGGAGTTAAGATCGCTCGGTCTGTTTTATAGACTAGGTTTATATTATTTTGCATTTTTAGTTTTAACCGGTAGACTCTGGTTGTGAAAACTGATTCGATGTAAACAAATACGAATGATTTCATTAACGATCGTAAATCTTTGTTTTTTATAGAAATGTTTTTTTTCGTTACATCGCACCAACGATATTATGGTCATATTGATGTCTCCACCTAATTATAGGTGTATTTTGGGTATTTTGGCACACCGACACTTGATACGTCAATTATAGTTCTAGGAAGACTTCCGGACACATGTCTGGGTAGAACCACCGCCGCACATCAGGGGAGCTTTGCGACCTTCCCACATGAAATTTGTCGCTCCCACAGGGGCTCTAACCCACGCGGCGACTCCAGCAGCTATGCCACAGGCACCACTGCAAACATAAATAAATATCTATCTGTTGTGGGTTTTTTTTCAAAGGCGAATATTTTTGCACCTGGGACAAATCGAGGTTTATTGCTGGCTCGATGAACTTAGCGGCGTCTTAACCGAATTTCGAACCACGAACCATGCGTCCTACCACTAAACAATCTCGTTCATCAGTCTAACTTGTTGAGGGTGCACTGCTTAAGGCTCAAGTCCTAAAATCGTATGTAACATAGTGTACAAATGGTCGAATCTTCCAAAAGCTAGGTCTGGGACCGCTTCCAATCCAGCAATTTAATATTATATAACGTTCTCATTATTTTGTTTCACATTGCCGTGCATTGAAAAATAAGAAACGTACAAACTAATTGTAAGACCGTATGCGTGTTTTATTTGGGGTAACGGTTGCACGTTTCTTAGAGATTACACACAATTTTACGCACAAATATGGAATCATGCATGTTGAGGCTACACGCTTGTGTTTAGAAATTACAAGCCTTAGTCTAAGCTTTAATCTAAAAGTGATTTCATTTTATTTTGGTGCTTTACAAAACACATAAAGAGTCTGAGATCCTTTTTAGTATTAACGTTGACGTTTTTCTATTTTGTTTGCTCGATGTAGCGGTCACGAAACGTTGAGACCGTTTCCACGTACCTTATGTAACGTGCCGAGCGGGGCACGAGTTGCTGGGCGCACACACACAGACGGTTTCAATACGACCTAGCTATACTACGACCTAGCTATACAAATAAGACTAAGTATGCAAAAACTATACACGATCTGCCTGATCTCAAGTGAAACCTATGTGCGCCCGAGCCCTACGAAGTAACGGAACAATACAGAATGGAGGGAGCCGACACACACCAAGCCTACTTAGCTAACAGAATCCTACCTAGCACACTAACGCAACACATACAATCACAAAACATACAATGCCAGGCACGCACGCTCCTAGTGCAGGATTAAGCGCGGCCTCCCTTCTCGGGGCTTGTACGGCGCGCCTTCGCGAACGATCCCACTGCCGTTGCCCACTCGAAGCCTGACCGGCTTGCACCCACAAGCTAAGAGCACCAGCCCTCTTCAGCTACCGGATTAAGCGCGGCCTTCCGACTCTGGGGCTTGTAGACGTGCCTTCGCGAACGATCCCACTGCCAAAGCCCACTGGAAGCTTGACCGGCTTGCACCTGCAACCTCAAAAGGCCAGATAACAGAAGCCTGAATCTCGGACCGCTTATGACTAACCAAGCGATGGTCAGCAAGCAAAATATGAGAGTTTCCTCTCGCATCTCTCGACTTGCAAAAACTGCAATTATATATCCAGATTTAGTTTTACGTTCCGACAGGTAGATTGTACTATCTAGAACATTGGACAATTATTAAAGGGGAGTAATTCCATATCTCGGGCGGTATATTTGTATAAAGGGAAGTAATTACCTGACTCGGGCAAACTCGTTACTTGCATCGCTTAATTTGCACTACATTACCCACGCCTCCGACTAGGCATGAGTCCCTCATGCGTCAATTTACAAAACATTTTGTGAAGGACACATTGAACACATTATAACAACTAAAACTTTAATAAACAACGTAATGTAAGAATGAAACATAACAGCGAACAAGTGATATTAAACACATGAGAATTGTCTTATCAAACTTGTCAAACTCTATGGCAAAGTCTTCCCTTGGTATGGAAGTCCGACTCTCACAGTCTACCCTTTGTATGGAAGTACGACTCTCAAGCTTCCACCCGTAACTTCCAGAACAACATCTTCCAACCTTATAAATCCGACCCCTCGAACAATCTCTCCAAGTCTTAAACTTGTAGAGCCGGTAACTCGTTGTGCACGTGTTTCTTGGCCGTACACCTCTTTGTCTCCGTCCTTTATAGACAAACGCCCGATCCTCAGATCATCGCTGCGTTCAAAACTGGAACCTCTGCCTTGCAAGTATACAGATAGTAATCATTTATCCAAACGGGTCTGTTACGTTTTCGTTTGCAACCAGACTCACTCTCAACCTCGTTCTCACCAGACTCAATACTCACACTCTTCGGTACGGTCTCGTCCCCCGGAAGCACTTGGGACCTTACCTTTCTCAGTCGGTCACAGTGAACAACTTGCTCACTACCTCTTTGACCGCAGTTGACTTGATATAGAAAAGGAGACAGTTTACCTCTGATTTCGTATGGCCCCTGCCAAAAGGAAGTCAGCTTCGATGAACACCCAGCACGCTTGACCGGGAAATATACCAGAACCTTGTCTCCTACCTCAAACGTTTCGAACGAGACTTTAGCGTCGTGGTATAACTTCTGTCGCTTCATAGAAGCCTCCGTGTTCCTACGAACTACCCTGTGTGCTGATTCAAGCTTGTCTTGAATCTCCCAAACCCATTCATTGACTGGGATTTGTTTGAATTTGGTGGGCATCTCATACATGAGATCCAGAGGGGTACTAGCTTCTCTTCCCAGCATCAACTGATTCGGGGAGAACCCAGTTGTCTCATTCTCGGTTGAACGGTAAGCCATCAGCACATATTGCAAGTGCTCATCCCAGTCTTTGTGATGTTCATCTACATACGCACTGAGCATGGTAGTTAACGTCCTGTTAAACCTTTCAACCATCCCGTCCGACTGGGGATGATACGGGGTTGTTCTTGTCTTCTTGATTTGTAGAAGCGAACACATTTCTGAGAAGAGGGCGCTTTCAAACTGTCGCCCTTGATCTGAATGTATCACTCGAGGCACTCCAAATCGAGTGACCACCTGTTCCAGGAGAATGGAAGCAACAGTCTTGGTTTCCATGTTTGGCATCGGATGACACTCCATCCACTTCGTGAAGTAATCGCCAATAACAAGTATGTACTTGTTTCCCCGCTCAGTCATTGGAAGCTCCCCAAGAATGTCCACTGCTATCCGTTCCATTGGAAACCCGCTTCTTGTGATCCCCATCGGAGCACGTTTCGACTTTGTAGGGTCCTTTCTTTTTACACAGGCCTCGCATCCATTCACATACGTTCTGACATCATTACGTAGGCCTGGCCAATAGAAGCCCTGCCGGACTCTAGCAAGTGTCTTTTTCATCCCCAAGTGACCTGATGCACGGATATCATGGGAGTGTTTCAGCACCTCCCGTCTCAATGTTAAAGGCACAATTCCTTGCAACACATTTTTTCCGTTTTCAGAGTTCGTACACCTTCGCATGACTACACCTTCATGCACCTCAATGCACTCGAACTGTGCAACAAGAGACTTCATGTAAGCGCTTTCAGACTCCAAGTCTTTGCGCTCTGGGCATTTCCCAGATTCAATCCACTGCTTTAATCGTGTTATGTCTTCATCTATTTCCTGGGCACTCTTAAGATCGACAGTTGAGCATTCCACTTGTGCTATCCTGTCAGCCACAATGCAACTGTCTTGCCGCCCACACTGTCTGCATATCCGTCTGCTTAAACTATCAGCGTTCCCGTGATATTTGCCAGGTCTATGCTCTATCTTCATGTCATAGGATGACAAAACTTCCAACCATCTTGCAAGCTGTCCCTCTGGATTTTTGAAATTCAACAGCCATCTCAATGAGCTATGATCCGTCCGCACAAGGAAAGGCTTGCCGTACAGAAAATGGCGAAAGTGTTTCACGAAGCACACTACAGCTAAAAGTTCTTTCCTCGTGACATAATACCGCCGCTCAGACTTTGAGAGTGTCCGGCTCGCAAATGCAACTGGTCGCTCGACTCCATCTACTTTCTGAGATAAGACAGCTGCCACTCCATTTTCGCAAGCATCAGTATCTAGAATGAACTGTCCGTTGAAGTTTGGGTGAGCAAGCACGGGCGCCTCAGTCAAGCATCTTTTCAACGTGGCAAAGGCAGTTCGACAACTCGTGTCGAAGTCGAATTTTTCTCCCTTTTCAGTCAGTCTGTGAAGAGGCTTGGCAATCTTGGCGAAATCGCGAATAAATCGACAATAGTACCTGCACAAACCAAGGAACGACCGCACCTCGCGAAGACACCTAGGTTCCGGCCACTCTCTTATGGCTTCTACCTTTGCAGGATCTGTCCTTATGCCATTCCTAGACACAATGTGACCGAGATACTGAACCTCATCTCGGAACAGCTGGCATTTCTTTGGCTTCAATTTGAGGCCTGCTGAACTGAGTCTTGTGAAAACTTGGTCGAGATTATGAAGCATTTCCTCAAAAGTCCGCCCGTGTACAATTACATCGTCTAAGTATATGAGGCATATTTGCCAATTCAATCCAGCCAAGACTGTCTCCATCAGGCGTTCAAAGGTTGCTGGGGCATTGCACAGGCCAAAAGGCATGACTCGAAATTCAAACAACCCTTGTCTGGATGAAAACGCAGTCTTCTCTCTGTCCGCCTCATCAAGCTCTACCTGCCAGTACCCTGCGTTAAGGTCCAGGCATGAAAACCACTGTGCACCCGCCAACTGATCAAGAGAATCATCGATGCGTGGAAGCGGGTATGAATCTTTTAGGGTCACATCATTCAAGCGCCTATAGTCAACACAGAAGCGCTTTGTGCCATCTTTCTTGGTAACCATCACGATACCACTTGCCCAGGGGCTTGTAGACGGCTGAATAATTCCACGCCGAAGCATGTCGGAAATTTGTTCATCAATGTCGGCGTTCAAGTACACAGGGGCTCTTCTAAGCGGCTGCTTAATTGGCTGAGCATCACCTGTATTTATCTTGTGTCTAACAACTCCGGTTCTACCCAAGTCCTCATCGCTGGTCGAAAAGGCCGACGAATGCCTGGTCAACAGCTCGGCAACACTCTTCTGTTGCTCTGGCTCCATGCCTTGGACAGAACGTGAGTACAGTTCGTGTAAATGCTTTGGAACGTCGGTACGCTTATTCAGACTGCGATGCCCCAATTCGACCAGAACTGGACTAAGGCTCGCCACAACAGTGTTCTGATGGAGTAGTTGATCCTCCTCTGACACATTCATTATACGGACAGGAACCATTGAAGACCCATCAACCAAGGATCTGGCTACCAGGGACGTTCCTTTCTCTAACATTTTCTTCGAAGGTTCTACCAAGTAAGGTCCAGTACAATCATTTTTATACGCAAGTACGCTTCCCTGCACAACAACCTCTGTTCTAGCAGGTATCAGTGTGTCTTTTGAAAGACGTACTCGGTAACAGCCTCCACTGAATGCTCTTTTTAGCTGTAACAATTTCCCCCTTACTTCGATCTTCTGACGCACTAAATCAAGTTTGCAACAATGAGCTTCCATGAAATCCAGGCCGAGAAGAAGATCACAGTCAATATCAGCCACGACAACCTTTGTAGTCAGGACTTCATCTCCAATCCCCACCGATAGCTCTGAGATACCTTTTACTCGCAACGGGTCCCCTGATGCGGTATACAACTCTGTATTATATGACATCAACGTGCTTCTTGCTTCCTGCGTGCCAACATCCCACACCCGTGACGATAGAACAGATATTGAAGCACCCGTGTCTATCAATCCAAGTAAGCTTACTCCTAGGCATTTTGCGGGGAGGTATAATCCACTGCCGATCCTACTAACACTTTCACGCGGATTCTTTTGCTTTAAAGATGGAGCCTGAGGTCTTTGTCCCCCTCTCCGTCTGAACCTGGTAGGGCAATTCCTCAATACGTGCTCTTTAGAGCCACAACCATAACACCGACGCTCTAAGCCTTGACGCGCCGCACGTTCTGAATTTTGTGGTGTATATGCTCTTTTTTTTCAGAATATTCAGCTCTTTACTCATTTCTTGCATGAAGGTCTGAAGCTTCTCCATCTTCTCGAGCAATACATTCTCACTACTGGACACGTGTACGATGCCCTGCCCATCAACCTTCGCTCTCTCGGCTTTGTTGAAAGCCTCTAACTCCACAGCATGGCGTATTGCGTCGTTGAGGCTTACTGGCCGTGACTGCTTCACACGGAGCCTCATCTCAACATTATGCAGAGCATCCAGAAACTGCTCTTTGGCCAATGTCTCCCTCACGTCCATGGGAGCCGACGGGTAAGCGAGGTTTGTCAGCCTTCTAATATCTTGGCCTAACTCAGCAAGACTCTCTGAAGCCCGTTGCCTGCGCTCCCTCAGTTGTACTCGATACAACTCTGTCTGGTTTGGTGGAGCAAATCGTTCCTCGAGAGCTAAGACAAGCGAGTCATAGTCTCTCGCGTTCCCAGCTAGATTGCTCAAGACGCCCTGTGCCTGGCCTCTCAGTGACACTGCCAGATACAGCCCTTGCTCCACATACGACCATCCATTGATCTCCGCACAAGTTTCAAAGTGTGCCTTGAAATCTCGCCACGAGCTGACACCATCGTATGTCGCTGCTTTCACCCGTGTAACTGGCTTCGTTGAGGCCTTTGGCCGCCGAAATGTGATGTTGGCTTCATTGATCCCATGCAACGGAGTCACCAGTGAGTCTTTAGTCCTCCCTGCAGCCTCTGGCGTCCTGGGGACATCAATGCTGATGATACTGGGAGCTCTGGCTTCTACATACGCCGGGATTTCTGGGAGCCTACGTTTCTGTTTGGCGTCAGTTGTCCGAGTCGACAACAGCTCTGTATGACTCCCGGGACGCGGCGTCATTTGTGCCTTCATTTCCGCAACCTCACATCTAACAGACAGCAACTCCGCCTCTACTCTTAGGCTTGCATTCTCCAGTTTGATGCCCTCGTGCTCTAGCTTCAACGAAGCTAACTCTTCTTCTAAACGTGACAATCTATCATCGCTCCCCTCCATATTGAAGCCTGGGCGTGACAAGTATGGATGTCACAGTATCCCACCGCTGCCACCAATTATTGTAACGTGCCGAGCGGGGCACGAGTTGCTGGGCGCACACACACAGACGGTTTCAATACGACCTAGCTATACTACGACCTAGCTATACAAATAAGACTAAGTATGCAAAAACTATACACGATCTGCCTGATCTCAAGTGAAACCTATGTGCGCCCGAGCCCTACGAAGTAACGGAACAATACAGAATGGAGGGAGCCGACACACACCAAGCCTACTTAGCTAACAGAATCCTACCTAGCACACTAACGCAACACATACAATCACAAAACATACAATGCCAGGCACGCACGCTCCTAGTGCAGGATTAAGCGCGGCCTCCCTTCTCGGGGCTTGTACGGCCGCCTTCGCGAACGATCCCACTGCCGTTGCCCACTCGAAGCCTGACCGGCTTGCACCAACAAGCTAAGAGCACCAGCCCTCTTCAGCTACCGGATTAAGCGCGGCCTTCCGACTCTGGGGCTTGTAGACGTGCCAAAGCCCACTGGAAGCTTGACCGGCTTGCACCTGCAACCTCAAAAGGCCAGATAACAGAAGCCTGAATCTCGGACCGCTTATGACTAACCAAGCGATGGTCAGCAAGCATATGAGAGTTTCCTCTCGCATCTCTCGACTTGCAAAAACTGCAATTATATATCCAGATTTAGTTTTACGTTCCGACAGGTAGATTGTACTATCTAGAACATTGGACAATTATTAAAGGGGAGTAATTCCATATCTCGGGCGGTATATTTGTATAAAGGGAAGTAATTACCTGACTCGGGCAAACTCGTTACTTGCATCGCTTAATTTGCACTACACTTATATGGCGTAATGATTTTACAACTTTGAGCTCAAAAAAAAAAATACGATTCCTTCTAACTTGGAAAGTGTAATTAATTAAGGCTCAACACTATCGGAAACACTGTCCCTGTAACGCAGCATCCATGAACCCGTTTCCATCTAATTTGTGTATACCGGACCTGGTAGCGCAATTGGCAGAGCGTCGGGTTCGATCCAGGGCAGTGACATACCAGTGACATACCTAAGTCGTTAAAATGATAGTGATATAGCTTTCTTGCTAACGCTCAATCAAATATAAGGGTAGTTCCACAAATGGTTGACCCAGTGTCAGGATAATGTGAATGGGTGTGGTATCATGCCAGGTGTTCACGGCAAGTCTGAAACCCTTTCCACGTAGTTTGTTGTATATCTTAACAATTTTGATCTCAAATCTGAATCCATCTTGAAGTTAGTTTAACTGGTTACCAACTTTTAAACTAAAGTTGGAACATTTTTTCATGTACCTTGGTGAACAAATTAACAACTTGGTGCTAAAGTCTGAAATCTTTTCTATGTTCTAGACGGGTTTTCGCACATAGAAGTTTAAATACCTTTAGCTAGGCATGAGACAGTGTTTCATGTAACTTGGCATAGAGAAAAAACAAAACAAAACGTTGAGCTGAATTCTCTGCCAGTTTTTATTTGATCATCATCATAACCACCGTCACCACCTCCTCATCGTCAGCATCACCACCGTCACCACCTCCTCGTCGTCATCATCCCTTTATCTGACCAGGCAGCTCAATATAATAGAACAGAACAGATGTTTATTTTATGGCTTAGGCATAAGAGCTTATCGTCACATAAACAAAATATATACGATGCATGCAAACATGGTGATTATATCAGTAAACGATAGTGTAAATCAGAATACATGTAGGTGAGAGCGACATAAACATGGTAATCGAATGTTAAATAGAACTTTTATTACATATGTAATGAATACTTCCAAACAATATTTTAACTATATAAAGAACTTCTATATTTAAATGCATGTTTACAGTAAAAAACAAGACTTTTAATAATAAAGTGTTTTTCAAATGTAGTTAAATAAATGCATACATGTTAGGTCTATTACAAAAAATTGTGTATATTTATGAGGCCGGGTAACCGATACAACTGACAATACGACAGTTGCCTTCGAGTTGTCTTTCTTATATACATATGTAAGTCATTCTAATAGATTGTATTTGGAAAATAATTTGTTGTTCATTTGGTTTATCGTTCCACCAACAGCATTTCAGTTATCTGGAGACGGTGTCCACTTGAAGCAGATATAGTGCTGCCTTCACTGTATATAGCATGCCGTAATCACCTGGCATGATACCATACCCAGTCACATTAATCTGACGCCGGTCAACCAGTCGTGGGACTACCCTTATATTTCCTTGAGCGTTAGCAAGGGAGCTTTACCACAACCATTTTTACGACTTTGGTCTGTCGCGGCCCGGGATCGAACGCGGGGCCCCCCGTACCCGGAGCCGACGCTCTACCGATTGCGCTACCAGGTCCGGTTGGAAAATAGTTAATGGAATGGGATTTACTGGCTTTTTTGCCGATACTGTGCAGCGACATTTCTATCATTATAGCACAGGGGCACTTATGAGGTGCCCAGGTACTGAATCCGGCCGGGCCATTACGCCTGACACCGACGAGTCAGGCGTAATGCTGTCCCCTTAGCCCCGAGCGTTAGGAGGGAAGCCACTAATACCAACTTTAAAGTCTTTGGTTTAACCCCGCCGGGGTTTTAACCCGCGACCTCCCTACGCTCTACCAGTCGAGCCACTGCGGCCGGTGAAAATCGTTTCTGTTGAGGGTGATCAATATACAACACTAATATACAATGCACATGTTCTTTTATTTTTATCAATAATGTTTACCTGAAAATATTTTTAATTCTAATTAATTTAAAAAATGAATATGAACATATATTGGTGAACAAATGTGATACATCTGTTTTATAACCGTCACACAAACATGTTATCATTTTGTATTCATATTTAATAGGTAAGTTCAATACATTTTTTTGCTTAACTCAGTATCCATGTCACCCATCGTCAGTAAACATGAAACACCTATGCACAAAATACAAGACCCGGTACGCATCTATGATAGCCGTGTGTGACACTTCACAAAAATTGGCAATTAAGGTTAATTAATTAATTCTAATTAACCTAATTAATTCTAAATTAAGACTTCAATGCTTACATGTGTGGGAGGTAACTCAACTCTACCAGCCAGGAATGGATCAAGGGGTGGGAGGGGGGATGCATCCCCCCTCACCCGCAAACACCAAGGTCAAGGTGTAGAGTTGTGAAAACACATACATGTAAGCTTAAAAAATGCTGAGCTTTTAAAGTGCTTAGGTAGAAATTAGGGTCCCTTACTGTGTATATACATTCATAAACCCCCACCACCACCGCCACCACGACTGACAAAATTTTCTGGATCCGCCCCTGCTACCAGCCTGTTCGTGTTATCGTGAGCCCTTAGCCTATATACTGGGTGGTACTGTTGGAACCCTGATTTCAAGTAGATATTGTCAATTTATCATTACTAATGTTATTAATCAATTAACATATTGAAACATAAATTACTAACAAATATTAGGGCATATATAACAGACAGGCCCGGATCTCGGATTTTTAAACTGTGGTGGGGACGAACACCAAGTGGGACGGAGGCGGAAAATCCCCTTTCGGTTGTTTTAGCAAAGGCAGATAAAATCCATTCCGTAAATTTTCATTGGCGGACAACCCCCTCCGTCCCACCTCCAACTACTAACCTCTCGTATTTTTTTCAAAGCGATGACGCTGACCTGTGTTCCATGTGGTTCTGGGGATCGCTCCCTTATAACATCTGTGTTTAAAGACGGAGATCCCGTCTTAATTCTTAAATGTATCTAATGCATTAGAGCATCTCGAACTAGCGGCCCTTGATAATTATGACGGTTGCCCACGCAACGCGCTATTTTCAGGATTTCTGGTGGTTGGGGGGGGGGGGGGGGGGGGGTATCCTGTTTGGTCAACCAGTTAAGTCAATAAGTCTTGCTAAAATAATTTATTTTCATACTTTCCTAAGTTGATTTGCTACATTTGGGAGACGTATTAAATGATCAATATTCCGATATAATATTTTAACACTAATTGCATGGTGGCCAAACATAAGCAATTATGGTTTCAGAACTGCAAAACAAAGACAAGTCATACTTTTATTATGACAATGGGTTCATGAGAAGCATTCGCCGGGATATTTCCTTACATAACTGTAAATGATATGACCAACGTTAAGTTTAATTTCACGGTGACAGGACACTAGCATCGAAGAGGTAAAACGCTGCTGCCCCACCGTTCTTCTGTCTGGATTTTTAATAAATCTCATAGACAATTTTGAGCGTTCGCAGCTGGCTGAAGCCACGGACGGTAGTTACAAAAGAATTAATATCTTTGTAATGTTCGGATACTTGAGTTTATACGTTTATACGTTTGACTTATTGCTCCGAGAATCGATCCGGCGGCCTTCTGTTCCGTAAGCCAATGCTCTACCAGCACACCACGGCGCACTATATGTAATTTCACATGTACTTTTAACGAGTTTCAATTTCATCCAAACTGAATTTTACCTTCTATGATTTACTTAATAATAATCAAATTGTGTCAGATCTACAAATTAATAAAAGAAACTGATAATACAGGGGTGTTTGAGTAAATCATTACTATATCGGGTATGATAATGATAGATCTGATGTTCATGTACGTAGGCCTACTCAGCTGAGTTATCAAAACTTCTTTGTAGATTGCAAATACAAACTTTTCAAGGCTTCCAAAGAAAAAAATAAGAACAGAACATCTTACCTTCTTTCTTTATCTTTTTCTGCTAAAAAAGAACGTTTTTTGGAGTTTCGCACATTTAGCTGGCGCTGCAATTTTGTTGACCAATCAGGAAAAGTTGAAAAAAAAAACAGCGGCAAGTTTAAACTGCGGAATTACGAAAAGACCTGAAAGACCTACTTCTGAACTGAACACACAATGTGGTATTTTTTGAAACTAGATCTATTTATGTTTTGCTATTAAATCTTGTATTTCATTGGTAATAATGTTTATAAATAAGAAATATAAGTATTTAAACTTTTTAACGTGCGTAAATAACTGTATAGTCCGGGAATTCTAAGGGCGGGGGGGGGGGGGGGGGGGGGGGGGGGGGAGGGGGGGGACGCACCATTAAGTAATAAAGTAATAAAGTAAAGGTAAACTGAACTCACCGCACCTTGAGCTTCATAAAACTATCACTTACAAATCACTTTGAAAACAATCTCTAAGTCAAAACACAAAATGGCCGAAGTTCCATTTCACACTCTTGAAAGTAAGTAAAATTCCACATCCAACGTAGATATTACATCAACTGTCTACAATTAGTTTCTAGCTAGCCAAATATGTTTATATCTTACCATCCTGGGATTAAATAACATCTATGTACGCAATGTTTACAGTTTTACAAAAGACATTCACCGTAGGGTTACACCAAACTCAACAATTTGTCTTGCCTTACACAACACGTGTAGCACGTGCAGACCTTATGGCTAAGGTCTAGTTTTTTTCGCACTATGAATTAGTAGTCGCGTAACTCCCTTTAACTAATATAAGTTAAACGTATCGCGATAATTATGTTCATAGTGTTTATTCGGAAAGCGTAACCCAGGTGTCCTCGGTGCAGTGGTTAAATTGTTTGGTTTTAAAACTATATTTCGCGGGTTCGCACCGTGTTGTAAGTGAAATCTTTTGCAATATATATATATATTTCTTTACATTGATTGTTTATGTTTTTTTATCATTTATTTAAATTTTGTTTTAGTGCATGTTTTACATTATTTACATTTATAAAAAATAGAAAATGTTCCGACGCCAAGTCTCGAACCTCTTACCTCAAGGTCTCGAGCTATAAGCAGTAACCACTGAGCCAAAGCGGACATTGTACGCACTATCTGTATTGAAGCAATGATATCATGGTATACATGCTATTTTTATATCGAGAGTTTTCCGAGTATTAATTAATTGTGTGCAATTAATTGCATGCGTGAAATCGCATGGATATTAGACAGGTTTAACAAAAACTACACTTTACCACAGTCACCAGTCACTAGACACGCTGTTCGTCATTTGTTGTCGTCTGCTTTCTTTATATTCTGATAGATTTAGATGGGAAGGGATTCGCTGAAAGCAAAATAAAAGTTTTAATTTAGTTATTTGATATGAAGTTTATTGTAATGCAATTAAAATACATGTACATGTATCTTAAATAGAATCGAACATCAGTGTAAAATATTACGTAGGCAACGGTGTGAATGATTTCAATGACTTTACAACATTCCTTTTAAAACGTGCACTTTTTTCCGGACCATAGATCTCCAAAATATATTAAATATTTATAAATATCAAACTTTCGTTTGTGTGATGAATGACTAACAAACTAGTATTTCATTGGTCAATACGTTTGTTTAAGAGGGGTGTCGATTATGATTAAAAGAGAAAGGGCTGCAAAAGAAGGGTGCCGAAAGAGAGAGAGACAGAGAGAGAGAGACAGACAGGGACAGACGTCTGACAGACAGACACAGAAAGGGTTGGGGGAGGGGGGGGGGAGGTAGGAGAGAGAGAGAGAGAGAGGGGTGGATGTAAGAAGTTATACTATGAACATATAAAAACGGAACGACAAACAAACAATATATAGACGGGGTGTGGTGTACGCTAGATGAGCAAACAGGTTTCACTTAGTTACAAGTGTTAATTACAAAACAAAACAAATGATTTACATAAAGTACTAAAATGAATATTAGTAAAACGCAACTTTAAGTCTTCGATACAGCTGTATATAAATCTAAGAACAATCACACTTTAAAATATTTGATACAACTGGCTATACATTAATATTTTGTAAAACTAGCCAGTTTAGAACCCATGGAATGAAAGACGAGAAGATTGTGTCAAGAACAATCGGAACTCCTCGGGCAATTCCGAGGTGTTCCGATTGTGTCAAGAAATAAGGTAGTAAACTCTGGTTACGCCCCTTTACCTACAAATTGTTCATATTCGACACATGTGTGCCTAGTACTGTCTATACAAGTTCGCCTACCGGCAATGTTGAAGAACTGTTTTCAGGACCGGATCCAGAATCAAGGACAAAAGAAACACAGTTCAAGACAAAACTTTCACGAGACTAAGAATAGGTGCTAGTTATACTTTCAATGTAATAGTTTGTCACAGAAGAAAGTGCTAGACCAAGAAAGTGTATATATTGTTATCAAGAATAATCATTTGAACACATTCTATTCAGCTGTGTGCAACACGAAACAACCAGAATTTTTAATCAAAACTGATTGTTGTTTACTATTATGTAAATGTGAATGACATAATTTAAAAAAAATCTTCTATCCAATTTTGAATTTAAGGATATGGTGTGTAAAATTTGCATTTAAGATGACCCTTATAAGACATACGAAAACTCCAAATATTATGCTATATCTTCTTTATGAGAAGTGTTTAGCGTTTTTTTTAAGGTTATTAAGATTTGTAATGGTAGGTCGAACATCAAATTGTGTTAATGCCGCCCTACGTTTACGAATAGATGTTTACACTCTTCATTAAACCAAGGCTTATTATTAACCGGCTCTTAAAATGGTGATTTTTCAAAAATCAATATATTTAAAAGTCTTACCCCTCAAATGTGTTCCATTTGGTGAGAAAACATTTTGTGGAAAGTTTAAACAATATATTTTAATATTTAGAGGTAGCTCAATGACCTTGAAAATCGAAAAGAAAAAAATCAACAAAATGTCTTTATTTTTTATATATAATTTATTTTCAACTGTACATCACTTTTTGTTCAAACAGTTTACAATACTTTAGTCTAAAAGTTTCCACCAAAACTAAACAGAGTTTTAGGGCACATTAGTAAGTGTTTGTTTCCTGCTATGCGGATATAATCTCTTGTGTTCCTCAACGACTTGCAGTAGGAACTGCAGTTGAGTTTCATTTTTGGTTAACAGTCCACTATACTCCTGAATCAGAGCAACACCACGCTCAGCTTGATCATTTACAACTCTTAGAGACTCCAGTGCTTCTCTTGCTTGTTTGTAATCGTCTCTTTCCATTATTTGAAACAGTGTCATAGACCTTAGTGTAACAGAGTCCTGTAGGTTGTTGCCTGGGAGTGATTTAAGATCAATTGATGCTTTCTTGGAATGGTCATGTTTTTCATCTTGGTCATCGTCCATCTTTAACGCCTCAAATAAACTTCGTTTTGTTGCGGAGCTGACATCACAAAAAAAAAAAAAACGCCAGGCCGACAAGTTGTGGAGACAGGTACCATAAGTGGTTGGATAATTTCCATGCTGTTGCCTTCGAGATGTTTTCATGAATTGATTTGTACTCAAGAAGTAACTTCAATAATTGTGATTCATTAGAAGGTGCACATACTGCCTGAAGTGATGAGAACGAACTACAAACACACACACGTCACGCAATCCTCGTTCTTCTGCAGGGGTAAGCTTGAACTGAGCCTTGAACATCCAGATTTTGAGACTGTATATAACCTTGGACACCCAACATGCATGGTGAATTGCACCTGGTGACATAAATGACACTCCACGTGCAGGAGCTGAACCAAGAAACACGACCACAAGTTCCAGGAATTCTTTATAGTCGTCCGTTGGCAGCTTCTGTTCAAGATACGTGCTGGCGTAATGTATGGTGCTTTGTCGTATGTCTTCCACAAGACTTGCCACATCAGAATATGCAACGCCTGGTTCATACTTGTTTGTGTCAACAGATGTCCAGTGTTCCTGGAAACGTTTGAAAAGAGAGGAAGATGAGCTCCCCATGCACACTTGGAACACTGCTCCTATGATAAGTTCCATAATGTGACGCCTACAAGCCAGCGACAAAAGCTCTTTCCCAAGCTTTAGATCTAGAAGAACACAGGCACCAGCAAGTCTACCAGTGTTGGAGCTAGTGGTGTCGAAAGACATGGCTTGAACCCTGTTGCCAATTTCCCAGTCTTCAATTGCCTCAAATACAGCAGCAGCCTGGGCTGCACCAGTCTCAGATTCAAGCTTAGCAACATTCAGTAGTTGTGAAAAAAAATTCCTGTCACTTACAGAGGTAGGCGGACAACCTTTTTCTTTTCCAGTCAAATCTTTTATAAACTTTCCATCCCAGTGAAAAGAGGAACATTACTCTGAAAATCCTTTATTACTGCAGCTCTCTTTTGCCGAAATTCCGATCTGTTTCTTCTTATTGTGGATCTGTTAATAGCAAGTTCATTTGGGCCCAAGCTTTTTGCTGTTTCGGTAATGACCATTGTAGCCTGTTGGTCTGATACTTTAGTACGGTCCAGAGTCAATAGTCATTGCAAGTTCTTGTGTAATAACACTTTTTCGCCCTCGTTTTCTTTTAACTCCACGAATAACATCAACCTAACAGCCTATACACATTTTTCATCTAATTTGTCACCTTCTTGAAGAAATAAGCTCAGCTGTTGAACTATCTTCCATTTTGCGTCTTCTAGTCTGCACTGCTTTTTTTTCTTTGTGCTGCCCTTTTCTCCTTATCAGCTAGTGCTTGATCTACTCCGACCATTGATCCTCTTTTTCCTTTTTCACGCTGGGCTAGCAAAAAATCCTTATCTTCTTGTAATACTGATGGACTGGTTAGAGCGTTGGCATGAGCAACATCAAAAAGATCATCAAGCTTGGAAACAAAGTCTGCCTCTTTTGCAGGTTGAGTTGGTGAATTGGTTCGACCTTTGTTTTTCTTTAAAATTTTCCACTCTTCAAACACTTTTTCAAGCTTAGTTTGAGAGTTCTGGTGATCCTTTATTGGAAGTCTAGCTTTCAACCAAAACTTTGCTATTCTGTAATAGTAACTGCTGACGATTGTCTTATTGTTTGTTTTAGTTCAATATGGTGATGTGGAAAAAGTCCAAGAGTCATACGCAATGATGTTAGCTTGCTGTCCGTTAAAACGGTTACAGTTTCTCCAAGAAGATACAACTTAGTTTTGAATCTTGTTGCCTTTGCCATTGTTTATATCTGAAAGTAATGTACATTACAGATAAAAGTTCTTCATTCTGAATATTTTATTGACACTTAATTGTGTGTATCATTATTATTATTATTATTATTATTATTAGTAGTAGTAGTAGTAGTAGTAGTAATAGTAGTAGTAGTAAATAATCATTATCAAAATATTGTTATCTGAAACTTTTAATATACTGTTTTGTTCAACATTCAAGTTAACTTGCCAAAAGAAGTGTGTTTACAAGACATTAAGAAGTAAATTACATTATACTTGCTTGGTAAGCATCAGCTTAGAATCCACATTCCTTTCCTGATCATTCACAAAGCATCATTGTGCCATAATTTTAAATCATCTTTAATTTGTTCACACGGATAAATGTTTTTATATTTATAGCTGAATAAAGATAGCTCATGTATAATGTTTGCTTTCAGTGCTCTGCTGCTATTCTGTTCTGAGTCCCCACTGGAACTGGTGGTGTTTGTACTTTGATCTCTCTCATATTCTGTCATCAAACCATAATTGAATAATAATAATGTGTGTTATTCAAGTTGTAGGAAATGTCAATTCTGCAATCAGTTTGTAATACAAACAAAATCAAAACCACTGAAGCTTCACATAATAATATCCTGATTTTTTCATCTAAAAACAAGAAAACCTAAAATTTTAATGTCATTGAGCTACCTCTAAATATTGTTTAATTGTGCTTAAATTTGGCCAAATATGTTTTTTTACATAATGGAACACAATTAGAGGGTAAGAAACTAAAAAATGTCGCAAAATAAGGACCACCCTACTTATTATGTTTTGATTTAGTCGGGGTCATAGGTATACACCTTTCTGCAATATGTGCAAAATGCTCTAAATAAATGGCATGATACCGCTGCTGGTCCAAACGACATACCGTACAAATTTTTAAAACATTTACCAAATCGATCTCTAAACTTACTTCTGTCAATCTTTAATGAAATTTGGATATCCGGTAAGGTACCCGATTCTTGAAAAAATGTTCATAAACAAGGTAAAGATCAAACATATTCTCAAAGCTATAGACCTATTGCTCTGAAGAGCTCTATTTGTAAAACCTTAGAACGAATGATCAATAATGGACTCGTCTGGTATTTTGAGTCCAACACCTTAATTTCAGAATATCAAAGTGGATTCTGACACCAACGTAGCACAGTCGATCGTCTTGTTCGTTTAGAAACACTCATTCGTGATGCCTTTATCAAGAAGGAACACCTTAGAGCCGTGTTTTTCGATCTTGAAAAGGCTTATGACACGACTTGGAAACATGGGATTTTAAAGGATTTAGGTGACCTTGGTCTCAGGGGTCGTTTACTAAATATTCATTGACAGCTTTCTTTCTGACAGAAATTTTCAGGTCAATATTGGGTCCACTCTGTCATCTGTTCATAAACAGGAACAGGGTGTCCCCCAGGGTAGTATTCTGTCTGTTATCCTTTTTAACAAAAAATAAATAATATTGTAAAAACCCTTCATGAAGGGGTTGACTGTTCATTTTTTGTGGACGATTTCTTTATTTGTTACCGCTCTAAAAATGAGCACAATTGAAAGACAATTACAACAATGTCTAAATAACATAAATAATAAAAATGGAGCAACACTTACGGTTTTTAATTTAACCAAAACCAACTGTATACATTTCTGTCAGAAACGAGGTCTTCATATTGACCCCGAATGGTTTTTAACTGAAAACCAGGCTATAAATCTAAGCCTTGATTTCATTTCAGAACATTCTGGTGAAAAATATGTTATATTTTCAGACCCATTATCTGTATTGCAAAGCATAAATTCACTGAATTATTCAAATCCACATGTTCGCACTGTTTTTGTCAAACTTCAAAGTTTATATGACACTAACGAAATCTCCTTCTGATGGCTTCCTAGTCATGCAGGCTTCCGAGGAAACGAAGATGCAGACAGGGGTGCAAAATCTGCCTCAGCACTCACTGAGACAGATCTTTGCATCCCACACACTGATTTTAAATCACTTAATAACCGACATATTTTAAACAAGTGGCAAACAAGTTGGGACAGTATTGTTTGTAACAAATTACACGCAATTAAGTCTAACGTTGGTGCCAATGTCTCTGCTTGCAGAGAAGGTCGACGGGAAGACATACCTCTTACCCGCCGTCGCATTGGACATACTAGATTAACTCATTCATATCTCCTAAAAGAGAAGTTCAACCTGTATGTGTTCCTTGCCAGGAACCACTAAAAGTCAACCATATTTTGTTGCAGTGTATCGACACAGACCATGTTCGGTCGAAATATTTTAATGTCAATAATATGTATGAACTGTTTAAGACCGTGTCGGATTCTAAACTTGTTTGCTTCTTGAATGAGATCAATATTCTTAATAAGTTATACATTTTTAAACTGTTTATTTAGTGAACGTATACATTTTAAACCGTTCAATATATTAACCTGTTTTCAATTATACTGCACATTTTTAACCAGATAGATTTGTATATTTTTCTATATTTTACTCACATAGTTAAGTTTAGCCTGATTGTGCTATATTCACAGTAAACCTTGTATTCGGCGCCGTATGGCCTGTTAAGTGTCGATGTGCCGTAAAACCCAAATAATAATAATAATAAAGAAGTCTGAGTCTCAGGAGATTCCGATACCTTGTTTTTGGAAGGAATGATGACTTTGTCAGAAGTTTGGTAACCAGTCGGGACCTCATACTGGGTGAAATTGTCATTGTGCACTGAGATGCTTTTTTTGGTTGCTGAGGCATATGTTGCGCCACTAGCAGGAGTTGCCCTGTCTTTTGCCAACTTTCTGGCTTCTGGAAAGGTGATGTTATTTGTGTACTTTATTTTAGGTACTTCCTTTTCTAGTCTCCAGGCAGGGCAATCCCTGGATTTGGTCTCATGTGGTCCAGCACAACTTACACATTTAAGCGGGTTGGGACATACCTCTTCCCTGTGCTGGGCGGACACTTCACCGCAACGTTGGCAATGGTCGTCGTCCTTGCTCTGGGACTCGTGGTGGCAAAACTTCTGACAATGAAAACACTTAAGCGGATTGGGAATGTACACCTGCACTTGAGGTAACCGACCTTAGTAGAAGTAGGGAGTGCTGGGTTGGCGGAAGTTAAATCAAATGTATTTGTCGGAACTCGCCGGCCGTCCCTCAGGAATGAAATCCTGCGGACACCACTCACCTCCTGTGGCGTGAATTTCCTAAGGATTTTCATTCCTGAGGGACGCCACACATCTCCTGTGGCGTGAATTTCCTAAGGATATCTTCCTCCGACACCAGCAAGGTCAGGGCATCGAATAACTTCTTTCGACGAGTTCAGAGAAGAGTGGGGGTACGTTTTTACTTTTAAGGAACAGAAGTCAGTTAGTTTAAGAAGTTTATGAGAGTAAGTTTTACGATCAGTTTCAATTAGTAAGCACTCATTTTTTACTGAAAAAACACTGCCAACACCTTTGTTGGATTTTTCTATGCCAAAAGGTGATACTTTGGTTATCAGTTTTTTCGTCGATTAAACAACAATAAAGTGAGGAAAGCACGTGCTTATAGGTGTTTCGGTATCGGGATCTTATGAAGTAGGGATCGGGTCTTTGCATTTACGTTTTCGTTCCATGAGAGATTATTATAATTATTCGGCATCCTGGCTCACCATTATTAATTATTATTAATTATCAAACTTATATAGCGCCCTTTTCATGTACACGTTCAAAGGCGCTTTACAATGATATAAACTAATAACCAATTACAGCAATACAATTAAAATACTAAAACAACATTCAATAATAAACTACGACATACTAAGAACAAGAATATGAGACAATCAATTAAAATGTGGTATTAACCTAGTCGTTTGAAATTAAAATAATTGAATATCGACATCATATGATTAAAATATTCTAGCGAAACTTCTAAGATACTAAATTAAACAAAAATGTATTTTATAATCAACATTTTGAGTACTTGTCACTCTCTTAAAAGATATTAGCAGAATTAAAACAAATTGTAAAATTATGGTTGATATCATACAGTAGTCACACAGTTTTCTAAAATCACTGTCTCAGTTTATTCACGATAAAAATACTAATCATAGGCTTGTTTAAAATAGTGTTTTAAGTGCACGTTTAAAAGAACACAATGAGCTTGAGTCTCTCACACCTGACGGCAGATCGTTCCACAGTTTCGGAGCTGCATATTCAAATCGTTGGTCGCCATAGGTTACAGTTTTACTTGTTGGTATCACTAAAGTAAGTGCTTTGTTCTGAGATCGTATATCCCTTCGTGGTTTGTAAACACATAACATTTCTTCGAAATATTCCGGCGATTCTCCGTTTAAAGCTTTGTAGGCATGTGTTAAAATTTTGAACTGGATTCTGTATTGCACCGGAAGCCAATGTGATTCTTTAAGTACAGGTGTAATATGATCATACCGCGAAGTTCTGGAGATGATGCGGGCAGCTGTATTTTGAACAATCTGCAGTTTGTTGATTAATGTTTGAGGTACTCCATACAATAGTGCATTGCAGTAATCTAGGCGCGAAATGACCAATGAAGTGACAAGTTGTTTAGATGCATCAATTGTCAGATATTTCCGAATTCTGCCTATTTGTCTAAGATGAGCATAACATGATCTGCATACCGAATTGATGTGTTCTTCCATGTTCATGTTTGAATCAAAGATAGCACCTAAATTTCTAACATTGACCGATTGGTTTATTTTAGAGTCACCCACGCTTATCGATAGATCTTCAATGTCTTTGGAGTTATACGGAGATGAGAACATGATGACTTCTGTTTTATCAGTGTTAAGTTTGAGCATGTTTGCATTCATCCATATTATGTCTCGGAGACACGATTGAATGCGTTGTGATGTTTCTTCCTTAGAAATGTCATCTAATGGTTTGAAAGATAGATACAGCTATGAGTCGTCGGCGTAGAGATGGTATTGCAGTCCGTGATCTTTGCAAATGGCACCAAGTGGTTTAGTGTACATTGTATAAAATTTTGGCCCTAAAACAGACCCCTGTGGGACACTAAAATTAAGTGTGACCGGCTTTGACAGCACACCGTTAATATATACTGTCTGTTTTCTATCTTGAAGGTATGATGTTATCCACTCCAGTGGTTTTTCAGCAATTCCGAAAATATTTTCAAGTCTCTGTACCAAAGTTTTGTGATCTATAGTGTCAAAAGCTGCTGATAGGTCAAGCATAACTAAGAATCACCATCCACCTCGGAGCCCAACAAGGGGCGTTTTATGGGAGTGGATCTCCGAACTCCCAACGCCAGCGATACCAGGATGCGATTCTCCGACATGAAATATACTATAAAGCATACCAAATACCAGATTGATCCGTTAAGTGGGTGTCGACCGGCAGCTAGGTTATAGTTAATAGGGGAAAATATGAGAAAAGGAGTTTGCGGAACACGGTTTATTTGAAGACAGAAAAAGGTGTGGGTAGTCGGAGGCAAGAAAGTGGGACGAAAGGAAGTAAAAGCTAACCCAGCACCGGCCGAAGGGTTAGCCGATTGGGGATACAGGACGAGTACCCCACCCGTCTACCCCACACCTTAGGGCCAAAGTAGTGTGTTGGTCAGGGTCGACTTATGTTTCAATATCCTAACAAGCCAACAAAGGACTCAACCACCAGGATCCCCTCGTCGTAGAGATACTGGGTCGCCGCTCACGGCAAACAGGTGGGCTACCTTTGGAGGGTTCTTACCCCGCTACAGGTAGCGGCAGCCGCAGAATTCTAAGGCCCCTACCGGCAGGGCCGGCCTTTTTATTATTCATAAGGCATATATCGTTCTGGGCAATAATGTCCTCTAACGTTATATATATATATATATTGTTAAAATCAGAAAATCCCCACAACGGTTTATGTCCATTTAAGTCCCCTACAAGAATATTAAGGGGAAGGTAATTTATTTATTAACTCATCTAATTTTGATTTTGAAATATCTAAAGTAAGTAAGTAATAAGTAAATTGCATTAAAATTAGTTGTTAGACCTCAACAATTCCAATGTATTATTTAATTATTCATGGGATTTTAACACAAATATTTAAAATATTCTTATGGAGCTTTAACGGGTGACCTTGGCTTTTTCTCTGGCGATTTTGACTCATGACTTTTGTGGTAAGGTATGGATTGCTCACTAGTTGAGCACTCCATATCATCTTCGCCAGCGAGCGAGGTTAACTTGTTGCTTATTTTAATGGGTCATTTTGTTGACGTCCCGATGGAGGACCGATGTTGATTGTCGGTTTAATGTTTTTTCTTTGTGCCTTAATGTTGACTGCGTTGTTTCTTGTTGATCAGCTTCTTTTGCAATCGGGACCCCTCGGCGATTTCTTCGGAAATAGACCTCGGGAATCATATGCAGAGAAAGTAGTCCGTCCCTGATTGTGACCTCGCGTGATCCCTATGAACAATGAAATACGAAATTCTAAATACACACTGAAGAATAGGTAAGCATGAGATTTTCATTGTTTGTTTGAGTGTTTTAATGAATGATATTGAATGAATGAGTTATTGTTATGATTTTCTTATAAATAATTATATGATTAGATATACGACTGACCGTAATGGTATGCTTTTTAAGCTTTTACTTTGTTGAAGTGCGTGGTGGGGTAATGTCAACATTAACTTTTTAGAAAATATGATTTAATTGCCGGGCACTAGGTATTTAAACTCATTTATAATATTTTTTTGTTGTTAACAACTAAACAAACAATGTTGTGTTTAATGAAAAACAATAACTTGAAAGAACACAGCAAGGTTTATGCTTTTTAATTGATATTTTAGATTAGTTATTTTATGTTTACATTAAAATCTTCATAAGTAATTGTATTTGTCTTAAATTGTCATTGTTCATGACTTGCGCCTCCCTTATGTAGTCAGTATTGACTTTTGGCAGTATAAAGTTGAAGTTGACACTAAAAGCAGGATAGAATGGCTGAAGACAAAATTGCATCCTACATTTTTTGTAAATATCTGCTAAGAAGTTTGCCAGTCAAAACAGCCTCAAGTCAAAAATGTCCCATTTTCAGTAATATAACAAGTTTTGAAGCAATGTAATTTACTTTAAACCTCCAACTTAAGGCAGGTGCAAGACATGAACACTGATATTTTATTTGTCATACAACTACATTTCTGTGAATGAGTCCCAATTCTTTTTTTTCAGAGTATTCTCCAACAACTACTGCGTGTCACATCCCTCCATCTAGTGCTAATATGTCTGCTGATGGATCATACGAAAAGCACAGATGTTGCTTTTGTGATAAATTGGACGCCAATAGTGTAAATATTACCACTACCACACGAATTGACTTAAAAGTATTGGTCAACAAGTACTTTCCAGCTGCGTCTCAGCATGTCAGTTTGGTATGCAGGACATGCATTCGGCAAATGAGTACTTTCTCAGAGTTTCAAAGGTAGGTCTTGCCGGTTTTGACATAATCCAAGTTTTACCCATGACAATTTTAAAATCAAATTATAAAATGTGGTATGTTTGAATGAAAAAAGCATCAGTGTGCACTAGATAACACGTTTTTTTACATTTCTGTGGTTTGTTTAAATATTAAATATATATGATTGAACTTAAATCTTCCCAGTTACTTTGAGCACAACAAGTCAGTTTGTATGCATCACTTACTTCTAGATGGCTCTTTCCAATGTAACCTATATTCCCATAGCTAAGGAAAGAATTTTCTTGATGTATATGGGAAGATGGCACGGTTGTTCAGTGTATATAGAGTATTCACATGATAAACATAGTCAAAGCTGAAAAGCCACAACTTTTTTGCTTGCCTCAAAGTGAAAATCCCTGCTATTCTCTAGGTCACACTTTCTTCGAAGGTCGCCATTTTTAAACAAACGCGCTTAGGTAGCCGAATTACAACCGACCATATCACTGAATCTATAAATAGATGGTTGTATCACTACTATGGTTTACGAGGTTACTTTCCGAAAGTTACGGAAATGGCCGAGTTGTTACGATTGCTTCTTTTTCTTTAGTAGTTTGGGTTTCAGAAACTGACTGTGTTTTTGCGTCTTTCATGTTGACAGATTTTACACTGGATTTTATGACTGATGAATATGTTTTGCTGGAGTTTCGATTAGTTTTCTTGCTTCATGATAGGATATTCTGTTGACTGTGTTGATTCTTATAATTTCTTTTTCCTTTTCCAAGTTTCATAATTGTTTGAAAAATATTTTTTGCAGTCGCTTTCGTGATGGCCGAATCTTTGCCATTTGGAACATCGCATTGGATTTGGGATGTAAATTCCAACTTTTAATTGACAGTAAAGGACTTTATTGTTTGGGTGGTTGGGGAGAATTAAAGATCAGATTGATAGTATTTGTTTCAATTTGATTTCAATCCCTTTAAATTTTGATGGGTTTAGCTTGAGTAATTCCTTGATTTGCAAGATTGGCGACAATTTTTTCTTCAGAAACTCCAGCAAGTATTCTGTCTTGAATAACACCTTTTGGGAAGTTGAGTTTTGTCGGTTGTGAATAATCTTTTTGAAATAAGAAGTTGGTCTGATTGTGCTTTGCAAATAATTTCAACTAGTAAAGATCCGTTTCTTAATTTTTTGACAGATTGTAGTTTGCCAATTATAACTTTCAGGGATTTTTCTAAAACGAGTGGAGACATTTTTGATAAGGGTTCAAAAGCTGCGTTTGCTATTAGTACAATGATTTATGGGACAGTATCTATTAATGTTTCCTCATCAGAGTCAGTATCCAGGATATTCGATCGAAGACGTTTTAGGATGTTGGAAGCCATGAAGAAAGAAGAAAATTCAATACTAATGTTCCCCAACTACTTCTGAGTTCAACAAGGGGACGCTTATACGGAGTGAATCTCCAACTCCAAGAGCGTGGGCTACACAAGTGTTATCATCGAAAGGGTAGAGTACGCAGAGCGGTTATACCTTTCGATTAAACCATAAGCCACCGCTTTCTATGTTGTTATAGAAGAAAGTTAGGAAGAATCTAGCCCGGTTTGTATCAGAGAAGAAATGATATCTATTGAAAGAAAAGAAGTAGCAGTAACATAACCTAGGGCTCGGCGTGACCCGCCGATTGGTCGTACCGGGTCCATACGACCAACCGTCTACCCCGAATACGGGGTCAAGACGGTGTGTTACATCCCACGGGTGACTACGGATATACCGTAAAAACCCTAAGTCTTCGGCCAGCTTTAAATAATCATTTTTTATTGGCCGAAAACTTAGGGTTACAAAAAAATAATTATAAAAAACGTGGCCGAAAACTTAGTGTTTGTCCGCGTTGCCGATTATCCGAAAATTGGTACAGTATACATGTGGTTTATGAATTCAAATGCGTAACGAAACTTATTGTATTCCCTAAGATTAGAATAAATCTAAATTATAAGCCTTTTTGTATTTCATATTGATAGAATGCCGGTTGATTTAGTCTTATGCGACGGCGAGATCAAATATTCTCCACTGGATACAACTGCGGACTCGGAAAGTGTTAAACATCGGACAAGTTTAATATGCGGCTACTGTGTTTGTTAACACCTACTCTTACATGCTTTTGTTCATCATTCAATAAACGTTTCACACCTTGTTGTTTGTTTCTTACAGCGATTCATTATGTTAAAGTCAAAGTCGATTGAATGCTGTTTCTATTGGATGTATTTTTGAGAAAAAGAAAAATACTGGCTGGTTTTAGGAAAATGTGTTGACCAATAAAATTTAAGTTTTGCGTTATAAAACGTGTCGTCCGTAGCATATTTCTCATCATATGCCATGGATAAGTTTGTTGTACGCTTCTCTACAAGTGAAGAGGCAATTCCTGCCTCTTTGAAGAATTGGCCCTTGCCCAAGGCACCACCCAAACGTCCTGTTGGTCGTCCGCTGAAAAGGAAATTGTCAACTGATTCAACTCCACAGCAAGCGTCTGTGAAACGTGAGTGCATGCCTGAAGATCTAGGTAGACAAGAACTGTGCTCTATTAATTCACTTGAAGTGGATATGATTTGTGGCTCTGTTGTGGATAGGTCTAATGTCAGTGAGGTGCCTGGTGTTAGGAATAATAGCAGCAAGTCTTCTGAGAGCTGTTCACCACTCAGTGCTTCTGTCGATATTCAGTTAGTGCTTCGACATTACAAATTATTCTCTTCAAAGCAGAAACTGGATATTTGTGATTATGCTCGTACACACGGTCAACGAAATGCTTCTTGGCAGTTCAAAGTCCCTAAATCAACCATCGGCAGTTGGATGAAGAACGATTTAAGCCAGCAGCGGCCATCTGCCCAGAAGTGGGAGACCTCTCACGTACGAACAAGAACTTGAGAATAAGTGTGTCGAATTCATCCTCGAGCAACGGGACCTTCAGAACGCTGTTTCGATTGAGGAGTTGTGTGCTTTTGCTAAGGCAGTGATTCAGTCGAACCATCCTACTTTAAAGCGAGCAGAAATTGGTCTGTGCGATTCATGCATCGCCACGAAATGTCGCTAAGAGCAAAAACATCAATGGCACAACGCCTTCCAGCAGATCTTGGGAACAAAATATCTTCATTTCACGAGTTTGTCAACAAGCTCAGACTAGAAAACGAATTCGAGGACAAATTCATAATAAACATGGATGAAACGCCAGTGTATTTTGATCTGGTTCCCGGAAAGACAATCGACATGAAAGGAAAGAAGACTTTGAAGATAAGGACCTCCGGCAGTGAAAAACGTCACTTTACGGTTGTTTTAGCCGTCAGTGCAGCAGGTGGCGTTTTACCTCCCATGATAATCTTCAAGGGAAAACGCGAATTGAAGCTATCGAAACTGGATCGATTGTTACAGTTCAAGAAAAGGGCTGGGTGGATGAAAACATGATGAGGCGCTGGATTCGAGAAATTTATTTGAAATTCACTAAGAAAGAACGCTCTCTGCTTGTTTTGGATTCGTTTAGAGCCCACAAGTCGGAAGTGGTGTTGAAGGACCTAAGAAAAGGCAACGTTCTCCCTGCGATTATTCCGGGAGGTTGTACATCGAAGATACAGCCGTTGGATGTGAGCATCAACAGGCCATTTAAATCGGAGCTTCGTAAAAGTTGTAGTTCCTACATGAAGGAAGCTAGCAGAACCCTTAAAGCAGGGGAAAAGGTGAAGGCAGCCACGAAGGAATTAGTGATCGACTGGTTGGAAACGGCTGTAAAATATATCAGTGATCAAAGGCTCCTGGTAGTTAAATCGTTCAAAGTATGTGGAATAAGCAATGTATTAAATGGGTGTGAGGACAACGTGATCCGAGAAGAGGTAGAGGTTGCCAAGTTCTTAGATAGTGACGACGACGACACCGAGTTCGAAGGATTCACTCCGGCAGACATACCATCATTCGATTAAAACATAATATTTCAATGGGAATTTTTTCTAATTGTGTACGAACACACTTAAAAAGATCGTTACAGATTTTGTTCTTACAAAAAGTTTAACATTAAGAAATATAACTTAATTCACACATATTTAATCATCAACTTTGTTTAAATGTAAATGACTTATTATTGCTATGAACATATTTAATCATATCATATTTATCAGTTCACAATCATGGTAATAAATTATGACAACTCCCTAATCTCTTTTCCTTTGTGTCCCGCATAACAAACACACGACCGCACCTCCATATAACTCTGTGACGTCGCTGGCAGATTGCCAAGACACGTGACCAATAAAGCAGTCAATCAGTTGCGCGTGTTTACAAATGGCTGAAACAAGGTGTGAAAACATGTCGAGAGGATTAACCAATTAACGAGTGTAAGCGACTGCACAGGTTAATAAACTAAAAAAACAGTCAATTAATGGTTGAGAATGGTGGCCGAAAACTTAGGGTCACAGAAAAAAAAAACCGAATTTTAGTGGCCGAAAACTTAGGGTCATTTAAATAATTGGTTAAAAAAATGACCGTGGCCGAAGACTTAGTGTTTTTACGGTACAGTAAGCCAATCCCGTGGGTGCTCAACCGCCAGAATCCCCACCTCCGGTTTCACGGGATGCCATGCACGGCAAACGCATAGTTCATTTTCGGCGGAGTTTTTACCGCCTTGCATGAATACAGCCGGCGCATTCTAGGCCACAGGCGGCTGGGTCGGGGAAAAAATTGTGTCACAAAAGTCAGACATTAATTGTGGGTCAGTTAACGACAGACATTAGTTGCTTGTTTTATGACAATGAATTAGTTGACAGTTGTGGGCACCAAAGTAAGATGACGCAGACACAAGCGATTGGCCCTTCGCTAACAAGGAGCCCCAATGTGTATTACAACTTTTAAATCCAGTTATCAAAAATAGAAAACTTTTGTCAACAATTTGGTTTGCCTATTGATATGTTGTACGAGGAAAATTACAGACATACAGTTCCCCATATCAACAATGGAACTGTTTTAGAACTTTTTAGTAAAGGCAAATTAAGAGGTCTTAATTGGAAAATAGATAAGTCGTATAATAGGAAAAATTACTAACAATCCAGGCATTGCAATAAGCTCTTTTTTAAGCAAAATATATAGAGTAATTAACAATGACAAAGGAAAGTGGGAGACTGTCAAACATGAGTTCAGAATGTTAAAATTTACAAAACCAGTTGGTACCAGCAGTATATCTTCGGCAAATCAAGCTGCAACTACAGGAAAGGAAAAAAAGAACATAATTGAAGATAAGCTGGAACAGAGAAGACAGAAATGAGAAGAATTTAGATAGGAGAACAAGTTTTTTAAAAGAATGATGGAAAAAAAGACAAGAGTATTAAAAAAGTCCAAGATACAGCATGAGCAACTTAGCACAACAGTTCAAAAGGCTGTTAAGAAAATAAAGTTGGAAAGTAAATCTACAATGCAGAAAACAGAAACAATTATTGCCCAGTACAAAAGACGATTGAATAAATTGAAATTACAACATCAGCAAACATTGCGACGGTTGAAATCTACCGACAGAAACCTTAAAACCACTCAGGCTAAAGCTATGGAAAGAATGAAGACGTTAAGGAAGACCGAAAAAGACATCACGCATATAAGGAAGACAAATGTGAATCCTTACAATGAAAGAACAACGAGTTGAAGGAAAGCGTGGACTCGGGGTTAACGATATACCGTCCGAAGGTATACCGCGGTACTAGATTCACGGTTCGGTTCACTTCTTAAGAATCACGGTACGAACCGTGCGATATTGTAAGTTAAATCCTACATTGCGCTCTAGAGTTCACCTCGAATCATCAAGCAATCGTGGTTGAGTTAGAAGTAGATTA
The DNA here is from genome assembly GCA_007844125.1 of Sinonovacula constricta. Taxonomy (NCBI): domain Eukaryota; kingdom Metazoa; phylum Mollusca; class Bivalvia; order Cardiida; family Solecurtidae; genus Sinonovacula; species Sinonovacula constricta. The sequence continues at coordinate 24,895,361 of CM017563.1, forward strand.
TTATTTTACACACGGGAAACGACGTAGTGGGTCAATATTTAGCACGTTTACGACTAAGATTGCCCACCTAAACACGACATTTATAATCCATTTGACATCTTCCAGAATTATTTCCCATTAATGCCGCTTCACGTTAGCTGCAGCTTTACGGCTGTGTTTATTTTATTCACTGTGTGTGCGAATTATTTTCAACGACTGCACGGATGCTCATGGTATGGCTTCAAACAAAATCAAGTTAAGATCAGCTCCGCCGATTTTTAAGTCGAAGATTTGGAGTCATTTTGGGTTCAAGTCAGAAGAAAAAGATGGAGTTGTGCTAAATATTCACTTGGTAACTAAATGTCGCCATTGTTACGCGGTTATTTAATACAAAGCTGGCAACACGAGCAATATGGCCACCCACACGAAAAGGCATCATGCCGACAAAATGGACGAAACTGTCGTTTCTCGTAAGCAAAATAATACTAAATCTGGTGTATCTGGAGCAAAGGAAGTTGAGAAAGTTCAGACAACTATATTGGATGTCTTCACAAGTAAGGTACATATACCATTTATTTCACCTCGTTCACATGCCATAACTAAATCAGTTGCATTCATAGCATTAGACATGAGGCCATTCAGTGTGATAGAAAATGCTGGTTTCCAACAAATGGTAGCAACACTGAAACCCCGGTACAAAATTCCAAGTCATACCCATTTCAGTGAAAAGGTTGTTCCTGAACTCTATATTGAAACCTCAAAACGTGTGCTTAAAGAGGTTGAAAATGCAGGGGCAGTTTCACTTACAACTGATGGCTGGACATCCAGAGCAACACAAAGTTACAGAACAGTAACAGCACAATTCATTGATGATGAATGGAATCTAAAGAGTAACGTTTTACAGACCAGGCCTCTGTTTGAATCTTATACCGCACAAACATTTTGTGATGTCTTCAAAGATGCAGTGGGTGAATTGCACATTTCAAAGACAATAAAACGTGACACGCTGGATGGAACAGTAAGCATCACAAAACCAGTATCAATCACCACTGACAATGCAGCTATTATTGTACGAGGAGTGGAACTTGACGGATTTCAGTCCCACATCAGGTGTTTTGCACACTGTTTGAATTTGGCTGCACTCAAAATCGGAATTGTAGCTAGACTGACTTCAAGGATGAGACGGATCGTTGCATTTTTTTCATTCCAGCTCCACTACGGCAAAACGTCTGAGACAACCAAAAGCTCCCCCTTCACCACCTTGTTCAAGATGTAAAGACTCGTTGGAACTCAAGCTATGGCATGATTGAAACTTACCTGAAACAGCAGCCAGCCATATATGCAGCATTAATTCACAAAGACGTCAAGAAGCACCTTTAAGACATTGTTAATTTATCGGAAGCAGATATTACTGAAGCAGAGCAACTAATGCAAGTACTTGAACCCTTTAAAAAGTCACAGTTGTTATGTCAGAGTCTAAGTCTCCAACCATTTCACTAGTGTACCCCATGTGCCAGGGAATAATTGCTTGAATAAGACTAGAAGCAAAGGATGATGACACAACACTCATTTCACGGGCTAAAACAGTCATCTGCTGTCATCCTGGGGTCTGCAAATTATTGGAGATCTGTTGTGCATTGGATCCAAGGTTCAAGTCTCTGTCATACCATGATGAGGATGGGAGACAACAAACCTACGATGCCATGGTTGACATCATTGTTTCTTCCGAACATGAGGTAATCTTGCATACTGAGATTTTAATTAAAATCAATCCTACGTTTGTTTTTGTTTACCCCGTCGCATACAATTGTTACTTAACTAATTAACTTAAATCTGCAGTTGATGTTTGTCATTGATTGATATTAAATAATGCATGTTTGTTTGACAACTGCTATGTTTTATGTTACACAGTTCAAGTTACTCTTAATTTTCTGCATGATATTAATTGTTGCAATGTTCTTATCTTCTAAGTTCTCATGTTGATGATAGTTTCTTGTTCTTTTGTTTCTTTCAATTTGTTTAAGGTTCTAAGCTATTCCATGAAGTTCAGGTGATCTAGTTTCTAGACTATATAGCATAGACTGAAATTTGATCCAAGAAACAGGTAACATAATGGTGTTATGTCAAACAATAGTTTCTCTTTATATAACAGAATATTACTAAAAATAAAAAAGAAGCTATTTTACAAAGTGCAGTTTTAATATTTTCATAAACTGAAGCAAGATGTGTCTTAGTAATAGAGATTAATAATCATATACACATATGTAGTAATATTAAATAAAGCACAGCTTTGTGATGGCAAGTTCAGTTCTTCTAAATTTAAGAATAAACATGTAACATAATAATTTAATTATAAATTTTTAAAATGATAAATAAGTCTTGGTTTAAAGTGTCAAGTGAGATAGTATTTTCAACAGCCGGTGACATTGTAAATGCAAAACGATCTGCACTATCCCTTGAACAGGTGGATGAGCTCATCCAAAATAATTTATAGAGTTCACATTGTCATATGTTGATTGGCGAGATGGGACACCATATTACACTAAATATTGTTAAACTTTATCTTCTTCGTTTATTTTGTACCAAACTGTTGCATTTTTATTTGTGATAGACATTCTAAAGTTACTAAAAAGATTTGAAAAATGTAATGTTACATTTTGTTTTTGAGACCTAACAAATTAACATTTTATGTTATTCTGCTAACTTATTTAATATGTGGATAACCTTTTGTCATCGACCTGATTAATAACTTCCACACTTAGTTTCCGTAAAATAAACTCTGCTTACTCATTGTTAAACACGAGTTATTGTGTAATAGTGTACCTTTGAGATGAGAAAAAAAGTTTTCCTCTGTATCAAAATATGACGTATCGTGAGAGATGTATCGTGGTGGTAGCGTATCGTCACACCCCTAGCGTGGACTGTTTGAAAGTTTGCTTCGAGATAAAAAAAGAGCGGGACTTTTATGAATTCACTAAAAATGATTATTCAAAAGAAATGGTACAATGTGCAATCAACCTAACAACTTTTGAAGATGCTACAAAAATGTCGGTCCAGTTATTAAAGTGGGAAGCTTGTGTGGCAAAAAGATCACAACTTTTTAATCAACACAAACTGCTGATGTCTTAATAGACAGAAAACTAGCACTAGCTCATAAGCAACTTGCAGCAGTGGTTTCGAAATCAGTAGATTTAACATTGTACACAGACGAGGAAATATGGTCATTCATACCAAACTTAAATCATAAGTGATGAGCAACAAAACAGCTACATGCTTTAGTTAAGATAAATGGCAACAGGGGCCATCAGCACATTATTGATGCAGTAACTTTTGACCAATACAAAAGTACCCTGCCAGACCGAGCCAGTACATAAAAAAACATGCAATGGACTTTTTAGCAGGGATATCTCCAGGACTGTCTTCCAGATGTTGCCGAAAGCATCCATGAGTTTACATAACAGCAGCAATAAATATGTGGACAAATGTATAACTTTTTGTGTGCCCTACATCTACTTGTTGCAATGGCTGATGTTTGTGAGACAGCTCTCCATAAGTTTGAAAATACATGCAAAGATGGAGATGAATATGGTTCTGGATCAAATCCCCATTTGAAGAAGAACCATAAGGCAGAAAGTGGGACACTGCGATTACTGCACTCTAGCAGCGAGGTGTGCAGTAGGTGAAGATGAAAATAGTGGAGCACACCTACCCTGGAAGACATTTCTGACTGACGAAACAAAAAACTACATAATACAGTTTAAACGCAACAGATTCAATATGATCTTCGTGGAAGGTAATGCCGAATACCATCATTCTAAAGATTTGGCCTACTTCCTTGATACTGGTCATGGTACATTACAAGCAACGACCTGTTACGAGCTGTCGCTCTTGATATCTTGTACCTCCTTCTTGCTTGAGCAGAAGCACTGGGTCTTATCTCCAAATTTTTGACATGAACATTCACTTGTTACAGCAATAGATGAAACAGATGAAGTGACAAAAGCTCTCATTAAACCTTATAAAGAACTTGATGAACGTGGGCTGCTAATGCTCCAGAATATGTTTATAGCAATCAAACAGGTATTGCGAAGAATTATTCCATGCGGGAAGTACTGGAATCCCAGTGAGGTGCTTCGGTAAACAACACAGTCAGTCAAAAAGCCCAACAAAATGCCTGATTTTGTCTTTTGTGTACTTGATCCTTCAATTTCGTTCAAACCCAATGCCGCCCTTCTTGCAAACGAAGCCTACAGCATGTATGCATTTCATAAAACATCAGCATGTTTGGCGGAATTGCCAGAAAATAAGAGTAGTACATTGAAGTGTCAAGAAAGGAAAGACGTGACGTCAGACGCACGTTTAAAGAAGAGTGAAGATTATACAAGACAAAATGTTGGAGCAGCAATGACAAAAACAGAAAGAAATGGAGTGAGAAGATGCAAATCGTGTGAAGAAAGCAGAGAAAATGACTAATGACGTATGTTACTATGGACTATGGCAGTCGGAGCAACAAGCAATTGAAGGACTTCAGCTTCTTTTCACGGACAAAGAAAAGGAGGCAGCCATGAAAGCACAGTTAAGCTTTAGAAACAACGTTCTGAACATGAAACATCCGGACAAAACAAACTACAATGTTTCAGAAAAAGAGCCAAATGGTAAACTGTATATTGATGAATTAAAAAACAAGGATTTGGCTTTAATAAGAAGCACATCTGATGTGAATTCTGTAGAAGTTAAAAGCAATGGAACATTCCATTACTTGTTGGAAAAATGAGTGCACATCAATTTTAAAATCAAACGCACAAGAGAAAGATTCTAGGCATTGTTCCTAGTTTTCCATAGTGGTACAATGTAAAGTATGATAAAGATGAGGCTATGATAACGATGAGGCATATTTATGCTAACAATTTAAAAGCTGATTACAGCAGAGGGGATTTAAAGATTTTAATAGAACACTGGTAGAAGATTAAGAATCATCTACAATAGTGTTAAACAGCCAGACATTTGATAGTTTAAATGAATCTGTGGCTTCGACTGTTGTGAATGTGAGAACTGTCATGGTGATTTACAAACTTATGCATCATGTTTTAAGAATGAGGCATTTTACCCTGGAATGTTGATATAATTATGTAAGCACCATGTTTACAGTAACCAGTTTTACACTTTGGCATCTTCCTATTGTTCCAATGAGGGAGACAGAGAGAGAGTGCATTTATACGGTTAACATTTTATCAAGTATAAACTGTCTAGATCATACGTGCGCTGACGTTTCTTACATCCCTTATCGTTTTGGAGTTTGCATACGCTGACATTTCCTCTCAGGCCTTGCATTGAAAGTCGTTCTTAAATTTAAAAGTATGTAGATGTTGGGCTCGTCTAGCAAAAATCCTTGCTTACACATGAAAGGAAGCAACTCTCAAACGATGCAATTAAACAAAAGTCCGCCTTACTGAACTAATTGAAATAGCTTCAGTTTCTCTTTCATGTGCAGCCTGCAGGTCGTGAGAACTGCATTTTGGGGAGATTGTGAAAGCCAGCACAAAACTTGCAAAGAAAGATGATGTATTACGAACTTTATAAACTAACTGATTTGTTGTTCATACGAACTAAAGAAACGAATCTCAACCCGTGAGAGGTTCTTTAACACTTTTCTAGCAGATATTAATATAACGACGAGCACGCATGGCTTCTTCGCCCTGGAAAAGCCTGTTTCATTTATTTTACACGACAGTATAATTAGAAGGTACAAATAATACCGAAGTTAACTCCCTTGTTTAAACACTCCATTAACAACGCAGACAACTATGCACATGTGATAGGCTTATGCACCTTTTACACGTGCTTTCTATGAACAAATATTAAAACGTTTTATATGAAAATGTTTCTAAGAACCCCTGTCGGCCCCTTTTTGCCGACTGATTCAGATTGTTCCAGTTTATTGACGAAAGTTACATTTCACAGATGATAATGAAGGCACACTTTCAATGCACATTCTTGTAGTTGTTCTTTTGTCTTACATTGTTGACTAAAATAATGACCATGGTAAAATAGGTGTAATAACTTAAATTTGTCCACGTTAATATATTTTGAAGTTTACAGGACTCGTGTCTGCCGTATCAAAGTAAATTTATTACTTTGTTGGTCTGTCTTGTCAGTCCCATGCAGTAAATCATCCGGTTGGTCAGTCCCGTCAATCTGTTTAGTCAAACTGCCCTGGCAGTCTGTAACGGGAGTATGTCTAGTCAGTCAGTTTCTTCCTGTCATTCCTACTCGTCAGTGAGTCCAGTCAAGTCCTGTCAGTGAGTCTTCTCGGTCAGTCCAGTTTGTCAGTTCAGTAGTCCAGTCCACACTGTCAGTCCAGCAGGCCAGTCCAGTCTGTCCGTCTAGTCAGGTCAGGCCAGTCTGTCCTGTAGACTGTTCAGGGAAGTCTGTCCATCTAGTCAGGTCAGGCCAGTCTGTCTGGTCTGTCAGACTGTTCAGGCCAGTCTGTCCATCTAGTCAGGTCAGGCCAGTCTGTCTGTCCTGTCAGACTGTTCAGGCCAGTCTGTCCATCTAGTCAGGCCAGTCTGTCTGCCTGTCCTGTCAGATTGTCTGTCCTGTCAGACTGTCCAGTCGGTAAGGCCAGTAGGTCCATCTAGTCAGTTCAGACCAGTCTGTCCTGTCAGACTGTCAAGTCGGTCAGGCCAGTAGGTCCATCTAGTAAGTTTAGGACAGTCTGTCTCTGTCCTGTCAGACTGTCCAGTCGGTCAGGCCAGTAGGTCCATCTAGTAAGTTCAGGCCAGTCTTTCTGTCCTGTTAGACTGTCCAGTCGGTCAGACCAGTAGGTCCATCTAGTCAGTTCAGGCCAGTCTGTCTGTCCTGTCAGACTGTCCAGTCGGTAAGGCCAGTAGGTCCATCTAGTCAGTTCAGGCCAGTCTGTCTGTCCTGTCAGACTGTCCAGTCGGTAAGGCGAGTAGGTCCATCTAGTCAGTTCAGGCCAGTCTGTCTGTCCTGTTAGACTGTCCAGTCGGTCAGGCCAGTAGGTCCATCTAGTAAGTTCAGGCCAGTCTGTCTGTCCTGTCAGACTGTCCAGTCGGTCAGGCCAGTAGGTCTATCTAGTAAGTTCAGGCCAGTCTGTCTGTCCTGTCAGATTGTCTGTCCTGTCAGAGTGTCCAGTAGGTCAGGCCAGTAGGTCTGTCCTGTCAGATTGTCCAGTAGGTCCATCTAGTCAGTTCAGGCCAGTCTGTCTTGTCAGATTGTCTGTCCTGTCAGACTGTCCATCTAGTCAGTTCAGGCCAGTCTGTCTTGTCAGATTGTCTGTCCTGTCAGACTGTCCATCTAGTCAGGTCAGGCCAGTCTGTCTGTCCTGTCAGACCGTCCAGTCGGTCAGACTGTCCTGTAGGTCAGGCCAGTAGGTCCCTCTGGTCAGTTCAGGCCAGTCTGTCTGTCCTGTCAGATTGTCTGTCCTGTCAGATTGTCCAGTAGGTCAGTTCAGGTCAGATTGTCTGTCCTGTCAGACTGTCCAGTAGGTCAGGCCAGTAGGTCCATCTGGTCAGTTCAGGCCAGTCTGTCTGATTGTCTGTCCTGTAAGTTTAGGACAGTCTGTCTGTCCTGTCAGACTGTCCAGTCGGTCAGGCCAGTAGGTCCATCTAGTAAGTTCAGGCCAGTCTTTCTGTCCTGTTAGACTGTCCAGTCGGTCAGACCAGTAGGTCCATCTAGTCAGTTCAGGCCAGTCTGTCTGTCCTGTCAGACTGTCCAGTCGGTAAGGCGAGTAGGTCCATCTAGTCAGTTCAGGCCAGTCTGTCTGTCCTGTCAGACTGTCCAGTCGGTAAGGCGAGTAGGTCCATCTAGTCAGTTCAGGCCAGTCTGTCTGTCCTGTTAGACTGTCCAGTCGGTAAGGCGAGTAGGTCCATCTAGTCAGTTCAGGCCAGTCTGTCTGTCCTGTCAGACTGTCCAGTCGGTAAGGCGAGTAGGTCCATCTAGTCAGTTCAGGCCAGTCTGTCTGTCCTGTCAGACTGTCCAGTCGGTAAGGCGAGTAGGTCCATCTAGTAAGTTCAGGCCAGTCTGTCTGTCCTGTCAGACTGTCCAGTTGGTAAGGCGAGTAGGTCCATCTAGTCAGTTCAGGCCAGTCTGTCTGTCCTGTCAGACTGTCCAGTCGGTAAGGCGAGTAGGTCCATCTAGTAAGTTCAGGCCAGTCTGTCTGTCCTGTTAGACTGTCCAGTCGTTCAGGCCAGTAGGTCCATCTAGTAAGTTCAGGCCAGTCTGTCTGTCCTGTCAGACTGTCCAGTCGGTCAGGCCAGTAGGTCCATCTAGTAAGTTCAGGCTAGTCTGTCTGTCCTGTCAGATTGTCTGTCCTGTCAGATTGTCCAGTCGGTCAGGCCAGTAGGTCTGTCCTGTCAGATTGTCTGTCCTGTCAGACTGTCCATCTAGTCAGTTCAGGCCAGTCTGTCTTGTCAGATTGTCTGTCCTGTCAGACTGTCCATCTAGTCAGGTCAGGCCAGTCTGTCTGTCCTGTCAGACCGTCCAGTCGGTCAGACTGTCCTGTAGGTCAGGCCAGTAGGTCCCTCTGGTCAGTTCAGGCCAGTCTGTCTGTCCTGTCAGATTGTCTGTCCTGTCAGACTGTCCAGTAGGTCAGATTGTCTGTCCTGTCAGACTGTCCAGTAGGTCAGGCCAGTAGGTCCATCTGGTCAGTTCAGGCCAGTCTGTCTAATTGTCTGTCCTGTCAGAGTGTCCAGTAGGTCAGTTCAGGTCAGATTGTCTGTCCTGTCAGACTGTCCAGTAGGTCAGGCCAGTAGGTCCATCTGGTCAGTTCAGGCCAGTCTGTCTGATTGTCTGTCCTGTCAGAGTGTCCAGTAGGTCAGTTCAGGTCAGATTATCTGTCCTGTCAGACTGTCCAGTAGGTCAGGCCAGTGTGTCTGTCCTGTCAGATTAGTCCAGTCTGAAAGTCCAGTCAGTCTGTCCCGTCAGTCAGTCCTGCCCCATCAGTCCACCCTGTCAGTCAATCAGTCATCAGACAGCCCCGTCAGTCCAATCTATCTATCCTGTCAGTCAGTCTGACTGTCTTTCTCATCAGTCAGTCCAGTAGGTCCAGCCAGTCAATTCCATGAGTCCAAGAGGTCTGTACCATCAGTCAGTCCAACTGTTTTGTCGGTCTTGTCAGACAGCCCCGTCAGTCCAGTAGGTCTGTCCTGTCAGTTCAGTCAATCTCTCCTGTCAGTCAGTCCAGTAGGTCTGTCCCATTAGTCAGTCCAGTCAATATGTCCTGTCAGTCAGTCCAGTAGGTCTGTCCCATTAGTCAGTCCAGTAGGTCTGTCCTGTCAGTCAGTCCAGTAGGTCTGTCCCATTAGTCAGTCCAGTCCATATGTCCTGTCAGTCAGTCCAGTAGGTCTGTCCCATTAGTCAGTCCAGTCAATATGTCCTGTCAGTCAGTCCAGTAGGTCTGTCCCATCAGTCAGTCCAGTCAATATGTCCTGTCAGTCAGTCCAGTAGGTCTGTCCCATCAGTCAGTCCAGTCGGTCTGTCCCATCAGTCAGTCAGTCCAGTAGGTCTTTCCCATTAGTCAGTCTAGTCGATATGTCCTGTCAGTCAGTCCAGTCGATAGGTCTGTCCCATTAGTCAGTCCAGTCGATATGTCCTGTCAGTCAGTCCAGTAGGTCTGTCCCATTAGTCAGTCTAGTCGATATGTCCTGTCAGTCAGTCCAGTCGATATGTCCCGTCAGTTAGTCCAGTAGGTCTGTCCCATCAGTCAGTCCAGTCGGTCTGTCCCATCAGTCAGTCAGTCCAGTAGGTCTGTCCCATCAGTCAGTCCAGTCGATATGTCCTGTCAGTCAGTCCAGTAGGTCTGTCCCATTAGTCAGTCCAGTCGATATGTCCTGTCAGTCAGTCCAGTCGATAGGTCTGTCCCATTAGTCAGTCCAGTCGATATGTCCTGTCAGTCAGACCAGTCAGTTGGTCGTCATTAAGGTTACTGTCAGTGAAGTCCATGTCCTGTTCAGTCTGTCATTGGGTTTTATTCGAAGTCTATATAATTGTCAAACCTGCTCCAAGTGAGGTAAGTCTGTTTTAAGTCATAGTTGAAGTTGAGTTCAGTAAAAACAATATAAAAATTAAATGGTCAACAGTCAATCAACCAAGACAACACTTTCTTTAATAAATATAATAATAAATATATTCATGAATATTGTCATAACTAATCCCCTCATTATAATTATCATCATCAACAAAACATTAACAACAGAACAGATATTTGCAATAAATCAATTTAAACTGAGATAAACAATAATGGTCAAAAGCAACAACATTTAATAGCAACAACACTCATTTTATTCAAAAGCAAATTCATTAACTCTTCATAAATTCTTAACAATATTTTATACTAGTATTAATTATAAAAATCATAACCAAGTTACATTTAACAATTTCTTTTATAAATCAAAAGCTTTGTTTTAAATTTTAGTAGATACAGCATTGTCTTCATCATCAGCAGCATCATATCATCGTCATCATCATCATAATCATCATGCCCATCTTTGTCATCAGCAGCAATGGCTGTAAATAGAAAAATCATAATCAACAACAGAAATATGTATTAATTAATGCTAATTATTGACAATTAATGACAATGATAATTAATGATAAAATTAACTGTCCAGACTAGACCATGGTATAAATCAACTTAAAGATAGTCATAATCATTATCACCAGCATAATCAGTATCCATCATCATCATCATCATCATTTTTGCATGAAAGCATCAACTTTAGTGTCATCTGCAAAGGCTTCAGCATCACACTATATGTATCATCATTTTCAATAAGTAACAGAACTTAACATCAATCAATTTCATAGAAAAAAAGTATTTAATGATCAGCATAATGCTGCATCATCACATTGATTACACTTATCATAAACAGCAACTACAACATAATCAACAGCAAAACTACATAGTATCATTATCATCATACACACCTCCTCATCACTATCATCACCATCATCACTATCACCATAATCACTATCACCAACATCACCTCCTCATCATAACTATCACCATCATCACTATCACCATCATCACTATCACCATCATCACTATCACCATCATCACTATCACCCAAGTAGAATCATAATCAACAAGAGAACCACTGATAAATCATCATCAATTTATCATTACAATCTATTACAACAAAAACAGCAACAGGATAAATAAAAATCATAAGCATCATCTATATAACTACAGCATTATGGACATCTATATCAGAAAAAACTATATGATCATGGTTATCAACATAACTAAAACAGCATCAGCAACTTAACCAACAAAATGACTATCTTCATCAACATAACATCATTTTCATCAAAATTACTGTCACTTACATAATAAATATCAATGTCATTAAAAACATTACCATCATCATCATAATGATCAACAACCTTCTCATTAAAATCAACATCATCATTATTATGGTAATCATCATCAACAACAACTATAACATGCCCAGCTGCAGCACAACCATAGCTACTACAAATGCAATCTTCATCCAACACAACACCCTCCTCTTTTTCTGCTCATTGGTATTGTTTCTAATTATTATTTGGCATCATGCATATTCACATGTTTCCGTATGTGGCTAGCGATTTTACCAACAGGTCAAAGAACCCGTAAAAGTCCATTATGCTTGTGCATTTGATTATATAAGATCGTAAAATCTCCGAGACTGTACGATTGCATTGCCAAAATGTAATGAGCGCAAGTTCAATATTGTCATGCTATACCATGGACATTATCAAGATCACCATCAACAACAGTAAATAAAATTAAACCATATAATCCTTGTCTACATGATAAAGAGCCATACCATGAACATAAAAAACAGCTGCATCATCATACAAAGAAGAAACATCATCTGCTTCAAATTCATCAACAGCATCAAAATTACTAAAAAAACATTCCATTATTATGACAACAAGCACCATCATTACAAGCAAAAGCAACATGATAAATTTCTATCATAACAACCAGCAACAACAACACTAGCAACATGGATATCAACAACAGCAGCAGCAAAAACTCTTGTCAACATCAACATAATCCACTTCATCATTTTTTTTAACAGTATCACAAAAATCTAGATTTGCATATATATCATAACATGACCATCTTTATCATCATCAACAATATATTGAACAATATCATCATCTTCTTCATCATCAACAACATAGCCAACAACATAGTTATCATCATCACCAATGGTCCGCCACAATAATCATTTTAATCGATCATAATTACAATCATCACCATCATCATAATCATTACCAACAATATCACCAATTTACCATATCATGAGAAGCAACATTGTCAGCAACTATTATAGCAAAAACAGCAGCAGCAGCACTAATAAATATCACCATCTATATAACCAACAGCATAATTGTCAACAACATCAGCAAAAAAAGATCAACAACATCAACAATGCCAGAAGCATCAACATAAACTTCAGTATTATCATCATCGAAATCGGTGTCATTATCACAAAAACTAAAATCAACACAACCAACATATTAATCAAATGCAGCATCCTCATCTTGAACATTGTTGACATCATCAATCATCAACATCAATCATTATCATCAACATCAGTAGCATCGCCAGAATCATATATCATCAATGTCACAATGTCCTAGTCATCAGCAACTTCAACAACAACATAACCAACAGCAATACTATTAACAATAACAACATCATCATTCTCTCCTTCTCATCATAAATGTTGCAAACACCATAATCACCAGGAACAGCAATAAAAATCACTATTTTCACCAACATGAAGAATACCATCATCATCATAGACATAACCAACATCATCTTAGTCATGTCACAACAAAAACACAAAAAATCACTAAAGCAAGCGTAATTATTGGCAGCAGGCGCATCTACAAAAACAACACAAGAGACAGCAGCAACATTACCGGCATCAGCAATGGCAACAGTGCAATCACAACAATAAACATAACAAATTGAGAAATGATGACAATAATATTAATAATAGTAATATACAGCAACAGTATACACAAACATCCTTAGCATACCCAATATAAACAGCAGCATCGACATAAAAATTATATAAAACAACAACACTATATTAACATTGACATCAACATAACCAGCAGAAGCAACCTAGCCACATCAATGATCATTTTTATCAACATAACATCATTCCCATCAAGATCACTGTTACTAACATAATAATATTGTCATTAAAAGCATCCTCCTTCTCCACTTCATCATCAACTACAACATCAGCAACATAATTAACAGCAGCTACAACATCAGCAACATAATCAACAGCAGCTACAACATCAGCAACATAATCAACAGCAGCTACAACAACCCGAACCGTACCATCAGTAACATAATAATCATTATCACCATCATTATAAAAATTACCATTATCATCATAAAAATCATCATCAATCATCATCAAGCAACAATAAAAAGAGCTCCAACAACCACAACAACATAACTGGCTGCAGTACAAACATTAACGCTACAATCATCAAAATATCAACATCTTCCTCCTTTTCCTTTTTTTTTATGGTTCCAAATACCATCAACAATATCATTATCACCATCAACATCTGTAAATAATACCATTATCAACAAAACCGCATAAACATCAGCATCATGAAGAACAACCTAATTGTCACCATATAGAACAGCATTATTATTATACAGATAAAGTATATTATCAGAATGGTATTTGTTAACATCACCAACATCAAAATTACAAAAAAATACTATTATTTTGATCAAAACTGCCATCATCACAAGCACCAGCAAATATTTCTATAACAACAACTAAACCATCATCATCAACAACATGACCAACATTGCTATCATCAACAACATGACCAACATTGCCATCCTTAACAACATGACCAACATTGCCATCACCAACATGACCAACATTGCCATCCTTAACAACATGACCAACATTGCCATCCTTAACAACATGACCAACATTGCCATCACCAACATGACCAACATTGCCATCACCAACAACATGACCAGCATTGCCATCCTTAACAACATGACCAACATTGCCATCCTTAACAACATGACCAGCATTGCCATCATCAACAACATGACCAACATTGCCATCATCACCAACATGACCAGCATTGCCATCCTTAACAACATGACCAGCATTGCCATCCTTAACAACATGACCAACATTGCCATCATCAACAACATGACCAGCATTGCCATCATCAACAACATGACCAGCATTGCCATCCTTAACAACATGACCAGCATTGCCATCATCAACAACATGACCAACATTGCCATCCTTAACAACATGACCAGCATTGCCATCCTTAACAACATGACCAGCATTGCCATCCTTAACAACATGACCAACATTGCCATCATCAACAACATGACCAACATTGCCATCACCAACAACATGACCAACATTGCCATCATCAACAACATGACCAACATTGCCATCATCAACAACATGACCAACATTGCCATCATCAACAACATGACCAGCATTGCCATCATCAACAACATGACCAGCATTGCCATCCTTAACAACATGACCAGCATTGCCATCCTTAACAACATGACCAGCATTGCCATCCTTAACAACATGACCAACATTGCCATCATCAACAACATGACCAACATTGCCATCATCAACAACATGACCAGCATTGCCATCCTTAACAACATGACCAGCATTGCCATCCTTAACAACATGACCAACATTGCCATCATCAACAACATGACCAGCATTGCCATCCTTAACAACATGACCAGCATTGCCATCATCAACAACATGACCAGCATTGCCATCCTTAACAACATGACCAGCATTGCCATCCTTAACAACATGACCAACATTGCCATCACCAACAACATGACCAGCATTGCCATCATCAACAACATGACCAACATTGCCATTACCAACAACATGACCAACATTGCCATCATCAACAACATGACCAACATTGCCATCCTTAACAACTTGACCAATATTGCCATCATCAACAACATGACCAACATTGCCATCATCAACAACATGACCAACATTGCCATCATCACCAACATGACCAGCATTGCCATCATCACCAACATGACCAGCATTGCCATCATCAACAACATGACCAACATTGCCATCCTTAACAACATGACCAACATTGCCATCACCAACAACATGACCAGCATTGCCATCAACAACAACATGATCAAATTGCCATCCTTAACAACATGACCAACATTGCCATCACCAACAACATGACCAGCATTGCCATCAACAACAACATGATCAAATTGCCATCATCAACAACAAGACCAACATTGCCATCATCAACAACATGATCAAATTGCCATCATCAACAACATGACCAACATTGCCATCACCAACAACATAACCAACATTGCCATCACCAACAACATGACCAACATTGCCATCAACAACAACATGACCAACATTGCCATCATCAACAACATAACCAACATTGCAATCATCAACAACATAACCAACATTGCCATCACCAACAACATAACCAACATTGCTATTATCAACAACTTGACCAACATTGCTATTATCAACAACATGACCAATATTGCTATTATCAACAACATGACCAATATTGCCATCATCAACAACATAACCAACATTGCTATTATCAACAACATGACCAACATTGCTATTATCAACAACATGACCAACATTGCCATCTTCACCAACATGACCAACATTGCCATCCTTAACAACATGACCAACATTGCCATCAACAACAACATGACCAGCATTGCCATCAACAACAACATGATCAAATTGCCATCATCAACAACAAGACCAACATTGCCATCATCAACAACATGATCAAATTGCCATCATCAACAACATGACCAACATTGCCATCACCAACAACATAACCAACATTGCCATCACCAACAACATAACCAACATTGCCATCACCAACAACATAACCAACATTGCTATTATCAACAACATGACCAACATTGCTATTATCAACAACATGACCAATATTGCTATCATCAACAACATGACCAATATTGCTATTATCAACAACATGACCAATATTGCCATCATCACCAACATGACCAACATTGCTATTATCAACAACATGACCAATATTGCCATCACCAACAACATAACCAACATTGCTATTATCAACAACATGACCAATATTGCTATTATCAACAACATGACCAATATTGCCATCATCAACATGACCAACATTGCTATTATCAACAACATGACCAATATTGCCATCACCAACAACATAACCAACATTGCTATTATCAACAACATGACCAACATTGCTATTATCAACAACATGACCAATATTGCTATCATCAACAACATGACCAATATTGCTATTATCAACAACATGACCAATATTGCTATTATCAACAACATGACCAATATTGCCATCACCAACAACATGACCAATATTGCTATTATCAACAACATGACCAGCATTGCCATCATCAACAACATGACCAGCATTGCCATCCTTAACAACATGACCAGCATTGCCATCCATAACAACATGACCAACATTGCCATCAACAACAACATGACCAACATTGCCATCACCAACAACATGACCAACATTGCCATCCTTAACAACATGACCAGCATTGCCATACTCAACAACATGACCAGCATTGCCATACTCAACAACATGACCAGCATTGCCATCCTTAACAACATGACCAGCATTGCCATCATCAACAACATGACCAGCATTGCCATCCTTAACAACATGACCAGCATTGCCATCCTTAACAACATGACCAACATTGCCATCAACAACAACATGACCAACATTGCCATCACCAACAACATGACCAACATTGCCATCCTTAACAACATGACCAGCATTGCCATCATCAACAACATGACCAACATTGCCATCCTTAACAACATGACCAGCATTGCCATACTCAACAACATGACCAATATTGCCATCACCAACAACATAACCAACATTGCTATTATCAACAACATGACCAACATTGCTATTATCAACAACATGACCAACATTGCTATCATCAACAACATGACCAATATTGCAATCAACAACAACATCACCAATATTGCTATTATCAACAACATGACCAATATTGCTATTATCAACAACATGACCAACATTGCCATCACCAACAACATGACCAACATTGCCATCATCAACAACATGACCAACATTGCCATCATCACCAACATGACCAGCATTGCCATCCTTAACAACATGACCAGCATTGCCATCCTTAACAACATGACCAGCATTGCCATCATCAACAACATGACTAGCATTGCCATCCTTAACAACATGACCAGCATTGCCATCCTTAACAACATGACCAGCATTGCCATCCTTAACAACATGACCAACATTGCCATCATCAACAACATGACCAACATTGCCATCACCAACAACATGACCAACATTGCCATCATCAACAACATGACCAACATTGCCATCATCAACAACATGACCAACATTGCCATCATCAACAACATGACCAGCATTGCCATCATCAACAACATGACCAGCATTGCCATCCTTAACAACATGACCAGCATTGCCATCCTTAACAACATGACCAGCATTGCCATCCTTAACAACATGACCAACATTGCCATCATCAACAACATGACCAGCATTGCCATCCTTAACAACCTGACCAGCATTGCCATCCTTAACAACATGACCAACATTGCCATCATCAACAACATGACCAGCATTGCCATCCTTAACAACATGACCAGCATTGCCATCATCAACAACATGACCAGCATTGCCATCCTTAACAACATGACCAGCATTGCCATCCTTAACAACATGACCAACATTGCCATCCTTAACAACTTGACCAATATTGCCATCATCAACAACATGACCAACATTGCCATCATCAACAACATGACCAACATTGCCATCATCACCAACATGACCAGCATTGCCATCATCACCAACATGACCAACATTGCCATCATCACCAACATGACCAACATTGCCATCACCAACAACATGACCAGCATTGCCATCATCACCAACATGACCAACATTGCCATCCTTAACAACATGACCAACATTGCCATCACCAACAACATGACCAGCATTGCCATCAACAACATGATCAAATTGCCATCATCAACAACAAGACCAACATTGCCATCATCAACAACATGATCAAATTGCCATCATCAACAACATGACCAACATTGCCATCACCAACAACATAACCAACATTGCCATCACCAACAACATGACCAACATTGCCATCAACAACAACATGACCAACATTGCCATCATCAACAACATAACCAACATTGCAATCATCAACAACATAACCAACATTGCCATCACCAACAACATAACCAACATTGCTATTATCAACAACTTGACCAACATTGCTATTATCAACAACATGACCAATATTGCTATTATCAACAACATGACCAATATTGCCATCATCAACAACATAACCAACATTGCTATTATCAACAACATGACCAACATTGCTATTATCAACAACATGACCACCATTGCCATCATCACCAACATGACCAACATTGCCATCCTTAACAACATGACCAACATTGCCATCACCAACAACATGACCAGCATTGCCATCAACAACAACATGATGAAATTGCCATCATCAACAACAAGACCAACATTGCCATCATCAACGACATGATCAAATTGCCATCATCAACAACATGACCAACATTGCCATCACCAACAACATAACCAACATTGCCATCACCAACAACATAACCAACATTGCCATCACCAACAACATAACCAACATTGCTATTATCAACAACATGACCAACATTGCTATTATCAACAACATGACCAATATTGCTATCATCAACAACATGACCAATATTGCTATTATCAACAACATGACCAATATTGCCATCATCACCAACATGACCAACATTGCTATTATCAACAACATGACCAATATTGCCATCACCAACAACATAACCAACATTGCTATTATCAACAACATGACCAATATTGCTATTATCAACAACATGACCAATATTGCCATCATCACCAACATGACCAACATTGCTATTATCAACAACATGACCAATATTGCCATCACCAACAACATAACCAACATTGCTATTATCAACAACATGACCAACATTGCTATTATCAACAACATGACCAATATTGCTATCATCAACAACATGACCAATATTGCTATTATCAACAACATGACCAATATTGCTATTATCAACAACATGACCAATATTGCCATCACCAACAACATGACCAATATTGCTATTATCAACAACATGACCAGCATTGCCATCATCAACAACATGACCAGCATTTCCATCCTTAACAACATGACCAGCATTGCCATCCTTAACAACATGACCAACATTGCCATCAACAACAACATGACCAACATTGCCATCACCAACAACATGACCAACATTGCCATCCTTAACAACATGACCAGCATTGCCATCATCAACAACATGACCAGCATTGCCATCCTTAACAACATGACCAGCATTGCCATACTCAACAACATGACCAGCATTGCCATCCTTAACAACATGACCAGCATTGCCATCCTTAACAACATGACCAACATTGCCATCCTCAAAAACATGACCAGCATTGCCATACTCAACAACATGACCAGCATTGCCATCCTTAACAACATGACCAGCATTGCCATACTCAACAACATGACCAGCATTGCCATCCTTAACAACATGACCAGCATTGCCATCATCAACAACATGACCAGCATTGCCATCCTTAACAACATGACCAGCATTGCCATCCTTAACAACATGACCAACATTGCCATCAACAACAACATGACCAACATTGCCATCACCAACAACATGACCAACATTGCCATCCTTAACAACATGACCAGCATTGCCATCATCAACAACATGACCAACATTGCCATCCTTAACAACATGACCAGCATTGCCATACTCAACAACATGACCAATATTGCCATCACCAACAACATAACCAACATTGCTATTATCAACAACATGACCAACATTGCTATTATCAACAACATGACCAACATTGCTATCATCAACAACATGACCAATATTGCCATCATCAACAACATGACCAATATTGCTATTATCAACAACATGACCAACATTGCCATCACCAACAACATGACCAACATTGCCATCAACAACAACATGACCAACATTGCTATTATCAACAACATGACCAACATTGCTATTATCAACAACATGACCAATATTGCTGTTATCAACAACATGACCAACATTGCCATCACCAACAACATGACCAACATTGCCATCCTTAACAACATGACCAGCATTGCCATCATCAACAACATGACCAGCATTGCCATCCTTAACAACATGACCAGCATTGTCATACTCAACAACATGACCAGCATTGCCATCCTTAACAACATGACCAGCATTGCCATCCTTAACAACATGACCAACATTGCCATCCTCAAAAACATGACCAGCATTGCCATACTCAACAACATGACCAGCATTGCCATCCTTAACAACATGACCAGCATTGCCATACTCAACAACATGACCAGCATTGCCATCCTTAACAACATGACCAGCATTGCCATCATCAACAACATGACCAGCATTGCCATCCTTAACAACATGACCAGCATTGCCATCCTTAACAACATGACCAACATTGCCATCAACAACAACATGACCAACATTGCCATCACCAACAACATGACCAACATTGCCATCCTTAACAACATGACCAGCATTGCCATCATCAACAACATGACCAACATTGCCATCCTTAACAACATGACCAGCATTGCCATACTCAACAACATGACCAATATTGCCATCACCAACAACATAACCAACATTGCTATTATCAACAACATGACCAACATTGCTATTATCAACAACATGACCAACATTGCTATCATCAACAACATGACCAATATTGCCATCATCAACAACATGACCAATATTGCTATTATCAACAACATGACCAACATTGCCATCACCAACAACATGACCAACATTGCCATCAACAACAACATGACCAACATTGCTATTATCAACAACATGACCAACATTGCTATTATCAACAACATGACCAATATTGCTGTTATCAACAACATGACCAACATTGCCATCACCAACAACATGACCAATATTGCCATCACCAACAACATGACCAACATTGCCATCAACAACAACATGACCAACATTGCCATCAACAACAACATGACCAACATTGCCATCATCAACAACATGACCAACATTGCCATCACCAACAACATGATAAACATTGCCATCATCAACAACATGACCAACATTGCCATCATCAACAACATAACCAACATTGCCATCATCAACAACATAACCAACATTGCCATCACCAACAACATAACCAACATTGCTATTATCAACAACTTGACCAACATTGCTATTATCAACAACATGACCAATATTGCTATTATCAACAACATGACCAACATTGCCATCACCAACAACATAACCAACATTGCTATTATCAACAACATGACCAATATTGCTATTATCAACAACATGACCAATATTGCCATCATCACCAACATGACCAACATTGCTATTATCAACAACATGACCAATATTGCTATTATCAACAACATGACCAATATTGCCATCATCACCAACATGACCAACATTGCTATTATCAACAACATGACCAATATTGCCATCACCAACAACATAACCAACATTGCTATTATCAACAACATGACCAATATTGCTATTATCAACAACATGACCAATATTGCCATCATCACCAACATGACCAACATTGCTATTATCAACAACATGACCAATATTGCCATCACCAACAACATAACCAACATTGCTATTATCAACAACATGACCAACATTGCTATTATCAACAACATGACCAATATTGCTATCATCAACAACATGACCAATATTGCTATTATCAACAACATGACCAATATTGCTATTATCAACAACATGACCAATATTGCCATCACCAACAACATGACCAATATTGCTATTATCAACAACATGACCAGCATTGCCATCATCAACAACATGACCAGCATTTCCATCCTTAACAACATGACCAGCATTGCCATCCTTAACAACATGACCAACATTGCCATCAACAACAACATGACCAACATTGCCATCACCAACAACATGACCAACATTGCCATCCTTAACAACATGACCAGCATTGCCATCATCAACAACATGACCAGCATTGCCATCCTTAACAACATGACCAGCATTGCCATACTCAACAACATGACCAGCATTGCCATCCTTAACAACATGACCAGCATTGCCATCCTTAACAACATGACCAACATTGCCATCCTCAAAAACATGACCAGCATTGCCATACTCAACAACATGACCAGCATTGCCATCCTTAACAACATGACCAGCATTGCCATACTCAACAACATGACCAGCATTGCCATCCTTAACAACATGACCAGCATTGCCATCATCAACAACATGACCAGCATTGCCATCCTTAACAACATGACCAGCATTGCCATCCTTAACAACATGACCAACATTGCCATCAACAACAACATGACCAACATTGCCATCACCAACAACATGACCAACATTGCCATCCTTAACAACATGACCAGCATTGCCATCATCAACAACATGACCAACATTGCCATCCTTAACAACATGACCAGCATTGCCATACTCAACAACATGACCAATATTGCCATCACCAACAACATAACCAACATTGCTATTATCAACAACATGACCAACATTGCTATTATCAACAACATGACCAACATTGCTATCATCAACAACATGACCAATATTGCCATCATCAACAACATGACCAATATTGCTATTATCAACAACATGACCAACATTGCCATCACCAACAACATGACCAACATTGCCATCAACAACAACATGACCAACATTGCTATTATCAACAACATGACCAACATTGCTATTATCAACAACATGACCAATATTGCTGTTATCAACAACATGACCAACATTGCCATCACCAACAACATGACCAACATTGCCATCCTTAACAACATGACCAGCATTGCCATCATCAACAACATGACCAGCATTGCCATGCTTAACAACATGACCAGCATTGTCATACTCAACAACATGACCAGCATTGCCATCCTTAACAACATGACCAGCATTGCCATCCTTAACAACATGACCAACATTGCCATCCTCAAAAACATGACCAGCATTGCCATACTCAACAACATGACCAGCATTGCCATCCTTAACAACATGACCAGCATTGCCATACTCAACAACATGACCAGCATTGCCATCCTTAACAACATGACCAGCATTGCCATCATCAACAACATGACCAGCATTGCCATCCTTAACAACATGACCAGCATTGCCATCCTTAACAACATGACCAACATTGCCATCAACAACAACATGACCAACATTGCCATCACCAACAACATGACCAACATTGCCATCCTTAACAACATGACCAGCATTGCCATCATCAACAACATGACCAACATTGCCATCCTTAACAACATGACCAGCATTGCCATACTCAACAACATGACCAATATTGCCATCACCAACAACATAACCAACATTGCTATTATCAACAACATGACCAACATTGCTATTATCAACAACATGACCAACATTGCTATCATCAACAACATGACCAATATTGCCATCATCAACAACATGACCAATATTGCTATTATCAACAACATGACCAACATTGCCATCACCAACAACATGACCAACATTGCCATCAACAACAACATGACCAACATTGCTATTATCAACAACATGACCAACATTGCTATTATCAACAACATGACCAATATTGCTGTTATCAACAACATGACCAACATTGCCATCACCAACAACATGACCAATATTGCCATCACCAACAACATGACCAACATTGCCATCAACAACAACATGACCAACATTGCCATCAACAACAACATGACCAACATTGCCATCATCAACAACATGACCAACATTGCCATCACCAACAACATGACCAACATTGCCATCATCAACAACATGACCAACATTGCCATCATCAACAACATAACCAACATTGCCATCATCAACAACATAACCAACATTGCCATCACCAACAACATAACCAACATTGCTATTATCAACAACTTGACCAACATTGCTATTATCAACAACATGACCAATATTGCTATTATCAACAACATGACCAACATTGCCATCACCAACAACATAACCAACATTGCTATTATCAACAACATGACCAATATTGCTATTATCAACAACATGACCAATATTGCCATCATCACCAACATGACCAACATTGCTATTATCAACAACATGACCAATATTGCTATTATCAACAACATGACCAATATTGCCATCATCACCAACATGACCAACATTGCTATTATCAACAACATGACCAATATTGCCATCACCAACAACATAACCAACATTGCTATTATCAACAACATGACCAATATTGCTATTATCAACAACATGACCAATATTGCCATCATCACCAACATGACCAACATTGCTATTATCAACAACATGACCAATATTGCCATCACCAACAACATAACCAACATTGCTATTATCAACAACATGACCAACATTGCTATTATCAACAACATGACCAATATTGCTATCATCAACAACATGACCAATATTGCTATTATCAACAACATGACCAATATTGCTATTATCAACAACATGACCAATATTGCCATCACCAACAACATGACCAATATTGCTATTATCAACAACATGACCAGCATTGCCATCATCAACAACATGACCAGCATTGCCATCCTTAACAACATGACCAGCATTGCCATCCTTAACAACATGACCAACATTGCCATCAACAACAACATGACCAACATTGCCATCACCAACAACATGACCAACATTGCCATCCTTAACAACATGACCAGCATTGCCATCATCAACAACATGACCAGCATTGCCATCCTTAACAACATGACCAGCATTGCCATACTCAACAACATGACCAGCATTGCCATCCTTAACAACATGACCAGCATTGCCATCCTTAACAACATGACCAACATTGCCATCCTCAACAACATGACCAGCATTGCCATACTCAACAACATGACCAGCATTGCCATCCTTAACAACATGACCAGCATTGCCATACTCAACAACATGACCAGCATTGCCATCCTTAACAACATGACCAGCATTGCCATCATCAACAACATGACCAGCATTGCCATCCTTAACAACATGACCAGCATTGCCATCCTTAACAACATGACCAACATTGCCATCAACAACAACATGACCAACATTGCCATCACCAACAACATGACCAACATTGCCATCCTTAACAACATGACCAGCATTGCCATCATCAACAACATGACCAACATTGCCATCCTTAACAACATGACCAGCATTGACATACTCAACAACATGACCAATATTGCCATCACCAACAACATAACCAACATTGCTATTATCAACAACATGACCAACATTGCTATTATCAACAACATGACCAACATTGCTATCATCAACAACATGACCAATATTGCCATCATCAACAACATGACCAATATTGCTATTATCAACAACATGACCAACATTGCCATCACCAACAACATGACCAACATTGCCATCAACAACAACATGACCAACATTGCTATTATCAACAACATGACCAACATTGCTATTATCAACAACATGACCAATATTGCTATTATCAACAACATGACCAACATTGCCATCACCAACAACATGACCAATATTGCCATCACCAACAACATGACCAACATTGCCATCACCAACAACATAACCAACATTGCTATTATCAACAACTTGACCAACATTGCTATTATCAACAACATGACCAATATTGCTATTATCAACAACATGACCAACATTGCCATCACCAACAACATAACCAACATTGCTATTATCAACAACTTGACCAACATTGCTATTATCAACAACATGACCAATATTGCTATTATCAACAACATGACCAATATTGCTATTATCAACAACATAACCAACATTGCCATCACCAACAACATAACCAACATTGCTATTATCAACAACTTGACCAACATTGCTATTATCAACAACATAACCAATATTGCTATTATCAACAACATGACCAACATTGCTATTATCAACAACATGACCAACATTGCTATTATCAACAACTTGACCAACATTGCTATTATCAACAACATGACCAATATTGCTATTATCAACAACATGACCAATATTGCTATTATCAACAACATGACCAATATTGCCATCACCAACAACATGACCAATATTGCTATCACCAACAACATGACCAACATTGCCATCAACAACAACATGACCAACATTGCCATCATCAACAACATAACCAACATTGCCATCATCAACAACATAACCAACATTGCCATCATCAACAACATAACCAACATTGCTATTATCAACAACTTCACCAACATTGCTATTATCAACAACATGACCAATATTGCTATTATCAACAACATGACCAATATTTCTATTATCAACAACATGACCAATATTGCTATTATCAACACCAACATGACCAACATTGCTATTATCAACAACATGATCAACACTGCAATCACCAACAACATGATCAACATTGCCATCATCAACAACATGACCAACACTGCAATCACCAACAACATGACCAACATTGCCATCATCAACAACATGACCAACATTGCCATCATCAACAACATGACCAGCATTGCCATCATCAACAACATGACCAGCATTGCCATCCTTAACAACATGACCAGCATTGCCATCCTTAACAACATGACCAGCATTGCCATCCTTAACAACATGACCAACATTGCCATCATCAACAACATGACCAGCATTGCCATCCTTAACAACCTGACCAGCATTGCCATCCTTAACAACATGACCAACATTGCCATCATCAACAACATGACCAGCATTGCCATCCTTAACAACATGACCAGCATTGCCATCATCAACAACATGACCAGCATTGCCATCCTTAACAACATGACCAGCATTGCCATCCTTAACAACATGACCAACATTGCCATCCTTAACAACTTGACCAATATTGCCATCATCAACAACATGACCAACATTGCCATCATCAACAACATGACCAACATTGCCATCATCACCAACATGACCAGCATTGCCATTATCACCAACATGACCAACATTGCCATCATCACCAACATGACCAACATTGCCATCACCAACAACATGACCAGCATTGCCATCATCACCAACATGACCAACATTGCCATCCTTAACAACATGACCAACATTGCCATCACCAACAACATGACCAGCATTGCCATCAACAACATGATCAAATTGCCATCATCAACAACAAGACCAACATTGCCATCATCAACAACATGATCAAATTGCCATCATCAACAACATGACCAACATTGCCATCACCAACAACATAACCAACATTGCCATCACCAACAACATGACCAACATTGCCATCAACAACAACATGACCAACATTGCCATCATCAACAACATAACCAACATTGCAATCATCAACAACATAACCAACATTGCCATCACCAACAACATAACCAACATTGCTATTATCAACAACTTGACCAACATTGCTATTATCAACAACATGACCAATATTGCTATTATCAACAACATGACCAATATTGCCATCATCAACAACATAACCAACATTGCTATTATCAACAACATGACCAACATTGCTATTATCAACAACATGACCACCATTGCCATCATCACCAACATGACCAACATTGCCATCCTTAACAACATGACCAACATTGCCATCACCAACAACATGACCAGCATTGCCATCAACAACAACATGATGAAATTGCCATCATCAACAACAAGACCAACATTGCCATCATCAACAACATGATCAAATTGCCATCATCAACAACATGACCAACATTGCCATCACCAACAACATAACCAACATTGCCATCACCAACAACATAACCAACATTGCCATCACCAACAACATAACCAACATTGCTATTATCAACAACATGACCAACATTGCTATTATCAACAACATGACCAATATTGCTATCATCAACAACATGACCAATATTGCTATTATCAACAACATGACCAATATTGCCATCATCACCAACATGACCAACATTGCTATTATCAACAACATGACCAATATTGCCATCACCAACAACATAACCAACATTGCTATTATCAACAACATGACCAATATTGCTATTATCAACAACATGACCAATATTGCCATCATCACCAACATGACCAACATTGCTATTATCAACAACATGACCAATATTGCCATCACCAACAACATAACCAACATTGCTATTATCAACAACATGACCAACATTGCTATTATCAACAACATGACCAATATTGCTATCATCAACAACATGACCAATATTGCTATTATCAACAACATGACCAATATTGCTATTATCAACAACATGACCAATATTGCCATCACCAACAACATGACCAATATTGCTATTATCAACAACATGACCAGCATTGCCATCATCAACAACATGACCAGCATTTCCATCCTTAACAACATGACCAGCATTGCCATCCTTAACAACATGACCAACATTGCCATCAACAACAACATGACCAACATTGCCATCACCAACAACATGACCAACATTGCCATCCTTAACAACATGACCAGCATTGCCATCATCAACAACATGACCAGCATTGCCATCCTTAACAACATAACCAGCATTGCCATACTCAACAACATGACCAGCATTGCCATCCTTAACAACATGACCAGCATTGCCATCCTTAACAACATGACCAACATTGCCATCCTCAACAACATGACCAGCATTGCCATACTCAACAACATGACCAGCATTGCCATCCTTAACAACATGACCAGCATTGCCATACTCAACAACATGACCAGCATTGCCATCCTTAACAACATGACCAGCATTGCCATCATCAACAACATGACCAGCATTGCCATCCTTAACAACATGACCAGCATTGCCATCCTTAACAACATGACCAACATTGCCATCAACAACAACATGACCAACATTGCCATCACCAACAACATGACCAACATTGCCATCCTTAACAACATGACCAGCATTGCCATCATCAACAACATGACCAACATTGCCATCCTTAACAACATGACCAGCATTGCCATACTCAACAACATGACCAATATTGCCATCACCAACAACATAACCAACATTGCTATTATCAACAACATGACCAACATTGCTATTATCAACAACATGACCAACATTGCTATCATCAACAACATGACCAATATTGCCATCATCAACAACATGACCAATATTGCTATTATCAACAACATGACCAACATTGCCATCACCAACAACATGACCAACATTGCCATCAACAACAACATGACCAACATTGCTATTATCAACAACATGACCAACATTGCTATTATCAACAACATGACCAATATTGCTGTTATCAACAACATGACCAACATTGCCATCACCAACAACATGACCAATATTGCCATCACCAACAACATGACCAACATTGCCATCAACAACAACATGACCAACATTGCCATCAACAACAACATGACCAACATTGCCATCATCAACAACATGACCAACATTGCCATCACCAACAACATGACCAACATTGCCATCATCAACAACATGACCAACATTGCCATCATCAACAACATAACCAACATTGCCATCATCAACAACATAACCAACATTGCCATCACCAACAACATAACCAACATTGCTATTATCAACAACTTGACCAACATTGCTATTATCAACAACATGACCAATATTGCTATTATCAACAACATGACCAACATTGCCATCACCAACAACATAACCAACATTGCTATTATCAACAACATGACCAATATTGCTATTATCAACAACATGACCAATATTGCCATCATCACCAACATGACCAACATTGCTATTATCAACAACATGACCAATATTGCTATTATCAACAACATGACCAATATTGCCATCATCACCAACATGACCAACATTGCTATTATCAACAACATGACCAATATTGCCATCACCAACAACATAACCAACATTGCTATTATCAACAACATGACCAATATTGCTATTATCAACAACATGACCAATATTGCCATCATCACCAACATGACCAACATTGCTATTATCAACAACATGACCAATATTGCCATCACCAACAACATAACCAACATTGCTATTATCAACAACATGACCAACATTGCTATTATCAACAACATGACCAATATTGCTATCATCAACAACATGACCAATATTGCTATTATCAACAACATGACCAATATTGCTATTATCAACAACATGACCAATATTGCCATCACCAACAACATGACCAATATTGCTATTATCAACAACATGACCAGCATTGCCATCATCAACAACATGACCAGCATTGCCATCCTTAACAACATGACCAGCATTGCCATCCTTAACAACATGACCAACATTGCCATCAACAACAACATGACCAACATTGCCATCACCAACAACATGACCAACATTGCCATCCTTAACAACATGACCAGCATTGCCATCATCAACAACATGACCAGCATTGCCATCCTTAACAACATGACCAGCATTGCCATACTCAACAACATGACCAGCATTGCCATCCTTAACAACATGACCAGCATTGCCATCCTTAACAACATGACCAACATTGCCATCCTCAACAACATGACCAGCATTGCCATACTCAACAACATGACCAGCATTGCCATCCTTAACAACATGACCAGCATTGCCATACTCAACAACATGACCAGCATTGCCATCCTTAACAACATGACCAGCATTGCCATCATCAACAACATGACCAGCATTGCCATCCTTAACAACATGACCAGCATTGCCATCCTTAACAACATGACCAACATTGCCATCAACAACAACATGACCAACATTGCCATCACCAACAACATGACCAACATTGCCATCCTTAACAACATGACCAGCATTGCCATCATCAACAACATGACCAACATTGCCATCCTTAACAACATGACCAGCATTGACATACTCAACAACATGACCAATATTGCCATCACCAACAACATAACGAACATTGATATTATCAACAACATGACCAACATTGCTATTATCAACAACATGACCAACATTGCTATCATCAACAACATGACCAATATTGCCATCATCAACAACATGACCAATATTGCTATTATCAACAACATGACCAACATTGCCATCACCAACAACATGACCAACATTGCCATCAACAACAACATGACCAACATTGCTATTATCAACAACATGACCAACATTGCTATTATCAACAACATGACCAATATTGCTATTATCAACAACATGACCAACATTGCCATCACCAACAACATGACCAATATTGCCATCACCAACAACATGACCAACATTGCCATCACCAACAACATAACCAACATTGCTATTATCAACAACTTGACCAACATTGCTATTATCAACAACATGACCAATATTGCTATTATCAACAACATGACCAACATTGCCATCACCAACAACATAACCAACATTGCTATTATCAACAACTTGACCAACATTGCTATTATCAACAACATGACCAATATTGCTATTATCAACAACATGACCAATATTGCTATTATCAACAACATAACCAACATTGCCATCACCAACAACATAACCAACATTGCTATTATCAACAACTTGACCAACATTGCTATTATCAACAACATAACCAATATTGCTATTATCAACAACATGACCAACATTGCTATTATCAACAACATGACCAACATTGCTATTATCAACAACATGACCAATATTGCTATTATCAACAACATGACCAACATTGCCATCACCAACAACATGACCAACATTGCCATCAACAACAACATGACCAACATTGCTATTATCAACAACATGACCAACATTGCTATTATCAACAACATGACCAATATTGCTATTATCAACAACATGACCAACATTGCCATCACCAACAACATGACCAATATTGCCATCACCAACAACATGACCAACATTGCCATCACCAACAACATAACCAACATTGCTATTATCAACAACTTGACCAACATTGCTATTATCAACAACATGACCAATATTGCTATTATCAACAACATGACCAACATTGCCATCACCAACAACATAACCAACATTGCTATTATCAACAACTTGACCAACATTGCTATTATCAACAACATGACCAATATTGCTATTATCAACAACATGACCAATATTGCTATTATCAACAACATAACCAACATTGCCATCACCAACAACATAACCAACATTGCTATTATCAACAACTTGACCAACATTGCTATTATCAACAACATAACCAATATTGCTATTATCAACAACATGACCAACATTGCTATTATCAACAACATGACCAACATTGCTATTATCAACAACTTGACCAACATTGCTATTATCAACAACATGACCAATATTGCTATTATCAACAACATGACCAATATTGCTATTATCAACAACATGACCAATATTGCCATCACCAACAACATGACCAATATTGCTATCACCAACAACATGACCAACATTGCCATCAACAACAACATGACCAACATTGCCATCATCAACAACATAACCAACATTGCCATCATCAACAACATGATCAACATTGCTATTATCAACAACTTCACCAACATTGCCATCATCAACAACATAACCAACATTGCTATTATCAACAACTTCACCAACATTGCTATTATCAACAACATGACCAATATTGCTATTATCAACAACATGACCAATATTTCTATTATCAACAACATGACCAATATTGCTATTATCAACACCAACATGACCAACATTGCTATTATCAACAACATGACCAACACTGCAATCACCAACAACATGATCAACATTGCCATCATCAACAACATGACCAACACTGCAATCACCAACAACATGATCAACATTGCCATCATCAACAACATGACCAACACTGCAATCACCAACAACATGACCAACATTGCCATCATCAACAACATGACCAACACTGCAATCACCAACAACATGATCAACATTGCCATCATCAACAACATAACCAACATTGCCATCACCAACAACATGACCAATATTGCTATTATCAACAACATGACCAATATTGCTATTATCAACACCATGACCAACATGCTAAATCATTTAAATCATCACTATCAACAACATCATCATCAAAAATAAAACTGACAACTACAATGACTGATATTGATAATAATATTAATAATAATTAATATTATAATTATAATATGCTACTACTTATACTAATTCTAATAATAAAAATTATAACTAAAATTATAATAATCATAATAACAACAATCGTTATAATGAAAATAATAATTATAATAATAAACAACAAAACAAATAATACTAACATAAAAAACATTACCAATCTTATCTTCAACAACAGCAGCAGAATTAATAACTGTCAGCAGCAATATTACATCATCAATATCTAAACAATTTGATCAATGTCACAAAGAACAATATCCTCATCATTATCATCATCAACAACATTACCAACAGCATCATAATCATCAATATCACCATTAAAACAGCCTAAAAATCAACAAATGAACCATGATTATCAGTGGCATCATCAATATCATCATCCTCACCACCATCATAATATTTAATAAAAAAAATAATGATGATAATTATAATAATAATGCAAACAGCTTCACTTACATTATCATACTATCAACAACATTATCACACTATCAACAACATTATCATACTATCAACAACATTATCACACTATCAACAACATTATCATACTATCAAAAACATTATCATACTATCAACAACATTATCATACTATCAACAACATTATCACACTATCAACAACATTATCATACTATCAACAACATTATCATACTATCAACAACATTATCATACTATCAACAACATTATCACACTATCAACAACATTATCATACTATCAACAACATTATCATACTATCACTATCAACAACATTATCATACTATCAACAACATTAACATTACCATAACCAACAGCAGCCCTTCATCACTAGTCAATATTTAAATCACAAAAAGCACACAATAATCATCATCATCCTCATATATATCCCCATAACCAGCAGCAGCATCAACAGCAGCAACATCAACATTGCACAAAATCACTAATAAGCATCATCCTTTTTGTCATCTTTTTTTTTCTTTTTTTTTTAAACTATATTCATAATCACCACATCCAACACTAATCAGCAGCAACAGCAACAACAGAAAATCTAAATCGCTGTCATCACAGAAAACAAAATCAACACAACCATCATTATCACCATCCTCACCTTGAAAAGCATTCTCATAATCATAAACATAGCCATCATCATCATCATCATCATCATCATAACCTACATGATCTCCATCATAATCGTTAGGTGCCCATGGCATAGTTGTAGATTTGTAACTCCTATGTCTGCTTAACCCCTCACCATGTGGGTTCTAGTCTCGTTGAGCTGAAGGACGTAATGTGGGAAGGTCTTCCAACTGACCTGCGGTGTGACACTGGTTTTCCCAGGAATTTGTTTGGGGTCTTCCTCCACCAAAATAGCTTGACGTCATTATAATGATTAACTGGTTGCTGAGATGTATTTAAAAAACAACAAATCATAACATTATCATGTTCAATGCCATTCTCTTCATTATAAACTTAAATGTATTCTAATACTTTTATGCTTGCATCATTTGCTAGTACAGCTGAATCTAATAGACAATTATCTACCACTGATTTAATAGAATTGAAATAGAGAGAAAATCACATTCATAGATATACAAATCTTGAAACAGGTAGGTTAATAAATTACAGTTAAAGATAAATAAAAAATAGCTGCATGGACTGTGTCAAATTTATAAGGAAAATCTTCCTGCATTGTCTGCAGGTTTCAGGACAAATTTGAACAAATAAGAAAAATTAATTATTTTTTCTATTCAAGATTTTTTTCCAAAATGCGAATGCACAATGCAGAAGCACACATCTCTAAAGTATTCTAGGTGTGAAGTATAACAGATAGAGTTGGCTAAATTATATTGATGTCACTGTCTATGTATAGAATGAATGTATGAGGCATATTATTTCAAAAAAAGAAAATGACTGTATTTCATCTGGGAGATAATATTCACCACTTTACAGTGTCTGAATTGAGGATTACTGCATTATAGGAGTCACTAAATAGCTAACAACAGTTAGGTTGTTGGATGTTAGTGCAACAGAAATTAAATAAGTAAGTTTACATATTTGGGTATTGGGTACAACCAGCGGATCTTTTAAAAAAAACAAATACACAAAAATGTAAAGCTGGACAAGCAATGAAGGGGATATTTGCAATGAATATAGGGCCTATATGTAAAAAATTTTTCCAACATTTCAGTAAATCATATACATTAACTATTTAAACTATTTGATAAACTGATGTCTCTCAATTTTTGTTATAGGGCAGAACTATGGGGCTTTACTAAGGGAGATCCGTTTGAATTAGTACATATGCAATTTAACAAACATTTGTTAGGAGTTAAACAATGCATCTTAAATGTTTGTTTATTAAATTTATCGTCCCACCAACAGTATTTAAGTTATCTAAAATGATTTTATTTATGGCGAGTTTGGGAGGGTTAACTTTCAATCAAGGTGTCATTATAATGTTATTAAGTATTGGCTTAGGATTTAAGAAATGGATATAACTAAATATTCAAAATAAGCTTACAATATGTTAATGTCTGATTTAGATGTATATCCTTAAAAACAACAACAAATATTGCAATAGCTCAGGTGGTAGAGCATCGGCTTGCGGATCGGGAGGTCGTGGGTACGAACCCTGGCCAGGTCTAACCAAAGACTTTAAAGTTGGTAGTAGTGGCTTCCCTCCTAACGCTTGGGGCTAAGGGGACAGCATTACGCCTGACTCGTTGGTGTCGGTATAATGGACCGGCCGGGTTCAGTCCCTGGGCACCTCATAAGTGCCCCTGTGCTATAATGATAGAAATGTCGCTGCGCAGTATCGGCAAAAATGCCGGCTAATCCCAATCCCATATTTACTTTGTTCTTAATGTTTCTATGATGTATGGATTGTTGAAAATGTGGGAAATGAAGATATAGGTTTATTAAACGTTAGCAAAGACTGACAAAGTACTTTATTCAGGGTTGAGATGGTTGATTAAAGGAATCCGGTAGGGCCTCTTTATACAGACATCTATCTTATTTTAACTTCCAGCCTTATTTCAATTATGTTGATATTGCAAAGTTTAGATATTCTTTATCCAAAATTAGAATTTCATCACACGGACAGTATTGAGAGCGAGGGGTGGAATAGACCTCAAACAAATATGTGAACCTTCTCTTTTGGAGGGCGACTACCCCTTTTAAGGTTCAAGATTATTTGAAATGAGGGATGTTTTACATATTTTCAGAAATCTCCCTACTTGGAAACAGATAACTTCCTTCTTTGTTTATATGAAAACAACAAATCTCCCACTTTGCAATAGAATATCTCCCACTTTGGCCTCAGAAAAGGTTCACATGTATGCTCAAACCATTCCTGTTTCAGGTAGAAATTGTAACCATCATGTTTAAGGAGATAAATATAATTTTGTTTTAGAATGTTCATTGTATAGTAATATCCTTGATGAATAAATTAAAGATAAGTTTAGGCTGTGACCAAGTATGTTAAAATGAAAACAGTTACTTACTCAAGACAATAATGCATTGGTAAAAAATCTAAGTATGAAAATATTTTATGCTTCTTAAGTAAGAGATAAACATAATTTTGTATATCTATATAAGCCTATTTAAAAAAAACTATGTCAGTTTTGTTTTGTTTAATAGTTCAGAGTAGTATATGTTTTAACCCTTTCCTGCATGTATATGCCATTTTACGCCTTTACAAACCATTCACAATCATTAGCAGAATCTGCTTGGCTAAAGGTTTATGTGTAGACTGGTTCAGGGTTAAATCTGTTATAACAAGTTGAACATACATTTATTAAAATCCTTTTATCTCTTTTACAGAAAAATAACAAAGTCAAGTGAATTTTCAAAATTATAGATGAGCTACGCATGAAAGGGTTAATCTAAAAATTAAATGTTTTTGTTAGTACACATATCTCATGAACATATATCTCTTGTAGTTTTACATATATATTTGTAATTCAGCATCAAGTCCAATATAAATTTGTTTAATTATGTGATTACTGTTCGACATTACATGCTGTAGACAGATTTAGTTTAATTAACTTATTGTAATAATTGTACAGTATTTAAGAAAAAGGGTAAATGACGTTATAAACCTCCCCTTCCAGGGCTCTGTTAATGTAACTGGGTTACTTGATCTTGCTTTTGCGGATCGAAGGTGTCAGCCTTCATGTTTGGATGCTTATATTCATGGCTCTGAATGCTGAAAATATATAAAAAAAATAACCAACAAAGAACCAGGCTTAATAATCAATATAAAAATTGTTACTGTAATGCAGAAATTTCAATGGATTGTGGAGAATTTTGCTTAGTAAATGGCTACCTGAAATCAATATTTTATATTAAAATTTAACAACGTGTACTAGCCTTAATGCAGTAGAGCAACGTTATGTACATGCTTAATACTTATCAAATATTTATCAATATTAATCATTAATCTGTCACTTTATAAAATTTGTGAAGGAAGCATCACACCACGAGTTTTGTAGATTATCACTGTGTAGACAGCACAATATTGTACATATTAATCCCCTACAAGAATTATTTACTAGTATTTATGACTGACAATATAACGTTGAATGCCAAATTAACTTAAAAACTAAGTATTTAAAGTTTTGCAGTTTTACCACGAAATTTCATTACACCTATGATACTTGGTGCTATTCACTCGGAACTCCTCGGGTAATTCCGTCCTTTACGTAATCACCTCGGATATAATGCGGTCGCCGCCATATCGACGAACTACTTCCAAAATGGCAATCGTACCTACTCGGCGATCTCCGGCAAGCTTCGACTATAGACATCACCGAAGCGTGATCCGAGTGCATGCAGGGTAATAACTGGTATATTACTCTTTTACCAAATCCAGTTGGTAATATACATACAGTATCAACTAAGTTAGAAATATTCTTCAACGAAGCAATCTGCTCTTCTTTCAAAGAGTATTGAATCTCCATTATATCTAAAGCGTACTGCATGCACTTTGAAAAGTCAGCCATCTTTGTTTACATAATGCAATGAGAAGTTATTCGCCGGGGCAAATCACCAACATACAATTACATACGAGGCATTATCTCCGAAGCTTGCCGGAGATCGCCGAGTAGGTACGATTGGGTGCTATTTAGTGTAAACATCCGGTTTGTCAAGGGAGGTAATCCGAACGAGTTGTTTGAAATATTTAGATTTATACCATGTGGGTTTATCTCCCATCCCCATCATTTAAAACTAAATTAATTTAGCAATTAGTTGAAATTTCTTGCAAGGTTAAGGCATAATTGTTATTTTTTATAATATATTATATAGAATAGTGCAAACAGGGGTACCTGTCACACTGTATGCTTTTCTTTTATTTAAATACAGCCAAGGATCCAGAAGGTGTGCTTGGCGGGGTGTCCCCTTCCTCTGGGAGAGGGAGGGGGGTAAGAGGGTTTACCACCAAGAAAAATTGCATTTTATCATTATAAATGGTGAGCTGTGAGGACTTTTAAAGCACCTCAAATGCAAAAAAAAAACAAACAAAAAACAACTATTTTATGGCAGATTTCTTTTGGTTTGCGGCGAACAAAAATTGTATAATGTCACTGGTGTATTTTCTCGGACATTTTCGAACTTCATTAGTCATTAAAGCGCTCGTTTAGGGCCAAGTGTGTGTGTGTGTGTGGAGGGTGAGGGAGGCACGAGACGCCTGTCTCTCTCTCTCTCTCTCTCTCTCCCCACCCCACCCCCACCCCCCCTACCCAACAGTTTACCCGTGCCTGTTAAATAAGTTAACATTGGCAACGTCCATTGATGGATGAAGAACCACCTGCGCACCGCAGGTTAGCTGGAACACCTCCCCACATGAAAGTTCTCGCCCCGACCGGGACTCGAACCCAATCGATGAGGGGCTGAGGAGTTACAAGTCAGCGACTATAACCGCCCGGCTACGGACGCCCCCTATACAGCTTGTGAGAATAAAATATCTTGTTAAGTATATTTATATAAGTCTGTCAGTTAATGGTTGTGTACATTGTGTATTGTATACATGCCACATGTGTCTTTGACCATCTGTATTTGAAATAAAACACAAAAACTTGAAACTTGATGTTTTGCAACATAAACTTGGGTCAATGAAGATTCGCGACCCAGTACCTAGTACTCATCCAAAACATCACTTGTGTGTGACCATATTTAAAATTTGAAAAGAGCATGTTTTATAATTGTTGCAAATATCTGCCTAAAGTCCGTTTAACACGATGGTGAACGAAACAATAGAGGTGTACCATGATCACTAAATATCCGTTACTAGAACAGTCGTGTTATGCATGAAATAAAAGTGCCGTTAGTCGGCATTTGGCCGAGAAACTTACATTGCATGAGGTAAGCGCGGGCTTTAAATTGATTTGCTCAAGGCAGGAGATGTACCAGCAAACGTGGCTTGTAGTTATAATAATTAATAAGTTACAACCAGATTTGAGACAGTGTTCAGCTTAAATTCAGTGGTCAGACAATAAACTACCTGTAAATTCAATAGCTTGTGTAAATAACATAATTAAAAAAATTAAATGGCAGCCAACTAGAGGTAAAACATTCAGCGATAATAAAAGTTTTTGTACTTACATGCATTATTCCTCATCACAACCACACATTTTTCGTTTGCACGGTTTGTAAACACAAATTTTGTCCTGCAGTTTTTCTCAATCATCTCACAACCTTCGCAAAATTTGCTATTAGATCAATGTTCATCACTCGTGCACACAACTGCACTTTAATTAATTATATTGAGAATTCACTAATAAAAAAAATCACTTCTTCGGAGCAGCGCAAGGACACATTTGGCGCAAAATTTATTTCACGCCAGCTTATTGCGCGCACGGATTTTGCAAAGAACTCTGATTGGCTGAATTCGTTCGGCCTTTGTATATTTTTACCGGAAATACACAATACTGCGTAAATAAAATATGACAAATGTATATCCATTTATTTTTATCTGTAATATTAAACATGTTTACTTACAATATTATATAGCATTCAGCGTGTATAACGATAAAAATATCCTTTCATTTATAATATTTTTCGCGATTATGCAAACTTCGGCGATCTTCGTACGTAATCGTAGCGCCTCGGAAAGACAGACAACTGCTGCATATTAAAACAGACAAGATTCTGTCCCTTTGTAGGTCCTCTCCAACTGGCATGTCTTGTCCGAGAAAAAAAAAGAAGAAAGAAAGACACAGAATATGTTAAAAAGACTAACTGATTATTATTGATTAAAGCCTGAAGAAATGTACATTTTAAAGATAAATTCATTTGAT
Organism: Sinonovacula constricta; assembly: GCA_007844125.1. Taxonomy (NCBI): domain Eukaryota; kingdom Metazoa; phylum Mollusca; class Bivalvia; order Cardiida; family Solecurtidae; genus Sinonovacula; species Sinonovacula constricta. The sequence goes on from CM017563.1 coordinate 24,936,014, forward strand.
TTTATTACATAAATTCAATGAACCCTTTTAGCGTTGTCATTTTCAATTTGGCAGTGGTTTTTGTAGACTAACGAAATGTTGGGGTGTGTTGGGCAAAAGTAACAAACTTAGTGGACGTTCATTATAAATCTTAAGATTGATTGAAAAAAATTCTAAAATTTCGGTCTTACGATCACTCCTGAGTCCGTTTCAACAACCTGTCGTTAGTGCGAATGGTATAAATCGATCAAAAGCTTAAGATTTAAGAGCGATTTCGGTCTGAGAGGGATTTCCGAAATGTTAATGAAACTCTCTAATGAAGAAAACCGTTCTTATGAGAAAGAAAAAAACGATGTTAAGATTTACAATGAAACTCACCCGTTATCTTTATAAATTCGACTAGAAAATAACTAAAAGCGGACATAGTAGCGCAATCGGTTTAGAGTCAACTCCAGGTACGGGAGGCACCGGGTTCAAACCTAGGTCGAAACATGCCAAAGACATTAAAATGGCACGGGTTTAGCTTCCTTGCAAACAGTCTATTTAACCTGTCCAGTAAAGTTGTCATTTTATTTGTTTTATACAAGGATATTTAAACATTGATTTACCTTTCGCATTTACATATAATGACATGTTTATATGCTATTGTAATTAGACATGTTAAATATTGCCGTTCACAACGATTTTTGACAATACCGACAGTTCACGAAAATGTCCGATTAAGAACATCGGTAATATCCGACTAAGTCCGAAAGGCTACGAATGTTAAACATTATGACGTCATAATGAAACTATGAGATGATGTCAAAGTAAGCCAAACCTTTCTCTTGACAACTGCTTTTGTTGACCGCTCTTGCTAAAATGCAACAATTTTAGAAATGAGAGGACCGTTTACACCGTAAGTAACAAAGTTTATGTTGCATTTTTTAGTAATGATTAATTTTCACGTGACTTTAACTGTTAATTAAGATATTATAGTTGGAAGAAGAAGGTTGTTGTGACAGAGGCTGATGTTTACCAAGTGTATTATATAAGAGAATCTGTCTTTTGTTTTGATGAATATTTTCACCGCTTTGCAGTTCAATAAATGGAAGAATGCATGTGGTTGTGTGGTTGTTTATTGTAAATATGGTTGCTTTGGTTGTTTTGAAGTTCAACAAGATTTGAAATGCACGAACTTGTATTTGTCTTTAAAGGTAATGCTGATTGCTTAAACAGTTGTACGGAGAGTGCATGTCTTTATGTTTGTTTATGTTGTATGGCGACTGCGTTTACTACAGCGTAGATCTTAAAAATGTTGAATAAATATGCTTGTACTTATTTTTAGATAATGCGTTTAATGAGGTCGACTAACTTTATTATTGTGTAGATCATCAAAGTGTAGAATGCATGTATTAATGTTTTGTTTAAGGTAATAGTGACTGCATTTAACAGTGTCGCAATGTGTTACTGTATATCTTCAAATTGAAGAATGCCGGTATTTGTGTTTAAATGCCGTTACTAATGGTGTCTGCAGTAACTATTGTGTAGTTCTTCAAATGTAGAATGTATGTATTTATGTTTGTTTCAGCTAATGGTGACTGCTTTTTCTACTGTGTTACTGTACATCGTCAAAGTGTAGAACTCATGTATTTATTGTGTTTTTTGTTTTGTTTTTAAATAATTCCATTATTATTGGTGACTAGGTTTAATACTGTGTAGATCTTCAAAGTGTAGATTGTATGTATTTATGTTTAGTTTTAGATAATGTTGATTGTGTAGATGTGTAGATCTTCGAAGTGTAGAATACATGTATTTATTTTATTGTTTTTATAATGCCGTTACTAATGGCGATTGCGTTTACTTATGTGTAGATGTTCAAAGTGTAGAATGCAGATGTATGCTTTTGTAATTAGACATATTTGTATTGTTGTTCAGGTAACGACTCTTTACAATGCCGATAGTTCACGAAAATATCCGACTTAGAACATCGGTAATTTCCGACTTTTTCCGAGAGGCTACGAATGTCAAACGTCATGACGTCATAATGAAAACTCTGAGATGACGTCAAAGTAGGTCAAACCTTTTCTCTTGACAACTGCTTTTATGTTGACAGCTGTCGCTGAAATGCCACATTTTCAGAAATGAGAGTACCGTATACACCGTAAGTAAAAAAGTTTATGTTGAATTTTGCAGAATAAATTTCTTTTTACGTGACTGTTACGGTTTATTTAGATATTTTAGTTGGAAGAAGGTCGTTGTGACAGAGGCTGGTGTTTACCAAGTGTATTATATTATAGAATCTGTTTATTGTTTTGATGAATATTTTCAACGCTTTGCAGTTCAATAAATGGAAGATCAAGAATGCGTGTGGTTGTGTTTTTGTTGTGTGTAAATATGATTGCTTTGGTTGCTCTGAAGTTCAAAAAGTTGTAAAATGCCAGAACTTGTATTTGTTTTAGGTAATGCTGATTTACGTAGGGTGGCTACGTTTACGTTTATATGTAGATCTTCAAAATGTAGAACGCAGATATTTATGTTTAGTTTTAGATAACAGTGTCTGTGTTTACTATTGTGTAGAAAAGTAGGTTGCATGTATTTATGTGTTTGTTGGTAATGATGATTGCGTGTACTATTGTGTATATCTTCAAATTGTAGAATGCATGTATTAATGTTTATTTATAGATAATTGGAAATGCGTTTTCTATTGTGTAGATGTTTAAAGTGCATTTGCATGTTTTTGCATACTGTTGCAGGTCTCCACCTCCCGAGATACCAACCAGTGGTCGGGACTCGAGAGGTAACCATGGTGACCATAGCCTTAACAAAGAAGTTAAGCTACCGAAGATCAAGATGACAAATGTTGTGTAAGTCATGTATAATCACTTGTACTGAAAACCTTCAGTAACTTGCACTAAAGACCTTTATTTGCCTTTACATATTCTAAACGCATTTAGTTACTTATACTCAACACATTCAGTAACTTAAAAATACTTAAACACATTTAAACACCTATAGTTACTGACAAGTTCTTAAAAGATTTAGTTAATTAAAAGTTACTCAAAAGTACTTCACACATATGGTTGCTTACACCTACTGGAGACCTATCGTTACTTACCCGTTCTTAACAAATTCAGTAACTTACACGTAATTAACACATTGAGTTACACGTACTTAACACGTTCAGTTATTTTCAAGTACAAAACGCATTTTGTTTCTTACACGAAGATCTACTTTACACATTCAGTTACTGTTACGTACTTAACACAGTCAGAAACTGTTAAGTACTAAACACATTCAGTTATTGTTAAGTACTTAACACAATCAGTAACTGTTAAGTACTAAACGCAATCAGTTACTGTTAAGTACTAAACACATTCAGTTACTGTTAAGTACTTAACACAATCAGTAACTGTTAAGTACTAAACGCAATCAGTTACTGTTAAGTACTAAACACATTCAGTTACTGTTAAGTACTTATCACAATCAGTTACTGTTAAGTACTAAACACATTCAGTTACTGTTAGGTACTAAACAGATTCAGTTACTGTTACGTACTAAACACATTCAGTTACTGTTAAGTACTTAACACATCCAGTTACTGTTAAGTACTTAACACATTCAGTTACTGTTAAGTACTAAACACATTCAGTTACTGTTAAGTACTTAACACAATCAGAAACGGTTAATTACTAAACGCAATCATTTACTGTTAAGTACTAAACACATTCAGTTACTGTTAAGTACTAAACACATTCAGTTACTGTTAAGTACGTAACACATTCAGTTACTGTTAAGTACGTAACACATTCAGTAACTGTTAAGTACTAAACATCTTTAGTTAATTAAGTTGTATTAATAATAGTTACTTTTTTGTCTGTAGTTATTTGTCACTGTTTGGGGATTATTCATAAAAGAAACAACAAATTGTCTTTTTTTTAAATTTTCTTCAACTATCATTCATTTGCTTTACTTACAGTTAATCTAATTACATTGTGTTGTCTCTTTTTTCCATTAAATTACTAATTGAAATGAATTTCAAGTGACCACTGTTGCACTTTATTTATGACACATTGTCTAGAAAATTATTTCTTCACAATGTGACATTAATTAAAGTAACAAAAGTACGGTTAACTGATTCAATATTGTTTTTCCTTTAAACTCTCCTTTGCAAGTCATCTAAGGATAAGGTAGTTAAGTCATTATACATCTTTACTTTTACACAAATTGGTCTGTTCATTATACATTATATCTTACAATAATCATTGCAGTTTACTTAATAATTAACTACATATTTTAATAAGTCATTATACATTTTTCCAAGTTACCCTTTGGAATAATTTTAATTTTATGCCAGTTGTAGTTTACGAAAAACATGTTTCCATAAAATCCCCATTTGAAACTCTATTGAACCATTTAAGCTGTAACATGTTTGTCTTTATTTTTTCAAAATTGTCCTTATCAATTTATTGTCATTAAAATACATTGTAGTTCAGTTTATTAAATACACAGTCTCATAAAAATCGCTAATATTAAACTAACATTTTTTTGTTTCCCATACTTAATATTTATTATCAATTTAAACCCCTGCCTATTGTACATCTGCTTAATAGTCCTTAACATAATAGCTTCAGAAGTAAATAAATTGTTGTCAAAAGTATCCTTCCAATTTACTAAACTTTATTACTGTTGCGGTTTATCCGTAAGTCATTTTCTCACAATTGTCCTTATTTATTTAATTTTATAACTTGCGGTTTATCCGTAAGTCATTTTCTCACAACTATCCTTCTAATTTACTTAACTTTATAACTGTTGCGGTTTATCCGTAAGTCATTTTCTCACAATTGTCCTTCTTATTTATTTAATTTTATAACTGTTGCGGTTTATCCGTAAGTCATTTTCTCACAATTATCCTCCCATAATTCTCCTTCTTGACTTTATAACTTTTGCGGTTTATCCGTAAGTAATTTTCTCATAATTGTCCTTCTCATTTATTTAATTTTATAACTGTTGCGGTTTATCTGTAAGTCATTTTCTCACAATTATCCTCCCATAATTCTCCTTCTTGACTTTATAACTTTTGCGGTTTATCAATTAGTCAAAGGTATCATTCCAATTTACTCGTTGTCTGGCACTTAACGATCTTATTTATTTACTTTCCATTGATTTTTTCTATAATTTATTTTCACATTGTTTTCCCTCGCTATGCAAAAGTTTATATTTTACCTATATTACTATGATGACCCTTATTTTAAAGCAACATGGATACAATAATGTACTTATTTAATTCTGTATTCATGAATGTTTTTATTGTTTGTTTGTTTGTTTTTGTTTGCTGTTGTTGTTGTTGTTGTTAATTTTCGATCATACAATTACAAACTTAACAATACAATAACAGGTACAGAAGCCAGGTTTTAGGAAAATGTGCGGTTAAAATTTATTATGTAAAGATATGTTATGACTGCATTGATATCGTCTAGAAAGATTTATTTCTTACAAGGAAACCCGAAATGGAGGGAGTTGTACAGAAAAGTACAAATATTTACAAACTTTAATCCAGAAAGGACTAGGAATTTTAAATCCTTTGATGCAGGCTTAAAACCATTTACACATATGAGAAAATGTTACAATAAAGTTTTATGTCACAAAATAAACGTCCAAGACAATAAAGTACACATATATTCAATACTTGTTAATTGTAAGATCTTGTTGTAGCGTAGTAAAGTATAGTATTTTGATATATATACAATCCGTAAAGGTGGTGTCCGACAATTTGCCTATATCTGATACGTGTTACAGCATATCACTCTTTTACATGGCAATTCGTGCATACTAGCAGCAAAAAGTTATACTTTAGTTTAAAAAAAAAGATTTTAAAACATTACATCACCTGTTAACGGTACCAGTCGCGAAATATATCGCTTTAAATGTAATTTTTTTTTCCCGACTCTACTCCGGATAGGAAATACATTTTTTTATAATGACAAATGGGGTATCGTGCTTTACTTATCACGTGGATGTAAGGCACCAGTAAACACATTTTCGCAGGATCATAAAACAATGGTTTATTTGGTTGCATGGGGAAAAGATAGATAGTTTCCACATCAGTGAAGATCCCTTATCTTGGCAGCCATCTTTGATGGCAACTTCAAGTGTTTTTCAGATGAATTGAATAGAAGCGTAAATGTTATATTCTTGCTATTTCTTCATTTGTGACCCAAACATTTAAAGCTATACACCGTAAGAAAGCTCTTGAAATTTATATTTTTAGAATACAATATTTTTAAAACTGATTAATGCACAAAGAATAAATACACAGAAATAAATAAAATTATTGGCTCATCCTTAAGCAAAATGAACAGTGTGTCTTTTTGGTTGGATTTTTTTTTTACCTTTTAAACTATCAAAATATAGTTTTGATATTTAAAATACTTCATAAAAGCTGTTTAATTTGATATAAAATTCAGTAAAATAGACTGAAAAATAAAAGCACAGTGATGGGTTTAATATAGGACAGATTTCCAGATTTCGACCTGCATTAGCTTCTCCCTTCCAAGATGGCTGCCTTAAAATGTCTTATCAGTGCCCATGACATCACATGGAAACTATCTATTGGTCAAAACTGTCGGATACATCCTTTGAGATTTTTAAAGTAGAAGAAAATAATAAATGTACATCTCGGTGGAAGAAACGTTAACTATTTGTTGCGAATTACTGTGAACATTTATTTCCCTGTAACCTAGTGGCAGTTAGGCAAAACTTGTCTTACACCACATTGAAAATTGATTACAATATCCCCTCAGGTTACTAGATTATAGATTTACTAGATTAAATGTAGATGTGTTTAAAATATTGTATATAGGTTAGGGAAATCAAAAGCGTTGCAACGCTTTTATATTTGTTTCGGCATTATTGAAAGTAAAATAAGACTTGTTTTTGTTGTTGTTTTGTTGTTGTTTATGTGTGTTTTGTTGTTGTTGTTGTTTGAAATATTAAATACATGTATGAATTTTTAGTTTTAAGAACTTAAAACAACGCTGAATTTATGTATTATATTTTTGTTGTTTTGCGGCTCAATAGTATTTTAAATGTGTAAATATACAAACATTGTTTAAACTTATAGACTTTGCAAATTGATTAAGGGTAGATTATATTCATATCAGCTGCTGGGAACTGTCAGACCAGGGTCTGTACTGCTTGCTGCTACCTCTCAATAGAATTAATGCTACCTAAGCTAGAAGTAGACTTATAAGTCTTAAAAAATTAAGTTTTAAATATTATCATTTCTTCCACGCCATCTATGCAGTGAAGAGCAGCAGATTCGCTCCCAGTCCTTTGTGAAGCCGGACACGCCCCTGCCTGATCTTAGCGCCTCCAGTGTGGCTCAGATCTGTGGCCGCGGGGACAAGAAGCGACGCAAGCGTGACAAGCCGAGCAATGCAGAGACTGCAGCCAAGAAAAAGGCAAAGGAGTCAATGATTGCAGAGGAACAGTACCAGCAGGTAGTGAGGGGCAAGGCTCAGTTCAATAGGAACACTACTCTCACACTGCCCAGCATCGGACAGAAGCCAACCGAGGTAAATATACAACAAACTATAACAACAAACACACTTAGGTGTGCACGGGGCCTAGTCACTAGAGTTACTGAGTTGTAGTGCCCCTTTCTCCATGGTCCCTCACGAGTACTGGCGAGCGAAAAAAACTTCATATTGGGAGGTTTTCCATTTGTCCTGCTAAGTTCCGGTGGTTCTTTTCAGACAAACTCAACGCCTGCTAAGGTGTGGGGGACGGAATTACCCGAAGGGTTCCGATTGAATAATTGTGTAATTTGAAGTCGGTGTCAAATATAACAAACTTTAACATTTTTTTTAAATATTCCACATTTTTTTGTTAAGATCCAAAAAAACTATTATGAAACAAACACTTAAAGATATCAAAAATGAGGAAAATATCATGTTTAAATCTGGCTAAGTCATGTTTAAATCGTGTTCAACCAATGTCTTTAGTTGTAGGACAGACCAACTTGATTGGCGTTTTTTTTTACTTTAGGGGTAAGGTAGATGGGCCCTTAACGGGTGGAAATTTGCGTCGTTCATAAAGTAATACGGAGGAAATTTTCACAAAGTTTACAGTTTGCGTTGAAGGCAGGTCGGATAAAAAAAATGGTTGAAGGGGTGTATTAATTAAGATCCCTTCAACTTTATTGCAATAAATACTAGATATATATTCTTGTATATGTTTTCACAACTTTTTGTGTAAACTGGTTGTGTAAATACATGTATATACATTTGAGGGACATGTTGGTTGGAAAAGTAGGTAGTCTCCCAGACAACATTGACAAAACTTAAGAGAGAAATGCCTGTTGTTTTTGTTGTTGTTGTTGTTATTGTTTGTTTTTCTTTTTTTATATTCTGTCAACATCATAGTTATACAGGAGAACAACATTTACTAACACGGTAAGAGTTCATTATGCAAAGAAGCATCAATATGTAAAGTTATGTCTATGGTTATCTTATCTCTAACGAGATTTATTTTCCCACAGCTTCACTCCGCCATCAAGGCGCTACCCAAGATCTTCGAGGCTGTGCCACCTTCAGGTCCGCACAACAACATCGTTGACATTATCAACCGTCATGACGCCAGCGTGCGCACCACTGCGATCATGAAAGAAATCGGCGCAGACTTTATGCGCAACGTCAGCCGATTCAACAGGCAAGACTATGTGAGCAACAACGCCCCTGAAATCATTGCCGAGAATGAAGACATCGTAGGGCGAGCCTACGACGGCAAGAGGTTCCCCTCGACTGCCGGAACCGGAAGCAATGCACCACGGTCTAGGTGCACTTCCGGTAAAACTCGCAAAGCATGCTAAATTGATCACTCCACTTCCTTCCCCACTTTCAAATTAGTTTTTTTTTCAAGTTTCGGGTTCAAAATTGTTTTTCGGTTTGGCTTCTAAATATTTCTTTCACTTTTTGGCCCGAAACGTCTCTTTTGGCTTGCTTTTTCATAACATCAAACTGTTCATGTTTCCTATGAAATTTTTTATCACGGTTAAAAGGCGAACAAGGTTTTCTGGGTAAGGCATTGTTCAAAATTGTAACTCATTTCCCCCTAAAATGAGGAGAATAATAATAATTTTTTAAGAAAACTAAAAAGGTTATAAGGAAAGACATATGTATAAATACTATCTGTAGACTTTTTTGTAAAATCCTTTAGTTGTTTTCTTTTCCCATCATACATGAAGGTTTAAGTGGACTTTACAGACATACAGAAACAGACACACAGAGCGACAGACAGAGTACAGACCAACAGCCGGACAGACCACAAAGACCGACAGACAGACAAACACACACATGCAGACAAGCAGACTACAACGCAATAATCTTCGAATACTTTTACAAGCACACATATTTACTTGTAGTAATACACAACTGTTTGTAGGCTAGAGCCAAAAGAAAAACGATAAAAAATACAAAAAAATCGGGCATTGGGAGTTGGGTTTGGCATACTTAAGGTATGCAGTTTGAGTGCCAACAAATAAATGCAAGCGTGCTTTGCAGTCTTCCAGATAGACAGAATGCAATTAAAATCACCGAAACTCTAAATACCGTACATTCTTATTTTAAACACCACATAATTAATAATTAAAACACTCAGCAGCGCATTTAAAGAACAAAGATCTATTATCACATTCAAATAGAGAGTATATCAGAAATGTACAGCTAGCCAGGATCATGCACATTTAACAACAATATAAGTAAGTATCACACATTTATTAAGCTGCAAAGCACAACCTAACAAATATATACATAAAATATATAAAAAAAATCGTAAAAGAAAATAGCACTCAAAATAGAGGGGGAGAAAGGAAGCGAGTTGCACGTGAAAGTGTGTAATTACATTGCTAGGCAAATATATGCACATGCACGCAGAAACAGAACTAGTCACATAATCACACATAATCTCACTTACAGTACAGTAGAGTAAACAAACCGTGGCTGTAAATACAGACAGATTTACAAACAGACAGACAGGCAGACTAACATACAAACGAACATTCAGACAAAAAGGAGAGATAAACAGACCAACATTAAAACAGACGAACATACAGACAAACATTCCAATAAAAGGACAGATATACAGACCAACATTAAAACAGACGAACATACAGACAAACATTCCAATAAAAGGACAAATAAACAGACGAACATTGAGGCAGACAAAGATATAGACAGACAAAAATCAGACTGAAGAACAAAGAGACAGTCAGGTAAACACACACAAAAAATAGCTTTGAAATATTAAGTATTTTATATTTAAAATGAATGGGGGTAAATGAAACAATTTGAACATGCAAAACTAACAGGTAGCATGATACGTATAAAATAGATATTTAATTAAACCAATTTTTAATTTAATTATTTCCAGTATTTGAAAGTGGGGAAGGAAGTGGATTGATCAATTAGGACTTATATACTTTTTGTATAATCTATGATTATATAGATTTGATTATACTGATTATTTTCTTTCTATTCTGCCTTTCTTCCTCTTTTATTCCTTCTTTACTTTACTGTCTTTTCTTCTCCCCCTCTTTATGCTTCCAAAAAACAGCAATGCTCCATTAATTGGGAATAATTACCTGTTAAATAATATGATAAAAACTGCATGTTACTTATATTGAACAAAATCCTTTACATACCTAACATTCATTTATGTATAATTATGTTAAAATGAAATTAATCATCAATCATGCTTAATTTGTTGATAAGCAATTCTTAGGCTAAACAGTAAGCAGTAAGTGTAGATCTTCATCACAACCGGCAGTAGCTGACTGATCTGGATCTACACTATTTAGCCCATGCCTGGTTAATTGGTACTTTCCTGGCTGGTTAATTGGTACTTACCTGGCTGTTAATTGGTACTTACCTGGCGGTTAATTGGTACTTACCTGGCTGGTAATTTGTGCTTACCTGGCTGATTAATTGGTACTAACCTGGCTGGTTAATTGGTACTTTCCTGGCTGGTTAATTGGTACATACCTGGCTGTTAATTGGTACATACCTGGCTGTTAATTGGTACTTACCTGGCGGTTAATTTGTGCTTACCTGGCTGTTAATTGGTACTTACCTGACTGACTAATTAGTACTTACCTGGCTGATTAAGTGGTACTAACCTGGCTGGTTCATGGGTACTTACCTGGCTGGTTAATTGGTACTATACGGCTGTTAATTGGTACTTACCTGGCTGATTAATTGGCACTTACCTGGCTGTTAATTGGTACTTTCCTGGCTGGTTAATTGGTACTGACCTGGCTGGTTAATTGGCACTTACCTGGCTGATTAATTGGTACTTACCTGGCTGTTAACTGGTACTTACCTGGCTGATTAATTGGTACTTACCTGGCTGGTTAATTGGTACTATACGGCTGTTAATTGATACTTATCTGGCTGTTAATTAGTACTTACCTGGCTGTTAATTGGTACTTACCTGGCTGTTAATTGGTACTTACCAGGCTTACAATTAAAACGTGTATATTACATTCACTGGTTGACTCAAAATTGAACACTTGATATCTAAATAAGGTCAATACCACCACCATAAAAATAAATAAATAACAGCACTGATGTAAGTAAATATAATTTATATTATAACATTTATTAGTGCTAACACCTGCCAGGGTGCATGAAACTGGTTCTATTTAGATGACACATATGTTATCAATTCAATCATTAAGACAACAACTTCCTTCTCAGGTTCTGGACATATGGCTCATTAAAAAGGGTCTACTTAAAAAAAAAAGTTGTATGTCTTGTCACAGCTAGATTCAATCGGAACATCTCGGACAATTCACAGATTGTTTTGTTTATTGTTTATTGGGTTTATCGTCCCACCAACAGTATTTCAGTTATCTGGAGACGGTGTCCACTTGAAGCAGATATAGTGCTGCCTTCACTGTGTATAGCATGCCGTGAACACCTGGCATGATACCACACCCAATCACATTATCCTGACACCGGGCCAACCAGTCGTGGAACTACCCTTATATTTGCTTGAGCGTTAGCAAGGGAGCTATACCACTACCATTTTTAACGACTTTGGTATGTCGCGGCCCGGGATCGAACCCGGGGCCTCCCGTACCTGGAGCCGACGCTCTACCGATTGCGCTACCAGGTCCGGTACAATTCACAGATGATTGTCCCGAGGACGGAATTACCCGAGGAGTTCCGATTGGGCTCGATTGCAAGGATCATGCCTTCTTCCTGGTGATAAAGCCTAGGTTGAAGACCATATTCTGGGGATAGTTAATAGATGCGGATCTTGGATATTACCTTAGAGGGGAGCGACTGGGGACGGGGGGGGTGGGGGGAGCGACCTGTGCCAAATGACCAAATGAGTATGATATAGATGCTTTTGATTTCTGGTAAGTCGGAGATCCGGACCAAATATAATAATATTTCACTAATATATTAAGACGATTTTATATACAGATTATTTTTATGTTTGACCCAAGAATTGTTTTTCGACATATATTACGTAAACAATGAACTTAACTTAAATTGCGTTTATCTGTAATTACATTAATATCTTTTACACATGTTCCACAATGGAACGGATTCCAAATTTTTGCACAATAGCTAGAAACTAATTTCTTAAGACAAAATTTTGACAAATTCTTAAATACAGGAACTTAGATAACTTAACAGCATATTGGAATTTTTTGTCAATATACAACCATCAAAACATTTGCATAAAATTTTAATAAAACTGTTTTCATTTAGCTATGAAAACTCCCATCTCAATATCTTATTTAATTAAAAAATCTTTGAATTTTAAAGCAATAGAATAGCCTAACATTTATTATTTAGAAAGTGAAATGGACAGTATACAGAAAGTAACACATGGATGTATTGTATGCTTTAAAAAGACGCTTTTGCAATCTTTCAACAAAATTTGACAGCCGATTTAAAAAAGAGAAAATCATGTTATTGTCATTTTGTTCTTACACACAGTGTTGGGCTATTAGGTATCATTTTGAAAAAATAACAACAAAGCAACAACAACAAACAACAAAACAAACAAAAAAACAACACAAAGCAAACAGACCAGCATATTCCTTAATTTGTCTGATTATCCAAATTATGTCATTAATTGTTAACATTAACAAATTATTTAAAAAGATTATCCCTACAAACTTCTAGATAGCTATACAATTTATTTTAAAGTTAACTCCAAAATTGTATATTACATTGTAACTTCAAATATTTGTGACCCCGAAAAGTATACAAGGGAGATAACAAACTTGAGATCATTATCAATTACCTGGTAATAGTTCCCTCCCTTAAATGTTGACTATTAAAAAGGTTTAATGTTAAGCCTCAAACCAGGCTTTATTATCTTCTTTCTTCTCATCAGTATCTTTCTTTATCTTTGGATTATCACCTATAGTTATAGCTCACATATGAACGCTAATTTTACATTGAAAGGGCGGTTTTATCTAACCAAGCCATATGCTTGCAGCAAATGTTTAAATGTGTTACATGTATGTATTCAGTTGTCCTACTACAGACTGTGTTGCATATGACCTCCTTTACAATACACACGCACATACGGCTACATAAAGGCTGAGTGTAAATAACAACAAAAAATACCGTACAGACCAACTGCCCATTTCTGCGCTGTCACTGGATAAACTGTTAAACCCTCCACGTGTTATTTTGGTAAGTGTTTTATATTTGTACTTTTGTTCGTTTTTTTCGATGTAAAGTGTGTTACACAAAGAACTAGTTAAGTGAAGTAAAGATGAATTCTTAACGATTACTCTCTTGACGGTTAAAACCAAAGCAAAGTCCGAAGCCCTTGCTTGTTTATTCTTGTCGTTCACTGTCAACAGCAGGAGTTATGGCGTCTTTAACGTTCTTCGTCTTCAGTCATCTCTCTCCACCCATTCTACCTTCAATCTTCTTCATTCGCCAATATTTGCTCCTATTTAATGCCATCTTTTGATGTCCCCTTCTGAGTACTTTTCATTTGTATCGCCAGACAGCCGCCCAAACAGAGATACGTACGAGCCTGTTTATTACATGTGGACATTGAAACAGGTTTCCAATACTTCGGACAAGAAATCAAATAGAAGAGAATGCCAACAAGATACGGCTATTTAAACTTAAAAGGCCCCCCTCTCCACCGCCCCCCCCCCCCCTCCAATCCCCAAAACATGATTTTTTTTGTTTGCCTTTGTCTAGAGGTAGTTTAGACTTAAATATCTGTGGTAATTCTTATAGGACCTTTTCATATTTACCTATTTAGTTAGGTAAACCCAATTCTTGTATAAGGATCATGTTTAGCTGTTTTCAGAATTGGCCAACATGACTTTGGTAAATATTGACCAAAATCGAATGGATAGAGTAACAATGTCTTCTTATTTTCTATAAGTAAATAGCACTTAGTAGCATGACCGTGACGTAATTTGTAAATGTCTAGTACAGTTTACTTTATGCAATGTGTATTGTCGTGTTATTGGACGGAACATGCCAATTAAGCATTGTTTATTTTCTAGAGACATCAATGCAACACCACAAGATAGGCAAATGCGCAGTTTGCTTTCAAAGTTGCGAGACATACTTTACTACAGAAAACCGACCAAACACAATCTTTTTGTACATGGACATGACATTGATTTTACCCTGTTGGTATACTATTCTGGGCTCCAGAGAAGGCTCGTATTGTCGTAAATACGATTTTTATTTGAATATTAAAAACGAAATAACTTTTCAATAACAGTTGTATAAAAACGAAATTAAAAAAGCAATAACGAATTCCACGATCCGATATAGTCGTATTTATTCTTCTCTTCATTTATAAATAAAGCGATCGTTATCTAGATCGTTATCTAGGGAAGAGAAAAGCAGTAGGCATAGCTATCCCTGCCTACAATGACGTAGTTTATACGTCGATAACAACGTCATAAATGTGGCTGGTTGACAATTCAACTTTATTTACGTGCGCAATGAATTTTCCAATATAAACTGAAAACCCTTCAACTGTTTACATCTAAACATCATGGCTTCCCTTTTTAAAAACTACGTAATTGTAATGTTAAATAATTAAATCCTCAGAGCTAGTAGTTACAATACTAATTAATTCTCCAGTTAAGAATTTTTGTCTGGAAACTGTTGGTTATCTTATCTGTCTATTACGGTGTCATTTACTCTTCCACAGACGTCACTGTAAACCTCCCCTAACATGGCGACCAGATGGGCGTGTGTAGGACCCGGCCAGATAGCATCGGACTTCTTCCTAGCCATCCAGGATAACCTTCCCCAAGAGGAACATAAGGTAGGGGACTCTTGTCCGGCCAGGTAATGGCTTCTTTGGATACATAGTGCTGACAATTAACAAAACTCCCAACTGCTCTTGACAACGTTACAATTCCTATCGAATCCCCATCGAGTTTATTTTCAGGCCTTTGATGTGTGGTATACTGTATTTATATTAATATAAATGGTGAATGTACTTACAAGGCTGCCTAGTTTTTGCACCGACCTGACACAGTCCATCTGGATGACCAGGTGTCACTTGTTGGCGTTCGTGGTTTCTATGGTTAAGACGTTGAACTCCGGATCAGCGGGTCCCGGGTTTGTATCCCCAAACTGACTGCGTGACTCCTTGAGCAAGACTATTTACTGCACATTGCTCCAGGTACTTAGTATCTGAGTACTGATTCCACTCAGGAAGTGGGCAGTCGAGAGGGATTAATATAAATAGAAAAAATGTGTCCCAATGGACTATAAATAAATACGTTTGAAGGTGTCATATTCATAAAGAAACCTACTTATTTTTATGACTTAAAATAAAACAAAAATCTTTAGATATAAGTACATTTCTTAACTTTCGTTCATAAAACCATTTATGAATACAGGACCCTAACCAACGTGGTAATGAGTTGGGAGGAGGAGGGGTAGAGATGAGTTTTTTATGTATAACTGCCTGCTTCAGTAAGGCATAGCCCCAGTTTAGGAGATATATGATTATTATTGCGGTGTGTACGTGTAATCATGCGGCATCCACACTACTTTAAAATGTGTTCTATCTATGCCTTGCTGACTGATTTTACGACATTTCGATAGTAAAACTGATGTTTACAACTTGAGCAAAAATTAAACTAAGCACATGTCATGACTTTTATGGCATATTTGCGAGTAGTCTGAAACTTACGGGCGCCTACAGATATATCATAAGATATCATATTTGTCATTCACATTATATTTTTCTTTTTAAATACTTGCAAGATATTTTAGCGAACAACCTTTCTCCTTTTTGTTTATATATGGACGTTGGATTATCATTTCAAAACGACAAACATTAGGGTTATCAGTTTGTTGCAGTGGCTTCAAGAAGCAAGGAAAAGGCAGACCGGTTCGCTGAGAAGTACCATTTTGAGAAGTCATACACTTCCTACGATGACGTGGCCACCGATGCTGACGTGGGTAGGTGGCTCCGACGTTTTTTTTTAAATTTTCGTGTAGCTGCCTTACCTCACTTTAGACTCACTAAGACATGCTTCCGCTGGGACAAGCTGCATTCAGATCGGTTCGGTGGCAATATTTTTTTTTATTTCAGGTAAAAATCAGCCGGATACCGCCTTTAACATTGTATTGCTCTTATTAGGCCCCCTATATACAGTAATACAAAACCCGGATTAAGTGTGAGTGCGATACGGGTAAACATGAAGATGGTGATGTAGCAATTTTGTTCTTACATGTATAACAAAACTGTGCTACCATCTAACTTTACATAACTGGAATGTGTTTTTTTTTAAATCGTTTATCTATGCAAAGTAATTATAATTATTTCGCTTTGATACTATAAAATATCCGCGTCTATAAAAACAACTCGAGTGGTGAAATAAAAATAAATCTAAATTCGGATGTAGCTCAAGTAGAGTTGTTTGAGAGAAACTCGCCTGGTCGAGAATTCTTTTAAAAATACCTGCGGACATGTCTGCGATTTAGATTGGTATTATGCTTGCTGATGAACCCTCGTGGCCTTCGAACTATAATTTGTTCTGTTGAGAAAGCGCCGGTGGGGTGGACACGCAGTCAGATTAGCCGAAATGGAATTGGGATTTGCCGGCATTTTTGCCAATACTTTGCAGCGACATTTCTATCATTATAGCACAGGGGCACTTATGAGGTGCCCAGGGACTGAACCCGGCCAGTCCATCATACTGACACCGACGAGTATGCTGTCCCCTTAGCCCCGAGCGTTAGGAGGGAAGCCACTACTACCAACTTTAAAGTCTCTGGTTTTACCCGGCCAGGGTTTGAACCCGCGACCTCCCGATCCGCAAGACGACGCCATACCATCTGAGCTATTGCGGCTGATCTTAGCCGAAATGTACCTCCCTCAGCTCCTTGACGTGTGGTTCGAGTTGTTGTTGGACAGAATATTCATCTCAACTCAATGGTTATATTGCTGATACACCAATCACATCGCTTTATTAATGTGTATCAAAGTGCTGCTTTCATCAGTACTTTGTTGCCATTGCGATTATATTTGAAACATGGTGAAAATGATTTATAGAGGATACTTGTCGACGACTGTGTACATGTATGATCGTTATATATTTCACCAGTGGTCATAGAAAAGACATTTTCACCAGTTGCGCAGCTATGAGACTTTGAGAGAAATAAAATACGATCATACAATGCAATTGGCAAATGTTCTTTTTATTTCATGCTTAGTTCTTTAAACTTTATTTTAATCAGCTTTTTTTTGCCTAGTCCCAAATCACCTCCCTTGGAATCCTGGATGAAAATGAAACCCTTTCATTTTTCACTGTGGGCCAGAGTGAAATTGTATTAATGAAATTTCACTGGTATTTTTCTCACTCTTTTTTCGCCCATAAACATGGAACAACAACAACAACAACAACATAACAGCAGTATCCAATATGTTGTTACAGACTGCCGTTATGTCTTTGTAGTTTTGCCTGCAATTTTGTTGCGTATTAATTTTGGAAAGTACTTTTAAGCTGATGTCTCAATAACCAGTATATATATATGCAACTAAGATTGAATGCAGCTTTCCATGTGCAATATAGCAAGTGTTCCAGTTGAAGTTTTTTGGTGCTAATGAATGCGGGTTAAAGTTATGGGTGAAACGATCTCGAAGCTTTCATCTTGCTATCGTGCACTTGTGAAATCGTTCTGTGAAAGTGCTTTATTATAAGCTAGCTTCCTTTTTATTGCAAAAGACGTAGTGTACATCAGCACGGTAAACTGTAACCATGTGGAACTGTCAATCAAGATGTTGGAGGCGGGGAAACACGTGCTGTGTGAGAAACCAATGGCCCTAAACAGTCGGGAGGCGGGGCGTGTGGTGGAGACGTCACGGAGGTGTAGTCGCTTTTTCATGGAGGTACGTCATGGACAGATACCTTTATTTGACCGTTATAATGGCCAGTCCGTGGCTACTCTGTTTAATGTTTTAATGGATTTACAATCTGATTATACACGATTCTATTGGACAACTGCATAAGTTTAAGTTTTATATCACCCTAAAGCAAAGGTAATAACACAGTCTAGGGGCCTTTTTTAAGCACTTGTTTGGTCAAATTGTATTCAAATCCAGCCAGAGAGGGTCTAAAATCATAAACTGTCGAGCTTGATTCTGAAATCATTCTTAAGCATTAGATTTTAAAATTGATTTTACCTATAAGATGAAAGGGAATATTATTTACGGCATTATTCACGGCATCAGGACGATTTCCCACAAAATAATAGCATTCTCTGTATCAATGTATAAAAAGTCCACAGTAAAAGCTATCATTTAAATAACCTTCATGGTTTGACATCTAGACATGTTAACAAACAATTTACACGTTTATTTTTAGATTTAGTACATACAATTTCTTTTACACATACATGTAATATCAGGGTGTATGGAGTCGGTTCTTTCCGGTCTACGATAAGATCAGGACGGAACTTAACGAAGGACGACTCGGGGAGGTCCGTTACGTTCAGGCGGAGCTCTCGCTCCCATTGATGGGCATAGAAAACATCTATTCGCACAAGCTCGGTGGCGGGGCCCTGCTGGCGATCGGGATTTACACCGTGCAGCTCGCTACGCTTGTCTTTAACGAGCAGCCAGAGTCCATCACCGCCGTGGGAAATATGGCTAAAACAGGTATCCATTCTCGAACTATACATACTTATTTAGTTTATTCATATAATACTGTAGATACCATGCGCACATCTTAATACTAGATAGATTAAAACGATACTTAAGCTTACATGTTTATCTCCCAGGCATGTCATGTATTGTCTTGATAAAACAAAGCACAAAATGGTCATTATTTCGCCTTGTTTACACTGCCCCTATTCCACGCTCAATCAGTCTTTGTTTTCTTCTCACCGAAAGTGATACGGGGTACCAAGGATAAAGTAACACTCCGTTTTGCAAAACTTTGTTATAATGCGTCACGATTTCGAGTTCAGGTTCGTATTAATATTACGGCAGGCTGTTCTGGATGAAATGCACCAATTTTTAATCATCCGGAACAGCCTGTCGTGATAAAATTAATACTCCTCTTTAATTAGCGACCGTCACGTTTAATTAATCACCCTCCACCTATGACTGATATAATCAGATGTTATAACTTCAAATCAGTGCTTGTAAAGTTTAAGGGTCATGTGGCTCACATTTAGTTTATTTTGTGAACGCTGCGTATTAGGGGAGTCAAACTAAGAGAAACAGCCATTCGATCGTAGAGAATATAACAAGGTCCTATACGCATCGCATCATCTTATGGTTCCTGTGTTCCTAAGAATTGCATCTTAAATCTTGAAATATTTGTATTTTGCATGTTTTCGTGTCCAAGGTGTTGACGAGAATGCTGTGGTGATCTTGAAGTACAAGAACGGAGCGATAGCCAACCTTGCGTATAATTGTGATGCCGGTCTGGGTCCAAACATGGCCACCATCATGGGCCGCAACGGCAGAATCGACGTAAGAACAGTATCTGTAATCATTAACCATAGCGTCACGCACAAATATCCCACTCCTGCAAGCATACAGCCGTGCTTACTTGCGCACATACATTAGCACATTAGACACGCGCAAACACACGTACGGTAAACAGTCCAGCTGATCTGCGAACGCATGTGGCTTTACCGAGGTGTTTGGCCGAGGATTTCCTCCACCAATAACAAATGCACCAATATGACCACACTTGCTTAAGTAATGTATCTAAAGGGTCCGTGTATATACCGTCTTTTCTTTTTTTCATTTTTGTTTTTCTAGTAAGAAAATGGAAAAGGTACAGAATGTTCTTTTTTGTTTTTCGATATCGAATTTAAAAAAACAAACAAAAAAACCCCAGAAATATATGTATTCCAAACCGTTTTCCTAACGTAAACATTAACCTATAAAAAGAGAACTCTAAGCGTTTATCGTTTCACAAAACGAAAAACGAGTGGCGCTGTGGTCGCTTGGCCCGGCAAGGGAAATAACTAGCAAAACAAGATACACAAGTTTCAATGGCTACCAGAAACAGTACCAAATAATATCATCGTCAGTAAAGATGAATGACCTTACACTTATTTCTTGCCTCCATTGAAAATTGTTTATCTTATCCACTCGTTTTGTTGTTGTTGTTTTTTTGTTTTGTTAAACGCTAAATGGTTAGAATTCTCCGTTTTAATCTACATGTTCACATTCGGAAAACGGTTTGGAATACATATATCTCTGTTTTCTTTTTTTTTTTCTTTTTTTTTTAATTCTATATATCAAAAAACAGAACAAAAAAACAGAACATTCTGTACCTTCTTTGTTTTTCTAACTAGAAAAACAAAAATGAAAAATAAAAAAGCCGGTATATACACGGACATAAAAGCCGAACCAACTAGTATCCCTGCAATTGTTCGAACTGTAAACAAACTATATTTTCTGTGAACTGGTAAACCTGTATATTTCCCGAAAGAAAATAAACTTACAATTTGGCATTTCAAAACTAGTTTACGAATTTTGATGAAGAGCTACAAACTTCGTAATCAAGTTTTGAAATGCCAGAATTGTTGGGAATTTATTTTTCTTTTAGAAAATTGCTTAAACAGACTAACAGTGTTCAAACTAAAATAAAATGTTCGCTTACCGATATACTATGTATGTTGTAGATCTCTAGTTTCTGCAACCCTACCCACGTGACCACCCCGAGCGGAGAGTTCGACTTCCCACTGAAGGATAACGCGTACAATCTCCCTAACAGTGCTGGGCTTCATTACGAGGCTGCAGCCGTCAGGGACTGTATCAACAAAGGTAGGCAGGATTTCTGTCGTCATACATGCGGTAGAAACTACGTTATCGTAGTAGAGAGTCTTCATCATAGCAGAAACTACGAGATCGTAGTTGAGATACGTCATCATAGCAGAAACTACGTTATCGTAGTTGAGATACGTCATCATAGCAGAAACTATGTCATGGTAGTTGAGATACGTCTTCATAGCAGAAACTATGTCATCGTAGTTGAGATACGTCATCATAGCAGAAACTATGTCATCGTAGTAGAGAGTCTTCATAGCAGAAACTATGTCATTGTAGTAGAGAGTCTTCATCATAGCAGAAACTATGTCATTGTAGTAGAGATACGTCATCATAGCAGAAACTAT
Organism: Sinonovacula constricta; assembly: GCA_007844125.1. Taxonomy (NCBI): domain Eukaryota; kingdom Metazoa; phylum Mollusca; class Bivalvia; order Cardiida; family Solecurtidae; genus Sinonovacula; species Sinonovacula constricta. The sequence goes on from CM017563.1 coordinate 24,957,643, forward strand.
GTCATTGTAGTTGAGAGTCTTCATCATAGCAGAAACTATGTCATTGTAGTTGAGATACGTCATCATAGCAGAAACTATGTCATTGTAGTAGAGATACATCATCATAGCAGAAACTATGTCATCGTAGTTGAGATACGTCATCATAGCAGAAACTATGTCATCGTAGTAGAGAGTCTTCATAGCAGAAACTATGTCATTGTAGTAGAGAGTCTTCATCATAGCAGAAACTATGTCATTGTAGTAGAGATACGTCATCATAGCAGAAACTATGTCATTGTAGTTGAGAGTCTTCATCATAGCAGAAACTATGTCATTGTAGTAGAGATACGTCATCATAGCAGAAACTATGTCATTGTAGTAGAGATACGTCATCATAGCGGAAACTATGTCATTGTAGTAGAGATACGTCATCATAGCAGAAACTATGTCATGGTAGTTGAGATACGTCATCATAGCAGAAACTATGTCATTGTAGAAGAGATACGTCATCATAGCAGAAACTATGTCATGGTAGTTGAGATACGTCATCATAGCAGAAACTATGTCATTGTAGTAGAGAGTCTTCATCATAGCAGAAACTATGTCATTGTAGTAGAGATACGTCATCATAGCAGAAACTATGTCATGGTAGTTGAGATACGTCATCATAGCAGAAACTATGTCATTGTAGTAGAGAGTCTTCATCATAGCAGAAACTACGTTATCGTAGTAGAGATACGTCATCATAGCAGAAACTATGTCATGGTAGTTGAGATACGTCATCATAGCAGAAACTATGTCATCGTAGTTGAGATACATCATCATAGCAGAAACTATGTCATTGTAGTAGAGATACGTCATCATAGCAGAAACTATGTCATGGTAGTTGAGATACGTCATCATAGCAGAAACTATGTCATTGTAGTAGAGATACATCATCATAGCAGAAACTATGTCATCGTAGTTGAGATACGTCATCATAGCAGAAACTATGTCATCGTAGTAGAGATACGTCATCATAGCAGAAACTATGTCATTGTAGTAGAGATACGTCATCATAGCAGAAACTATGTCATCGTAGTTGAGATACGTCATCATAGCAGAAACTATGTCATCGTAGTTGAGATACGTCATCATCGCAGAAACTATGTCATTGTAGATGAGATACGTCATCATAGCAGAAACTATGTCATCGTAGTTGAGATACGTCATCATAGCAGAAACTATGTCATCGTAGTTGAGATACGTCATCATAGCAGAAACTACGTCATCATAGATGAGATACGTCATCATAGCAGAAACTATGTCATCGTAGTTGAGATACGTCATCATCGCAGAAACTATGTCATCGTAGATGAGATACGTCATCATAGCAGAAACTATGTCATTGTAGTTGAGATACGTCATCATAGCAGAAACTATGTCATCGTAGTTGAGATACGTCATCATCGCAGAAACTATGTCATCGTAGTTGAGATACGTCATCATAGCAGAAACTATGTCATCGTAGATGAGATACGTCATCATAGCAGAAACTATGTCATCGTAGTTGAGATACGTCATCATAGCAGAAACTATGTCATCGTAGTTGAGAAACGTCATCATAGCAGAAACTATGTCATTGTAGTTGAGATACGTCATCATAGCAGAAACTATGTCATCGTAGTAGAGATACGTCATCATAGCAGAAACTATGTCATCGTAGATGAGATACGTCATCATAGCAGAAACTATGTCATCGTAGTTGAGATACGTCATCATAGCAGAAACTACGTCATCGTAGTTGAGATACGTCATCATAGCAGAAACTATGTCATCGTAGTAGAGATACGTCATCATAGCAGAAACTATGTCATCGTAGATGAGATACGTCATCATAGCAGAAACTATGTCATTGTAGTAGAGATACGTCATCATAGCAGAAACTATGTCATTGTAGTAGAGATACGTCATCATAGCAGAAACTATGTCATCGTAGTAGAGATACGTCATCATAGCAGAAACTACGTCATCGTAGTTGAGATACGTCATCATAGCAGAAACTATGTCATCGTAGTTGAGATACGTCATCATAGCAGAAACTATGTCATCGTAGTAGAGATACGTCATCATAGCAGAAACTATGTCATTGTAGTAGAGATACGTCATCATAGCAGAAACTATGTCATCGTAGTTGAGATACGTCATCATAGCAGAAACTACGTCATCGTAGTTGAGATACGTCATCATAGCAGAAACTATGTCATCGTAGTTGAGATACGTCATCATAGCAGAAACTATGTCATCGTAGATGAGATACGTCATCATAGCAGAAACTATGTCATTGTAGTTGAGATACGTCATCATAGCAGAAACTATGTCATCGTAGTTGAGAAACGTCATCATCGCAGAAACTATGTCATCGTAGTTGAGATACGTCATCATCGCAGAAACTATGTCATCGTAGTTGAGATACGTCATCATCGCAGAAACTATGTCATCGTAGTTGAGATACGTCATCATCGCAGAAACTATGTCATCGTAGATGAGATACGTCATCATAGCAGAAACTATGTCATCGTAGTTGAGATACGTCATCATAGCAGAAACTATGTCATCGTAGTTGAGATACGTCATCATAGCAGAAACTACGTCATCGTAGTTGAGATACGTCATCATAGCAGAAACTATGTCATCGTAGTTGAGATACGTCATCATAGCAGAAACTATGTCATTGTAGTTGAGATACGTCATCATAGCAGAAACTATGTCATCGTAGTTGAGAAACGTCATCAAAGCAGAAACTATGACATCGTAGTTGAGATACGGCATCATCGCAGAAACTACGTCATTGTAGATGAGATACGTCATCATAGCAAAAACTATGTCATCGTAGTTGAGATACGTCATCATAGCAGAAACTATGTCATCGTAGTTGAGATACGGCATCATCGCAGAAACTACGTCATTGTAGATGAGATACGTCATCATAGCAAAAACTATGTCATCGTAGTTGAGATACGTCATCATAGCAGAAACTATGTCATCGTAGTTGAGAAACGTCATCATAGCAGAAACTATGTCATCGTAGTAGAGATACGTCATCATAGCAGAAACTATGTCATCGTAGATGAGATACGTCATCATAGCAGAAACTATGTCATTGTAGTAGAGATACGTCATCATAGCAGAAACTATGTCATTGTAGTAGAGATACGTCATCATAGCAGAAACTATGTCATCGTAGTTGAGATACGTCATCATAGCAGAAACTATGTCATCGTAGATGAGATACGTCATCATAGCAGAAACTATGTCATTGTAGTTGAGATACGTCATCATAGCAGAAACTATGTCATTGTAGTAGAGATACGTCATCATAGCAGAAACTATGTCATTGTAGTTGAGATACGTCATCATAGCAGAAACTATGTCATCGTAGTTGAGATACGTCATCATAGCAGAAACTATGTCATCGTAGTTGAGATACGTCATCATAGCAGAAACTATGTCATCGTAGTTGAGATACGTCATCATAGCAGAAACTACGTCATCGTAGTTGAGATACGTCATCATAGCAGAAACTACGTCATCGTAGTTGAGATACGTCATCATAGCAGAAACTACGTCATCGTAGTTGAGATACGTCATCATAGCAGAAACTATGTCATCGTAGTTGAGATACGTCATCATAGCAGAAACTATGTCATTGTAGTTGAGATACGTCATCATAATGATCATAGCAGAAACTATGTCATCGTAGTTGAGAAACGTCATCATAGCAGAAACTATGACATCGTAGTTGAGATACGGCATCACCGCAGAAACTACGTCATTGTTGTAGAGATACGTCATCATAGCAGAAACTATGTCATTGTAGTAGAGATACGTAATCATAGCAGAAACTATGTCATTGTAGATGAGATACGTCATCATAGCAGAAACTATGTCATTGTAGTTGAGATACGTCATCATAGCAGAAACTATGTCATTGTAGTAGAGATACGTCATCATAGCAGAAACTATGTCATTGTAGTAGAGATACGTAATCATAGCAGAAACTATGTCATTGTAGTAGAGATACGTCATCATAGCAGAAACTATGTCATCGTAGTTGAGATACGTCATCATAGCAGAAACTATGTCATTGTAGTAGAGATACGTCATCATAGCAGAAACTATGTCATTGTAGTAGAGATACGTCATCATAGCAGAAACTATGTCATCGTAGTTGAGATACGTCATCATAGCAGAAACTATGTCATCGTAGTAGAGATACGTCATCATAGCAGAAACTATGTCATCGTAGTTGAGATACGTCATCATCGCAGAAACTATGTCATCGTAGTTGAGATACGTCATCATCGCAGAAACTATGTCATCGTAGATGAGATACGTCATCATAGCAGAAACTATGTCATCGTAGTTGAGATACGTCATCATAGCAGAAACTATGTCATCGTAGTTGAGATACGTCATCATCGCAGAAACTATGTCATTGTAGTAGAGATACGTCATCATAGCAGAAACTATGTCATCGTAGATGAGATACGTCATCATAGCAGAAACTATGTCATCGTAGTTGAGATACGTCATCATAGCAGAAACTATGTCATTGTAGTAGAGATACGTCATCATAGCAGAAACTATGTCATCGTAGATGAGATACGTCATCATAGCAGAAACTATGTCATCGTAGTTGAGATACGTCATCATAGCAGAAACTATGTCATCGTAGTAGAGATACGTCATCATAGCAGAAACTATGTCATTGTAGTTGAGATACGTCATCATAGCAGAAACTATGTCATCGTAGTTGAGATACGTCATCATAGCAGAAACTATGTCATCGTAGTTGAGATACGTCATCATAGCAGAAACTATGTCATTGTAGTTGAGATACGTCATCATAGCAGAAACTATGTCATCGTAGTAGAGATACGTCATCATAGCAGAAACTATGTCATTGTAGTAGAGATACGTCATCATAGCAGAAACTATGTCATCGTAGATGAGATACGTCATCATAGCAGAAACTATGTCATCGTAGTTGAGATACGTCATCATAGCAGAAACTATGTCATCGTAGTTGAGATACGTCATCATAGCAGAAACTATGTCATTGTAGTTGAGATACGTCATCATAGCAGAAACTATGTCATCGTAGTAGAGATACGTCATCATAGCAGAAACTACGTTATATTAGTAGAGATACGTCATCATAGCAGAAACTACGTTATATTAGTAGAGATACGTCATCATAGCAGAAACTATGTCATCGTAGTAGAGATACGTCATCATAGCAGAAACTACGTTATATTAGTAGAGATACGTCATCATAGCAGAAACTATGTCATCGTAGTAGAGATACGTCATCATAGCAGAAACTACGTTATATTAGTAGAGATACGTCATCATAGCAGAAACTATGTCATCGTAGTAGAGATACGTCATCATAGCAGAAACTACGTTATATTAGTAGAGATACGTCATCATAGCAGAAACTACGTTATATTAGTAGAGATACGTCATCATAGCAGAAACTACGTTATATTAGTAGAGATACGTCATCATAGCAGAAACTATGTCATCGTAGTAGAGATACGTCATCATAGCAGAAACTACGTTATTGTAGTAGAGATACGTCATCATAGCAGAAACTACGTTATATTAGTAGAGATACGTCATCATAGCAGAAACTATGTCATCGTAGTAGAGATACGTCATCATAGCAGAAACTACGTTATTGTAGTAGAGATACGTCATCATAGCAGAAACTACGTTATATTAGTAGAGATACGTCATCATAGCAGAAACTATGTCATCGTAGTAGAGATACGTCATCAAAGCAGAAACTATGTCATTGTAGTTGAGATACGTCATCATAGCAGAAACTATGTCATCGTAGTAGAGATACGTCATCATAGCAGAAACTATGTCATTGTAGTAGAGATACGTCATCATAGCAGAAACTATGTCATCGTAGTAGAGATACGTCATCATAGCAGAAACTATGTCATCGTAGTTGAGATACGTCATCAAAGCAGAAACTACGTTATTGTAGTAGAGATACGTCATCATGGCAGAAACTACGTTATAGTAGTAGAGATACGTCATCATAGCAGAAACTATGTCATCGTAGTTGAGATACGTCATCAAAGCAGAAACTACGTCATTGTAGTTGAGAAATGTCATCATAGCAGAAACTATGACATCGTAGTTGAGATACGTCATCATCGCAGAAACTACTTCATTGTAGTAGAGATACGTCATCATAGCAGAAACTACGTCATCAAAGCAGAAATTTGGTCAGCAAAGCAGAAACTACATAATCTCTCAATTGGATGAACCTGTGAATGACTTTGGTTTTTGATGTTACATGTATTTGCTTACAAGTTCATGCATTGATTGCAAGGCATGCATTTTAAGGTATTATGGCATACCTTGTTCAACATGTCTTATTATACACGTTGCATTTACATAAGTGTTCTAAAAACCTTGACCGGTAGCAAGATAAAGATTGATGTACCTTGACCGGCAGTCAGGTTAAGATTGATGTTCCTTGACCGGCAGTCAGGTAAAGATTGATGTTCCTTGACTGGTAGCAAGATAAAGATTGATGTACCTTGACCGGCAGTCAGGTTAAGATTGATGTTCCTTGACCGGCAGTCAGGTAAAGATTGATGTTCCTTGACCGGTAGCAAGATGAAGATTAATTTTCCTTGACCGGCAGTCAGGTGAAGATTGATGTTCCTTGACCGGTAGTCAGGTGAAGATTGATGTTCCTTGACCGGCAGTCAGGTGAAGATTGATGTTCCTTGACCGGCAGTCAGGTAAAGATTGATGTTCCTTGACCGGTAGCAAGATGAAGATTAATTTTCCTTGACCGGTAGTCAGGTGAAGATTGATGTTCCTTGACCGGTAGTCAGGTGAAGATTGATGTTCCTTGACCGGAATTTAGGTGAGGATAGATGTTCCTTTACCGGCAGTCAGGTGAAGTTTTATTATCCTTGACCGGAAGTCAGGTGAAGATTGATGTTCCTTGACAGTTAGTCAGGTGAAGATTGATAGTCCTTGACCGGTAGTCAGGTGAAGATAGATGTTCCTTAACCGGTAGTCAGGTGAAGATAGATGTTCCTTAGCCGGTAGTCAGGTGAAGATAGATGTTCCTTAACCGGTAGTCAGGTGAAGATAGATGTTCCTTAACCGGCAGTCAGGTGCAGATAGATGTTCCTTGATTGGTAGTCAGGTGAAGATAGATGTTCCTTAACCGGCAGTCATGTGAAGACTGATGTTCCTTGGCCGGTAGTCAGGTGAAGATCGATGTTCCTTGACCGGTAGTCAGGTGAAGATAGATGTTCCTTGACCGGAATTTAGGTGAGGATAGATGTTCCTTTACCGGCAGTCATGTGCAGATAGATGTTCCTTGACCGGTACTCAGGTGAAGATAGATGTTCCTTAACCGGCAGTCAGGTAAAGATTGATGTTCCTTGACCGGTAGTCATATAAAGATTGATGTTCCTTGACCGGTAGTCAGGTGAAGATTGATGTTCCTTGACCGGTAGTTATGTGAAGATTGATGTTCCTTGACCGGTAGTCATATAAAGATTGATGTTCCTTGACCGGTAGTCAGGTGAAGATTGATGTTCCTTGACTGGTAGTCATATAAAAATTGATGTTCCTTGACCGGTAGTCAGGTGAAGATAGATGTTCCTTGACCGGAAGTCAGGTGAAGATTGATGTTCCTTCACCGGCAGTCAGGTAAAGATTGATGTTCCTTGACCGGTAGTCAGGTGAAGATTGATGTTCCTTGACCGGAAGTCAGGTGAAGATTGATGTTCCTTCACCGGTAGTCAGGTGAAGATTGATGTTCCTTGACCGGTAGTAAGGTGAAGATTGATTTTTCCTTGACCGGTTGTCAGGCGAAGATTGATGTTCCTTGACCGGTAGTCAAGTGAAGATTGATGTTCCTTGTCCAGTAGTAAGGTGAAGATTGATTTTTCCTTGACCGGTAGTCAGGTGAAGATTGATGTACCTTGACCGGTAGTCAGGTGAAGATTGATGTTCCTTGACCGGAATTTAGGTGAGGATAGATGTTCCTTTACCGGCAGCCAGGTGCAGATAGATGTTCCTTGACCGGTAGTCAGGTGAAGATAGATGTTCCTTAACCGGCAGTCATGTGAAGACTGATGTTCCTTGGTCGGTAGTCAGGCGAAGATTGATGTTCCTTGACCGGTAGTCATGTGAAGATTGATGTTCCTTGACCGGTAGTCAGGTGAAGATTGATGTTCCTTGACCGGTAGTCAGGTGAAGATTGATGTTCCTTGACCGGTAGTCATATAAACATTGATGTTCCTTGACCGGTAGTCATGTGAAGATTGATGTTCCTTGACCGGTAGTCAGATGAAGATAGATGTTCCTTGACCGGTAGTCAGGTGAAGATAGATGTTCCTTGACGGGCAGTCAGGTGAAGATAGATGTTCCTTGTCCGGCAGTCAGGTGAAGATTGATGTTCCTTGACCGGTAGTCAGGTGAAGATTGATGTTCCTTGACCGGAAGTCATGTGAAGATTGATGTTCCTTGACCGGTAGTCATGAGAAGATTGATGTTCCTTGACCGGTAGTCAGGTGAAGATTGATGTTCCTTGACCGGTAGTAAGGTGAAGATTGATTTTTCCTTGACCGGTTGTCAGGCGAAGATTGATGTTCCTTGACCGGTAGTCAGGTGAAGATAGATGTTCCTTGTCCGGTAGTCAGGTGAAGATTGATGTACCTTGACCGGTAGTCAGGTGAAGATTGATGTTCCTTGACCGGTAGTCATATGAAGATTGATGTTTCTTGTCCGGTAGTCAGGTGAAGATTGATGTTCCTTGACCGGTAGTCATGTGAAGATTGATGTTCCTTGACCGGTAGTCAGGTGAAGATTGATGTTCCTTGACCGGTAGTCATATAAAGATTGATGTTCCTTGACCGGTAGTCAGGTGAAGACTGATGTTCCTTGACCGGCAGTCAGGTGAAGATTGATGTTCCTTGACCGGCAGTCAGGTGAAGACTGATGTTCCTTGACCGGCAGTCAGGTGAAGATTGATGTTCCTTGACCTGTAGTCATATGAAAATTGATGTTCCTTGACCGGCAGTCAGGTGCAGATAGATGTTCCTTGATCGGCAGTCAGGTGCAGATAGATGTTCCTTGACCGGTAGTCATATGAAGATTGATGTTCCTTGAGCGGTAGTCAGGTGAAGATTGATGTTCCTTGACCTGTAGTCAGGTGAAGATTGATGTTCCTTGGCCGGTAGTCAGGCGAAGATTGATGTTCCTTGACCGGTAGTTATGTGAAGATTGATGTTCCTTGACCGGTAGTCATGTGAAGATTGATGTTCCTTGACCGGTAGTCATGTGAAGATTGATGTTCCTTGACTGGTAGTCAGGTGAAGATTGATGTTCCTTGACTGGTAGTCAGGTGAAGATTGATGTTCCTTGACCGGTAGTCAGGTGAAGATTGATGTTCCTTGACCGGTAGTCATGTGAAGATTGATGTTCCTTGACCGGTAGTTATGTGAAGATTGATGTTCCTTGACCGGTAGTCAGGTGAAGATTGATGTTCCTTGACCGGTAGTCAGGTGAAGATTGATGTTCCTTGACCGGTAGTTATGTGCAGATAGATGTTCCTTGACCGGTAGTCATATGAAGATTGATGTTCCTTGAGCGGTAGTCATATGAAGATTGATGTTCCTTGACCGGTAGTCATATGAAGATTGATGTTCCTTGAGCGGTAGTCAGGTGAAGATTGATGTTCCTTGACCTGTAGTCAGGTGAAGACTGATGTTCCTTGACCTGTAGTCAGGTGAAGATTGATGTTCCTTGACCGGTAGTCAGGTGAAGATTGATGTTCCTTGACCGGTAGTCAGGCGAAGATTGATGTTCCTTGACCTGTAGTTATGTGAAGATTGATGTTCCTTGACCGGTAGTCATGTGAAGATTGATGTTCCTTGACCGGTAGTCAGGTGAAGATTGATGTTCCTTGACCGGTAGTTATGTGCAGATAGATGTTCCTTGACCGGTAGTCATATGAAGATTGATGTTCCTTAAGCGGTAGTCATATGAAGATTGATGTTCCTTGACCGGTAGTCATATGAAGATTGATGTTCCTTGAGCGGTAGTCAGGTGAAGATTGATGTTCCTTGACCGGTAGTCAGGTGAAGATTGATGTTCCTTGACCTGTAGTCAGGTGAAGATTGATGTTCCTTGAGCGGTAGTCAGGTGAAGATTGATGTTCCTTGAGCGGTAGTCAGGTGAAGATTGATGTTCCTTGAGCGGTAGTCAGGTGAAGATTGATGTTCCTTGAGCGGTAGTCAGGTGAAGATTGATGTTCCTTGACCTGTAGTCAGGTGAAGATTGATGTTCCTTGACCTGTAGTCAGGTGAAGATTGATGTTCCTTGAGCGGTAGTCAGGTGAAGATTGATGTTCCTTAAGCGGTAGTCAGGTGAAGATTGATGTTCCTTGAGCGGTAGTCAGGTGAAGATTGATGTTCCTTGACCTGTAGTCAGGTGAAGATTGATGTTCCTTGAGCGGTAGTCAGGTGAAGATTGATGTTCCTTGAGCGGTAGTCAGGTGAAGATTGATGTTCCTTGAGCGGTAGTCAGGTGAAGATTGATGTTCCTTGACCTGCAGTCAGGTGAAGACTGATGTTCCTTGAGCGGTAGTCAGGTGAAGATTGATGTTCCTTGACCTGTAGTCAGGTGAAGATTGATGTTCCTTGAGCGGTAGTCAGGTGAAGATTGATGTTCCTTGACCGGTAGTAAGGTGAAGATTGATGTTCCTTGAGCGGTAGTCAGGTGAAGATTGATGTTCCTTGACCTGTAGTCAGGTGAAGATTGATGTTCCTTGAGCGGTAGTCAGGTGAAGATTTATGTTCACTGACCGGTAGTCAGATCAGGGCTGTCTCAGTCGCGCACCTCCGCATGCGATTGCGTAATTGCAAATAACGTATAATCTAGTTATTATTTTTATAAGTGGCTATGTTACTCTTTATTTTATACTTATCTTATGTTGCTTCGGTTTTGAACTTCCTAGATAAATTCTTCTTTTTAATAAAATTCGACTAGTCAATTTTAGCTTATGCTTTTTACTTTTTATGGAAACTTTGTTATGCAGTTATATTTAACTTGTTGGTAAGCTGTAAAACGTTTTTATAGATTTTTAATAAGATTTTTTTTGTTGGTATTATTGGTTAAGTTGAGAGGCAAGCGTCTGTATGGCACACTTGTGTCTTGGTTTATGCTTTGATTTAAAAATTCTCTATAATATTAAATTCGCCAATGGGGTCATGTTTCAAAGATTTGCTAGAAATCTTCTTCAACTAGTACTGAGCTCAATTTTTAGCTTGACTTTTTTGTAAATAAAAAAAAAAACGACTCCTCTCACACAAGCATCGCCTTCAGCTAAAATTGGTGTGCCAAGGGCTATCAAGATTGTGTGTCAATAACCAGTGCATAGATTGGAAAGAAACTTACTTATACCTGCTAGTAAAACTAGATGTTGATATAGTTAAGGTTGATACATGTAGTTCCAGGCTGATACTATGAGAAAATCCTTTGTGCAAAGTAAAAGTGCAAGTAATCTCAAGTTTACATTACTTTTAAGCACGGAAAAGAACGAATGTATTGTCACGTGACAGCTCTTGTTTTTATTCATGCATGTCTCCTTGAACATTTCTTTATCATGTTTTATCAATTTTAGATGCTTCAAGAGCCTCTTGAAACATTTTTAATTCGCTTTATATATCGAAGCGTCTGATTGAGCACTGACTGTATTATCTCCCTTTGTTTTGCTACCTTATACTGTGTTTTAAAGAACTTATATAATCTGTCCAAACGTGTAAATCTGCTTAATGTTCTTCAGGTCTGATAGAAAGTCCCCTGTATTCCCACGCCGACTGTACTCTCGTGCACACTATCATGGATGAGATCCGCCGCCAGGTGGGGTTGAGGTATGACGTTGATGACGTCACGGAATCTTGCCGTTAGCCTTTGACCTTGTTGCGAATCGACGTTAGACGTTCGAAGCCACAAAATGATGCCGTTTGTGATGTTGTTGAAAAATGAGTCGACGAAGTCATTGAGTGAGGACTTTGATGACGTAATGGGGTGTTATACTGAGAAACAACAGCAAAATTGAAAGTGAAAATGACTTGAATGTACCGATTTACTGACAACACTTCCGATTTTACTTCGATTTAGAAATTCAATATTTATCTCAATATTGTCAAATTCGTATCAAAGTTTTATCATGTCCATTAGTGTCAGTAATCGGTAGATTGTTGTTATATTGCTATGACAATAAAAAGAATAAAATGTCTGCTATCTTTATTTAATATATATTTGTCGAATTTCTTAATAATCTTTAAAACTTTTCATGTTTTATTTTAGCTACGTTACATCTTTTTAGACTCGGTAAGTATGACACTTTACCGGTGTATTTGAAACACACTACTTGACTAGTCAGTTATTATTTTAGTCAAACCAATCGGAATTTGATAAAAAAAAAAACACACACACACAAAGCCTCCTTTGTTTGTTCTCTGTACAAAACTGTAATGTTTTGTCAAGTAAAGTGACTGATAAAGTGAGCAGGAAATAATCACAATGGATTGGTTAATCACGATTGTATCTCGCACATAATTGGAAGAAGAAGCAGCGACGATATGCCATTTATTAAAAACAAGGTATCAACAGCTTTAATCATGATATGTTTTACGCCTTCGTCGGGTGGAAAATTTAACAAAATATTTATAAGAATTCCGAATTTAAATAGTAAAAAACACGTGTAAATATAATGTTTTTGTTCTTTAATATGAACCTAGCTCTCAGCCAATGAAAATGCATTTATTTTAGATCATAAACAGATTGGGAATAAGTAGTAATCGCATTAATGAACCATATGTTCTTAAACTTTTATACACATTTTAAAATATAAAACTTTTTACGTCAAATATTTAAAAAAAATTAAATTAACTATGGGATATACACAACAGAAGCTATAGTACTTGGGTAAATCTGTACTGTATGGTTTGCGCATGCCCATAATTGTACTGAACCACGAAATTGAACAAGGAAAAAGGCCCGCATACAGAAAAAAACCCCGCTGAATCGAAAAATTGTTGTAAATACATCTGAGCTGATCTAGACATTGGAAAGTTGGTTGAAGTGCTCTTACGTGCATGAAAGGTATTGGATCTATGCGAACAATATGACACAAAATGTCTCACATGCAAAAACTATGAGGAAACATTAAAGCGACTCTGTCACCGTCGGTCAAGTTTGCAGTTCTTTAAAAATGCCTAATAAAGCAAAGCTTTTTTTAAACGCCCAATGAAAATTAATTTAATTTGACCTCTGATTACTATTATGTGTATGTGAACAAGCTATCTTTCAAAACACTGTGTTGTCTTAAAGTTGAGAGACTCAAATTGTCTCGGAGCATTTCAACTAATAATTTCTATTTAGCCATTTTAAGCTCAGCAACCTAGAATGTCTCCCTAATCTGTATTCCTAAACATAAAGCTGATGGGCTGAAGCACTTAAAATTTAACAAAAATGTATTGACGTTCAGTTTGTATGATCATATCCATCAGGTACGCTAGTTTAACTGTCAAGTCGCTTTAAATGTATATTAATCCTGCTTTCATGCGTAAATCTGCTGGATAAAACCTTGCCGGATAAACTTAGTGATATCCAGTTAATAGGTCACGTGACCACGCGTATGAATACACTATTTACATTACTTATGTTCACTTTACCAAATGTGCAATTTATGCTTTTTTCGCCGATTTATGCAATCAATAATGGAATTTTTGTAACATTTATATATGGAGAATAAAATTTGTGAACGGAGATTCATATCTGAATAAAGAAGGAGTAAAGCGGCTATTGTTTTTTCGTTATTTTTTCTTCAATCTTCCTCGTTTGTTTGCTACTTTTATTTTCTTTCTTTTTTTTTTTCATATGAAAGATCAAAAGCAGAATAAATCGAATACATGGTTGGTGCCGAGAAAAAGAAAGTTTGTCTGGTTCGCTTCGAAGCGTATGCTAAAGCTCGCCAAGATATTCGTTTCTCGCTCACTAGATAAACTGTCTCATACTTGGCACCAACCATTTATTCTCTATTTATTGCTAGCAAACTGTTTAACGTATTAATAATATAATGTATATTTATAATACTTTCGCAACATTTCCAGAGAAAAGGGTGTATTTGTACAGATATACCCAAAATACTGCAGGTATTTTTCTAAGGAGAAACATTGAAGAAAAACTGAAATTTCGGAAAAATATAATAATGAAAAGGACTTGCCGAAAAGTTCTGAAACTCAGACATTAAGGCAATCGTGAGATATCGGAGTTTTATAACTCCTTTCCATGACGAGTTGTCTGGTTTTAATCCATCGAACGCCATTTGACGACAGTGGCAAGTCCGTGAAGCAAACACAACAGTTACATTGGTTAAAGTTCTACTTGTCGCTTCTGCGCAAAGGAAGAAATGACAATACACTTTTTTCATCTCCTCTACAATCAACACCATATCTACCACGTTCACTTCAATGGAATGTTGTTTGTTGACCATTTTTAAAGGGTGGGACAGCGTCCAGAATTATAAGAAAGCTGAATTTCAGAAGCACGAAGGATTTACCCTGCATGGCATTGACTACCAGTGGCCAGTAGATGGCTTGGAAAATGAAGTGCGTGTACAGAAGAAAATATGTATGTCAAAGGAGACTAGAGTCACTAGACGAACCAATTGTTTTCAGGCATGGTTCAAATGTTAACATTAGGTGTAATATGTTTTAAATAGATGTTTAAGTGATTATAATGTGTGATGCAGATAGACATGAAATGCAGATTTATAAATGAACAACGCGGCGCAGGAATATCACTCAGTGACTTAAAAGGAAAAAGTGGGGAAATTGTTAAAAGAACGAGTGTTCCACTAGCTATGCATTGTGTACTAGGCCGAGATATTTGCGATATCAAACGCGGGGCCTCACTGCCTTCTGCAGATGTATAGAGGGTATACAATTAAGATAAATTTAGATTCAGATCCGCGGGATGTAGTGTTGGCGAAAAGAAGCAAGTGTCGCATAACCGTTTACTGCAAATGGTCTACAGACCAAATAATAATTGGGAGGTTATTTTGAACTTAATGTATTTTGGTCGCTTCCTGTTGTTCTTATCAGCCATTATTTTAGACCCAATTGTAGTGAAAATGCAATCGTATGGAAAGTATTGTATGTTTAATATAACAGTATCTATAAAGTTTGTAACTGCGTTGTAGTTTTTGTCTCGACAAACATGTATCTATAATAATCTCTATTTAGAAGAGGTGGTTGTTTTGCAGCTGAAGACCTGCTTGTTTTCCAATGCGTTGTCCAATCGTTTTGAACCATCATTTGCATACCTTGATCGCTTATAAGGTAAAACTTACACCGCCGCAACAGCGCTGATTCTGGGGGGTTAAAAGTACCTCTCTACCACTGCTTGAATGAGACATGTGCTTTCAACTTGGGTTGCCTTAAGGCGTTAGAGTTAATGCCATTTCCAGAATAGATGTAGCCGAGTCAGTGGCGGATCCAGAAAATTTTGGTGAGCGTGTGTGTGTGTGTGTGTGTGTGTGTGTGGGGGGGGGGGGGGTATGAATCAAGATCCATTCAACTTTACCGTGGTAAATACAAGATATATATACAATATATATACACACAGTAAGGAACCCTCTCCTCGACCTAAGCAGTCAAAAGACAAAAAAAAAAAATAACTTTAAAAGCTAAGCTGACATGTATGTGTTTTCACAACTCTTCTCATTTACTTGGTTGGTGCGCTGTGCATGTGTGTGTGTGTGTGGGGGGGGGTGCATCCCCATCCCACCCACTGGATCAATCCCACCCGGTGAATCCATCCCTGAGCCGAGTATCAATCGTGATCTTTCTCACTAAGGCGTCATCTCACCAAGGCGCCCTACTGTTGTTCTTTTACAGTGTCTAGTTAAGATTCTTTACAATAATACACACATCCAATATATGGCACGTGTCGTATTGAACAGGCATAACTGAGAAACGAACATCACTTAGACACATATATTTAAAATGGAGTTCTTGACACAAGCTTTATAACGATATCTGAAGTAAATCAATATCTACATTCGTCGCAATGTTGGTACGAATCCGACATGTCATGTAGTGTACAACATACCATTGCGCCAATGTATTAATAGAAGAACGTAGTGGATTAAATATAGAACACACAGAGACGGAACACGTTGTTAACTATATAGTGTTTTTGAGTGATAATGGTGTACGCAACGTTGCCAACTGTTTGGTTATACCACGGTGATAATAAATATAGTGACGTTAATGGTCATGCGCGAGTATAAGGTTTTGTGTCTAGTTTTTAGGTCGCAGCAACGCCAACTATGTACAGGTAAGTAATGTCTGAAAGAAATAAGTAAAATATCTTTATTGGCTCTGGTTTGTTCCTGTCAGCCTTTAGAAGCCACAAGTAGAGGGAGCGTAGCGACAAAGCGTTGCTTCTTACTGCCAAAGTGTACAAGATAAGGCCTCAAATCGTTTAAGAGTTTTCCCATACATTTTGCCCGATGATATGCGAATAGTTTATGAAAGGTTGAAAATCAACATATTTGCTGCTAAAAATAGACTTGTGAGACTTTTTGTGTAAAAGAAAACTTTATATTACAATGCTGCTTGGGCGAAAGTTTACTTTTTATTTTTTGTATTTTTGCGGTCAAAATAACGAGAACAGCTGAAACGGGCCGTGACATACCAAAGTCGTTAAAATGGTAGTGGTATAGCTCCCTTGCTAACGCTGAAGCAAATATAAGAGTAGTTCCACGACTGGTTAGCCCGGTGTAAGGATAATGTGACTGGGTGTGGTATCATGCCAGGTGTTCACGGCATGCTATACACAGTTAAGGCAGCACTATATCTGCTTCAAGTGGACACCGACTCCAGATAACTAAATACTGCTGGTGGGACGATAAACCCAATAAATAAAAAAAATATATTTCGGATCAGACTCTTTATTGGATGGTTATTATCTGTTTTAGATTTGTAACACCTTCTATACCAAGGCCCACAGCTTGTCTTCTGTCTTTATAAAATTTGACATCTGGGTACCGAATTCAATATGCCTACACACATTTTATCATATCAGACTAGCTCCCTGTTACATCCATTATTGCAAAAAGACGGGGCTTTGTATAATTTAAAGACTTAAATGCTTTCGTTCGGTATCTTTTTGGTGCTATATATCAGTGACATTGTTTTCCGAAGACCGGATTGTTGATGGTTTGATGTCAAGGCCAACAGAAGCCCATGATATGGCCAACCAGGTGGTTCAGATCCGCACACTGTGTAGGAATCTTGCAATAAAACCTACAGTTCATCATGACAAGACGCTATCAGAACATATAATGTGCTTTCGCAATTTGGTAACATGTATAGCGCTACGAAAATACACATTCGCTGGGAATAAACACAAGCTATCTTAGCAACGGGAAAATAGACTATAACAAGCATTTACGGTACTTGTTTATAAGGTACAGGTCTATTTAATTATTGTACAAATAGATGAGGTGGTAAAATATTTTTGTAATCGAATGCGCTTTTTAATCTGCACATATTATTGAATAAGGAGTTTTATAAAATTGTACAGATACCATCAACCAAACTAGTTTCGGCGCATGTTGCGCTTTAAAATATTAAAAAAACACACACTTTTTTCCTTCCGTCAATGGTTGGCCCAAAATCAACCGGCAAAAGTATTTTATTACTCGATTCACTTCATCTGACATAAGTTTGACATTCTTGTTATTAATTATATATCTAGCTGACAAATCAAGAATTACAAAGACGAATGTCTGATTCAAGAGTTAAGCTCTTCGCAATTTCACTACACGTGTCGTGACTGATATTCTGTTACTATAAAAGTATTGTTAATTAATTGCTTTAAATTTAGAACAGTTGGCTGCTCAGTAACAAAGGTTGGGAAAATGGTAAAATGTCATTATATACATTATATATGTTTAATTTACGACAATCATTAGTTTGTTTAAAATATGCATGTGTTCAAATTGAAATTGGCTTTGCTAAAGGCTCTTACGTTTAAGTAAATATCATGTCACATTTATGACAAATTAACCCGTGAATTTAACACGACACAAAATCATCTATTTCCTAAGTATGAACCTCATAATTCAAATCAATTCAGAAACAAAATTATATAGCACTAACATGGACACCGTATTTAGTTGCGCTTCACAAATTAAATAAAGTAAAAAAAAACACTTATCATTATGAGTAATCTAGGAATTAATACAAAATATGGCAGGTTTCCGCATACCTTTCCGCCTTGTTTGTTTCACTGGGATGAAAGCAATGTAAAAAGCAACAGAACCGATGTCGTGCTGTCTGTTTTGGAATGCCGTAATTACCAGCACAACGCCATGGACAACCGAAAAATTAAAAGCAGACTGATTGTCAGCATCATCAACTAACTACAGACTTAAAATAACAAATGATAGTACACAGACAGAAGTTTAAAAAAACCCCACTCTTCCCACATGAACATTCCAGTTTCATTACCAAACCTCTGATTGGCTGGGTTTGAAATGAATTTGAGAATCTGACCAATCATCTGCTTTTTAATGTTGAATTATTTTAAGAATCTTAAAGTATCGGGACATTTGGAAACATCCGACGTCTATCCGTTCATGTTTTTTGATGCTTTTATTGTCCTTCAAACAATCTTTAACTGATTGTGATCGTTTTGAATTACTTCCAAAACATGCGATTGTTCACGACAATGAAAGGTTTGATGTATGTATGATTGGAGATAATTTGATGAAAATTGTAGATTTTCCAAAGAACTATTAGTAAATGATTATATTATTTTTGGGTTAGCATTTAATCCAATATTAATACAGATATGATCTAATATGAGTGTTTGTAGATGGTTTCTAGCATGTCTGTATGTAAAGCACGTGTCAGGAGGCGCGTTCGTCTGGAATTACAATTACAGGCAGTCTGGCAATAAGGTTTTGTGTGATGTGTTTGTAAAAAGCAACCGACAATTCATTAATCTTTCACCATCACCGACACGAACAGAGTAATAGACTCTAAAATGATGACGAAAGTTTCAATCAATGAGTCGAACAAACAGACATTTCATTTTCACACAGGCGCAATGCTCAAACATGGGGATTTCATTTAGTATATGCCAAGAATTATACATTATTATGGCATGTCAGTGAAAAATAATAAGAAGTCTAATATTTATGTGTGAACATCTGAAACACCGGTAGGGAACCGATTGTAACATAACTTTATTCAACATATCTGTTATTGACATAAAAACATGGAATGCATTAAACAACTGTCTGCATAAACATAGCGTATACTCAGATAACTTAATAAAGATTATTGATATTTAAGGATCTATTTACTGTGTGAAAAACATAATGTATTCTTAGATAAACCAATAAAGAATCTTGATATTTAAGGATCTATTTACTGTTTCCATAAACATAATGTGTACTCAGATAAGCCAATAAAGAATCTTGATATTTAGGGATCTATTTACTGTTTCCATAAACATAATGTATACTCAGATAACTCAATAAAGAATCTTGATATTTAAGGATCTATTTACTGTTTCCATTAACATAATGTATACTCAGATAACTCAATAAAGAATCTTGATATTTAAGGATCTATTTACTGTTTCCATTAACATAACGTATACTCAGATAACTCAATAAAGAATCTTGATATTTAGGGATCTATTCACTGTTTCCATAAACATAATGTATACTCAGATAACTCAATAAAGAATCTTGATATTTAGGGATCAATTCACTGTTTCCATAAACATAATGTATACTCAGATAACTCAATAAAGAATCTTGATATTTAAGGATCTATTTACTGTTTCCATTAACATAATGTATACTCAGATAAACCAATAAAGAATCTTAATATTTAAGGATCTATTTACTGTTTCCATTAACATAATGTATACTTAGATAAACCAATAAAGAATCTTGATTTTTAAGGATCTATTTACTGTTTCCATTAACATAATGTATACTCAGATAAACCAATAAAGAATCCTGATAATAAAGGATCTGTTTACTGTTTCTATAAACATAATGTATACTCAGATAACTCAATAAAGAATCTTGATATTTAAGAATCTATTTACTGTTTCCATAAACATAATATATACTCAGATAACTCAATAAAGAATCTTGACATTAAGGCTCTATTTACTGTTTCCATTAACATAACGTATACTCAGATAAACCAATAAAGAATCTTGATATTTAAGGATCTATTTACTGTTTCCATAAACATAACGTATACTTAGATTAGCCAATAAAGAATCTTGATATTTAAGGATCTATTTACTGTTTCCATAAACATAATGTATACTCAGATAACTCAATAAAGAATCTTGACATTAAGGCTCTATTTACTGTTTCCATTAATATAACGTATACTCAGATAAACCAATAAAGAATCTTGATATTTAAGGATCTGTTTACTGTTCCATTAACATAATTTATACCCAGATAACTCAATAAAGAATCTTGACATTAAGGCTCTATTTACTGTTTCCATTAACATAATGTATACTCAGATAAACCAATAAAGAATCCTGATATTAAAGGATCTATTTACTGTTTCTATAAACATAATGTATACTTAGATAAGTCAATAAAAATCTTGACATTAAGGATCTATTTACTGTTTCTATAAACATAATGTATACTCAGATAAGCCAATAAAGAATCGTGACATTTAAGGATCTATTTACTGTTTCCATTAATATAATGTATACTCAGATAAACCAATAAAGAATCTTGATATTTAAGGATCTGTTTACTGTTTCCATAAACATAACGTATACTCAAATAAACCAATAAAGAATCCTGATATTAAAGGATCTATTTACTGTTTCCATTAACGTAACGTATACTCAGATAAACTAATAAAGAATCTTGATATTTAAGGATCTATTTACTGTTTCCATTAACATAATGTATTCTCAGATAAATCAATAAAGAATCCTGATATTAAAGGATCTATTTACTGTTTCCATAAACATAACGTATACTCAGATAAGCCAATAAAGAATCTTGATATTTAAGGATCTATTTATTGTTTTCATTAACGTAACGTATACTCAGATAAACCAATAAAGAATCTTGATATTTAAGGATCTATTTATTGTTTTCATTAACATAATGTATACTCAGATAAGTCAATAAAGAATCTTGATATTTAAGGATCTATTTACTGTTTCCATAAACATAACGTATACTCAGATAAACCAATAAAGAATCCTGATATTAAAGGATCTATTTACTGTTTCCATTAACGTAACGTATACTCAGATAAACAAATAAAGAATCTTGATATTTAAGGATCTATTTACTGTTTCCATTAACATAATGTATTCTCAGATAAACCAATAAAGAATCCTGATATTTAAGGATATATTTACCGTTTCCATAAACATAATGTATACTCAGATAAGTCAATAAAGAATATTGATATTTAAGGATCTATTTACTTATACTTTATTTCGATTAAAATAAATTGTGTATTTGGCAACATACAGGTTGATATTTTTTAATTTATTTATAACTGTTTGGGTATATTATACTGTACGGGGTAAAGCATATCGTATACCGCCTTGTTGGTAATAATTTTAAATCATCAATTACATTGGCAGACACCTTCTTAAAGGAAAAAAGTATTTTGACGATACATTTAGGAGTGTAAATATGTTATCCTGTGATGACGGTCAAAAATGTAAAAAAAACCCATAAAATAATAGCAAGATTAAAGCTTGTTTGCTTTTGTATAATTGTAACTAAGCGTCTCTTATGTGGCAGCAAAATGCCACATTTGTTGGCAAATTTTTAATTTATTACATACTGCGGCTGGCATCAGATTTACAAACAACATTCAATATATAACTTATTTTAAGTTTTTAACGGTCTTTAATTGACTCTTATTGGTTTCAGTAAAGTTTAACTAATCACCAATCGCTTCTTTCTTGCTCATATTTCTGGGTCTTTTACGTCATATTTTGAATTGCTTTGCAGCGATTGCATTGCAAAACGGAAGTTAAATTTGCTTAAATCTACATATTAACCAAATAGTTCTAATCGTGATGCCATCGTCTCGTCCTAAATTGGGCAATGGTGTTAAAGCTTTGATTTTAATTAATGGTATTTTAACACGTTCTTATTATTAATGGCATAATAACATCAAAAACATATGTGTATACTTTTAACATAGATTGTGTTGCATTTCATTGAATACTTGCTCAAAAAGGTTTGATTTTACGGAAATAATTATTCTGTCTCCTAAAGTAATGCGTTTTTTTTATATAAACTATGTATAATAAATGAAAGCGTTTCTTGAAAAAGGAGTTAATAAGCACATTTTGAGTACCGAGCGGGGCTCTTGTTATTGCAAGTATAAACGATAGACCTCATGATTACTTCTGTTAATGCTATAAAATTTAACATCATATGGCAATTTATCTTTTTGTTATTATTCATTTATGTGCATTTCTTTATATAGGAATAAATGAATCTCGGCGGGTATATCGCTCTCGTCAGTCATTATTATTATTATTATTGTTATTATATTATTATTATGACCTTTATTATTATTGTTTTAGTGGTGGTAAAAGTTGTAGTAGTAGAAGTAGTAGTAGTAGTAGTAGTAGTAGTAGTAGTAGTAGTAGTAGTAGTAGTAGAAGTAGTAGTATCATCATCATTATTATGCTTCCCTCGCATCCTCTAACCAGTACAACTAGTGTTGTTTGACAGTAACCTGACATTAACACTTTTTCTTTTAAGCATAACTAACATTGGCATTGTTGGGCATTCCTTTCACAAACTATACATTCTCCATGTAATCTATATCATTGCTGAGCCTACCTTTCACAAACTATACATTCTCCATGTAATCTATATCATTGCTGAGCCTTCCTTACACAAACTATACATTCTCCATGTAATCTATATCATTGCTGAACCTTCCTTACACAAACTATACATTCTCCATGTAATCTATATCATTGCTGAGCCTACCTTTCACAAACTATACATTCTCCATGTAATCTATATCATTGCTGAGCCTTCCTTACACAAACTATACATTCTCCATGTAATCTATATCATTGCTGAACCTTCCTTACACAAACTATACATTCTCCATGTAATCTATATCCTTGCTGAACCTTCCTTACACAAACTATACATTATCCATGTAATCTATATCATTGCTGAGCCTTCCTTTCACAAACTATACATTCTCCATGTAATCTATATCATTGCTGAACCTTCCTTACAGAAACTATACATTCTCCATGTAATCTATATCATTACTGAACCTTCCTTACAGAAACTATACATTCTCCATGTAATCTATATCATTGCTGAGCCTACCTTTCACAAACTATACATTCTCCATGTAATCTATATCATTGCTGAACCTTCCTTACAGAAACTATACATTCTCCATGTAATCTATATCATTGCTGAACCTTCATTACACAAACTATACATTCTCCATGTAATCTATATCATTGCTGAGCCTACCTTACACAAACTATACATTCTCCATGTAATCTATATTATTGCTGAGCCTACCTTACACAAACTATACATTCTCCATGTAATCTATATCATTGCTGAGCCTACCTTTCACAAACTATACACTCTCCATGTAATCTATATCATTGCTGAGCCTTCCTTACACAAACTATATATTCTCCATGTAATCTATATCCTTACTGAGCCTTCCTTACACAAACTATACACTCTCCATGTAATCTATATCCTTACTGAGCCTTCCTTACACAAACTATACACTCTCCATGTAATCTATATCATTGCTGAGCCTTCCTTACACAAACTATACATTCTCCATGTAATCTATATCATTGCTGAGCCTTCCTTACACAAACTATACATTCTCCATGTAATCTATATCATTGCTGAACCTTCCTTACACAAACTATACATTCTCCATGTAATCTATATCATTGCTGAACCTTCCTTACACAAACTATACATTCTCCATGTAATCTATATCCTTGCTGAACCTTCCTTACACAAACTATACATTATCCATGTAATCTATATCATTGCTGAGCCTTCCTTTCACAAACTATACATTCTCCATGTAATCTATATCATTGCTGAACCTTCCTTACACAAACTATACATTCTCCATGTAATCTATATCATTGCTGAACCTTCCTTACACAAACTATACATTCTCCATGTAATCTATATCCTTGCTGAACCTTCCTTACACAAACTATACATTATCCATGTAATCTATATCATTGCTGAGCCTTCCTTTCACAAACTATACATTCTCCATGTAATCTATATCATTGCTGAACCTTCCTTACAGAAACTATACATTCTCCATGTAATCTATATCATTACTGAACCTTCCTTACAGAAACTATACACTCTCCATGTAATCTATATTATTGTTGAGCCTTCCTTACACAAACTATACAGTCTCGATGTAATCTATATTATTGCTGAACCTTCCTTACACAAACTATACAGTCTCCATGTAATCTATATCATTGCTGAGCCTTCCTTTCACAAACTATACATTCTCCATGTAATCTATATCATTGCTGAGCCTTCCTTACACAGACTATACATTCTCCATGTAATCTATATCATTGCTGAGCCTACCTTACACAAACTATACATTCTCCATGTAATCTATATCATTGCTGAGCCTACCTTACACAAACTATACATTCTCCATGTAATCTATATTATTGCTGAGCCTTCCTTTCACAAACTATACATTCTCCATGTAATCAATATCCTTACTGAGCCTTCTTTACACAAACTATACATTCTCCATGTAATCTATATCATTACTGAACCTTCCTTACAGAAACTATACACTCTCCATGTAATCTATATTATTGCTGGGCCTTCCTTACAGAAACTATACACTCTCCATGTAATCTATATTATTGTTGAGCCTTCCTTACAGCAACTATACATTCTCAATGTAATCTATATCATTACTGAACCTTCCTTACAGAAACTATACACTCTCCATGTAATCTATATCATTACTGAACCTTCCTTACAGAAACTATACACTCTCCATATAATCTATATCATTACTGAGCCTTTCTTACAGAAACTATACATTCTCCATGTAATCTATATCATTACTGAACCTTCCTTACAGAAACTATACACTCTCCATGTAATCTATATCATTGTTGAGCCTTCCTTACAGAAACTATACACTCTCCATGTAATCTATATCATGGCTGGGCCTTCCTTACAGAAACTATACACTCTCCATGTAATCTATATTATTGTTGAGCCTTCCTTACAGAAATTATACACTCTCCATGTAATCTATATCATTACTGAACCTTCCTTACAGAAACTATACACTCTCCATGTAATCTATATTATTGTTGAACCTTCCTTACAGAAACTATACACTCTCCATGTAATCTATATCATTACTGAACCTTCCTTACACAAATTATACATTCTCCATGTAATCTATATTATTGTTAAGCCTTCCTTACACAAACTATACATTCTCCATGTAATCTATATCATTACTGAACCTTACTAACAGAAACTATACACTCTCCATGTAATCTATATTATTGTTGAGCCTTCCTTACAGAAACTATACACTCTCCATGTAATCTATATCATTACTGAACCTTCCTTACACAAACTATACATTCTCCATGTAATCTGTATCATTATTGAACCTTCCTTACAGAAACTATACACTCTCCATGTAATCTATATCATTACTGAATCTTCCTTACACAAACTATACACTCTCCATGTAATCTGTACTATTGTTGAGCCTTCCTTACACAAACTATACATTCTCCATGTAATCTATATCATTACTGAACCTTCCTTACAGAAACTTTACATTTTCCATGTAATCAATTTCATTACTGAACCTTGCTTACACAAACTATACACTCTCCATGTAATCTATATTATTGTTGAGCCTTCCTTACACAAACTATACATTCTCCATGTAATCTATATCATTACTGAACCTTCCTTACAGAAACAATACACTCTCCATGTAATCTATATTATTGTTGAGTCTTCCTTACAGAAACTATACACTCTCCATGTAATCTATATCATGGCTGGGCCTTCCTTACAGAAACTATACAATCTCCATGTAATCTATATCATTGCTGAGACTTCCTTACATAAACTATACAATCTCCATGTAATCTATATCCTTACTGAGCCTTCCTTACACAAACTATACATTCTCCATGTAATCTATATCATGGCTGGGCCTTCCTTACACAAACTATACATTCTCCATGTAATCTATATTATTGTTGAACCTTCCTTACAGAAACTATACACTCTCCATGTAATCTATATCATTTCTGAACCTTCCTTACACAAACTATACATTCTCCATGTAATCTATATTATTGTTGAGCCTTCCTTACACAAACTATACATTCTCCATGTAATCTATATCATTACTGAACCTTCCTTACAGAAACTATACACTCTCCATGTAATCTATATCATTACTGAACCTTCCTTACACAAACTATACACTCTCCATGTAATCTATATTATTGTTGAGCCTTCCTTACAGAAACTATACACTCTCCATGTAATCTATATCATTACTGAACCTTCCTTACACAAACTATACATTCTCCATGTAATCTATATCATTACTGAACCTTCCTTACAGAAACTATACACTCTCCATGTAATCTATATCATTACTGAACCTTCCTTACACAAGCTATACACTCTCCATGTAATCTATATTATTGTTGAGCCTTCCTTACACAAACAATACATTCTCCATGTAATCTATATCATCACTGAACCTTCCTTACAGAAACTATACATTCTCCATGTAATCTATATCATTGCTGAACCTTCCTTACACAAACTATACATTCTCCATGTAATCTATATTATTGCTGAACCTTCCTTACAGAAACTATACTTTCTCCATGTAATCTATATCATTACTGAACCTTCCTTACACAAATTATACATTCTCCATGTAATCTATATCATTGTTGAGCCTTCCTTACAGAAACTATACACTCTCCATGTAATCTATATCATTACTGAACCTTCCTTACACAAACTATACATTCTCCATGTAATCTATATCATTGTTGAGCCTTCCTTACACAAACTATACATTCTCCATGTAATCTATATCATTGCTGAACCTTCTTTACACAAACTATACATTCTCCATGTAATCTATATCATTGTTGAGCCTTCCTTACAGAAACTATACACTCTCCATGTAATCTATATCATTACTGAACCTTCCTTACACAAACTATACATTTTCCATGTAATCTATATCATTACTGAACCTTCCTTACACAAACTATACACTCTCCATGTAATCTATATCATTGCTGAGCCTTCCTTACACAAACTATACATTCTCCATGCAATCTATATCATTGTTGTGCCTTCCTTACATAAACTATACACTCTCCATGTAATCTATATTATTCCTGGGCCTTCCTTACAGAAACTATACATTCTCCATGTAATCTATATTATTGTTGTGCCTTCCTTACAGAAATTATACACTCTCCATGTAATCTATATCATGGCTGGGCCTTCCTTACACAAACTATACACTCTCCATGTAATCTATATTATTGTTGGGCCTTCCTTACAGAAACTATACACTCTCCATGTAATCTATATCATGGCTGGGCCTTCCTTACACAAACTATACAGTCTCCATATAATCTATATTATTAGGTACGTACAGCAATCGAAAGACAGAGGAAGAAAAATGTAATAGAACACAAATAGATACTACTGTAATTACTCCTACGGTTTATTTGTGTTGCTTATTTATTTTATTAGCTTTTCTTTAACCGACCTTTCTGACATTTACGTATTCCTTGTAAAGGTTGAATGCCACTGAATTGTTTCCTTGTTTCCTTAGAGTTATTTGTATAGATAAACTCTTTCCTAAGCGTTTGTAGGTAGTATTTATATCAAAGAGAGTGTTTATGATTGTCTTCTTTGTATGTCATCCAATGGAAAGCGATTTGTATTTGCTATCCTTTTGCACATTTGTCCTCTTGTCCATTTGCACGTTTATGTAATCAATCTGTTCAATCGTTTCCATAAACGTAACATCAATCGTTTACAGATAAGTCACCGTTAGCCAGGTGTAACCGAAGTGTCAAACGGCTCGTTTGGCAGATATGTCGTTCTGTTTGACAGAAAATGCACCCTGTGAATGGATACTTTTCTTTAAGTGTTTTCCCATACAATCAAGCAAAAATAGTAATTGTATTAGCAGAATCTACACTGCCCCGATAGTATCACACCTTTTTTTTATGACAGTCATTTGCCTGTGTTGTTATTTCAGAGAAGACAGCCGAAAACTGTCATAATAAATGAGTGTTAAGCTGACAGATAAATAGTTTCTGGCTTGTTGCGGATATTGTTTTGCGATAGAAGACGTGGCTCATTAGACAAAGCTTTTGGGAAAAGTTAAAATGCTTACTTTCTGATTTGTCACTTGCTTTAGTATTCAAAAATTCAGATGCTTTTTTGAGATAACATTCATGACCTTCGTTCTTTTCCAAGCAGTTATATCATGTACTTTGCGATGTATCACCCCTAGTGCCGAAATATAGACTTGTTGTTGGTATCTAACACTATCTGCCATATTTACATTTATGAACAAGGTGCTAGGAATTGTCAATCGGTCACTCAGTACTTATTTTAATATACTTGTAAAAATTGAAATCTAGTGCGATCAAACAACGTTGAAAAAGTGATGATGGACGCTTGAATGACAAATGCTCAACATTTATTGCTATTATTTTTTTAAACCAGCAAATTTAGGCTCGAAGAACAAAAACAGTTCTCCCCGAGAGTGTAGGTCAAAGATATTCTAGACCCATATTATCTACGTTTATCTCATAAAAATCTATCCAATATTTTCGATGAACTTATTTTTAACATTTTACCGAGACGCATAAGTATTTGATATTGGCACACACAAGTTCAACTCATTATTATTTATTTGCACTCATGAAGCAACGAAATCATTAAAATTCCATTTCTCTACCTTTGCCCCTCTACATGTTCATCTTATATAAAGGTTTTTAGTAGGTTACTTGCTAGCACAGTGACGCAAGAAACGTATGCATAATCAATCAATAGATTTTACAGTGTGTCAGAACAGCGGGAAAAAGTGGCATTTTCTTCAGATATTGGCGTAAATGCTCCTTTCACACAGATGTCCCGACAGTACAGATATGTCATTTTTTTGCAATGTCTTATTTACAGTTACTTTCTCGGGTTTTTACCATGGCCTCATAAATATCGCAATACATATCTTTCAAAGTGCTTCAAAGTGATTTTAAAGTGCATGGAGTAATGTTACAGTTAAAACCCAATGTTCACTGCAGTTTAAATAAAGGATTTCATTTTTTTTTTAAATTTTGTTTCGTTTTTATCCCTTATGCTGTCTTCGTTGCTTCGCATGAAGGATTTTTGTATATACGCGAATATAGATAACTGCTTAAATATTCTTGTCATCTAAACATTGTGATTAGAAGCAGTTCTTAACTCTATTGCAAAATACGCGGTTATTTTTAATATAATAATTTTATTTATTATGACATTAATATCTGAAATAAAATCGTTTAAACAAACCTGTTTGCCATAATAAATTTAGGAAGGAAGCTCTAAATACTTCGAGTATTTCTGATAAGTTATCAATATCCACTTCTAAATTTACCTGACAACAACATACGTTTCTTGTAGAAGATTCTTCAAAGGTTGCAATGAGCGACTAAACCAAGCAAGTGATTATTTATAATTTTTCATTTAACTTTTCTTTGATGCCAGAATACAGTTTAGTGTGTGTTTTAATGGAGAACGTTTGTGACATGGAGATTATCTCCCCTGATAGATAATATCAGAGGTAGTCCAAACAGTAGGTAGGTCCTTTTAGTTGGAATTCTTTGACTTAATCGCCTGTTCTTATGTTTCAGATGGTGCAATAACAAACAGTGCAATTTCTTACATTTGCATAAATATAATCTTAAAATTAATTTAAATACTTGTCGAGATATGTAATTCAAACAAGAAAATGAAAGTGTTTGTTGAGGATTAATCTGGATAAAGAGAGAAATGTCAACACACACTCCAAAGAGCACAAGCCTAAAAACTGAGTAATCCAAATGAAAGGACCTAAATGCATTTAGGGACTATTCCGGGGAGACTATCCACTAAAGTCTTTCATTAAGATCAGTGGCAGTCCGCTAAATGGTAAATATTTTGACTAAAGCTTTATTATATAACGGAGCAGTAAAAGTCGCAAATCGATGCCTTCGTACATAAATGTTTGCACTCTTTTAATTCTCATTAAGTGCTAATTTCTAAGTTTTCTATGGTTTCATTACTACACATGGAAATGTAAATGCAGTTTTTTTTGCTGGATATCCATTAAGAAAATATTAATTACAATATTGACGATTCTCACAATAAATAAAAATGTTTTTATACAGTTCCGGGGAATCAAGAAAACATCGTCATTTTAAATACTTGCGTTGCATCTATAAATCTAAAATAATTTCTTGCTGTCTAAAGGTAAAGTCAAAGTACTACCCCATTAACACATCACAAATATGGTTTATTCTTGAAAGACAGACTTGGGGCTCAAGTGTT
This sequence comes from Sinonovacula constricta, assembly GCA_007844125.1. Classification (NCBI taxonomy): domain Eukaryota; kingdom Metazoa; phylum Mollusca; class Bivalvia; order Cardiida; family Solecurtidae; genus Sinonovacula; species Sinonovacula constricta. The sequence continues at coordinate 24,988,448 of CM017563.1, forward strand.
TATAACCAATGACGCACTTTGTGCAGCGTCCAAGCACTTATAGTTAATCTTTCTGCACTTACTTATGAGAACTTATTTACAATGTTGCAAGATGGGTGTTTTATGGCCTTGATTACTCTTACATAACACTTACCACAGATATCAAAATGATTCTTTCAAGGATTTTATGCATAGAAAAACGGAGCGTGAGCATTATTAACACGACCAGATACATCTTCTGTTTGCTTCCTGACACCTAAAACTTCCAAGGGATCATTTAGAAAATTTAATTCATAAAAAAGTGTCTGTATATTTATGAGACATTTTCATTCATATATACGTCGTTGAACCCATTAATTAGGTTACATTAAAAAGCTACCGAAAATGAAAGTCATAATTGTAGACCGATACATCTGCATTCTATTGTAGAAGCGCACAAAGCGAAAGCTGTAATGAAGAGTAAATTTGTTAAATAGAACAATAATATCACAATCTAGTGACGTCTTGGAGTTCTAGACGTAGTTGTCTAACCTTAGTTATGAACTTCTTACAAAATGCTAAATAAAGCTCGACTAAGTATCAAAGCGACAACTAAGGTTTACAGGAAAATAGATTTTCTCCTGTTAGACACGGATTTACCCCAGAATTCTCGGGACGAGCGTTGTAACATGTCCTGAGGTAAATCAGTGCTTACATTCGTCGCCATGTCTGTACTCATTTGACATAACATTTAGTGTCCAACCGACCATTGTGCTGACGTATATATATATATTTGTCCTTGCTAGGGGAATATACATAAAGATGTTTGAAGTAGGTCTACAAAAGAACACAAAAAGATGGAACACGTTGCTAACTATACAATGTATATGTTGTTTGTGTTTGGTAATGGTGTGCGTAACGTTGCCAACCTTTTCGGATATGTCATGCTGAAAGTAAATATCACCTTGATGGTCATTCATGAGTATAAATAGGTAAATAAGAGAAGGTCCATTAAACATTCATTGTATATTTAAATCTAAACTACCTCTAGACAAAGGCAAACAGTGAAAATGTAATGGTACATAACACAAAAACATAACACACAAAAAGAAAAAAACAGCAGTTACCGTCTTGGAACGTCAGTCGGCAAAAGGACCGACTATAGTGTTGCTTAAACCTGGTTGTGGAGCGCTTAAGTTTTGTTTTTAGTTTTTAGGTCACAGCAACATCAGCTACACACGATATTTTCCGTCAAACCTATGAAAACATGTGAGAAATCGAACTTTAAAGATATTGCTAAATTTTTGTTCCATGTTTGATATATCTTCGGATCTGTCTCTGTAACAGAATGTACGTCCTGCAATACCGCTTCCATTCTGGGTTCGTTAAAAAAACACAAGAAATATAGGTTCCGAATTCAAATTTTATGAGCCGCTACGTACATTGTACATTTTATGATTTTAAACACTTATTCCGAGCTACATCCATATTGGAGGGGCGCCCGTGGCGTAGTGGTAGAGTCGACGGTTTGTAACTCCTGCTTAGCATTCCACCGCGTGGGTTCGAGTCCCGTCCGGGACGAAGGACTTAAAGCGGGAGGGTCTTCCAGTTGACCTGCTGTACGCCTGTGGTTCTACCATACCTAGACATTTGTCCGGGGGGTCTTCCTCCACCAAAACAGCTGGACGTCTCTATAATGATCATAACTGGTCGCTGCGATGTATCTCAAAAACAAACAAAACAAAAATATCCATATTGGTAACCAGGCTAGGTTTTATATCATTTAAAGAATTTATCACTTCGTATCTTTTGTTCTAGATACCAGTTACATTGTTTTTAGATGACCTGAATATTGTTGGCGTGACGTTAAGGCCAACAGAACCTCATGACATGGCCGACCAGGTGGTTTGGATCAACACAATGTGTAGGGATATATCTTGCAATAAGATTCGCATTTCATCATGACAAGCGGCTATCAGGGACTATGATAACCTGTATAGTGCTACCAGTGTACTTTAGCTGGGTGTGAACGCACGTTCTGTTAGCTTGGGGAAAAATAGGCTAACGTTTTCACCCCATATTAATAATACATACTGTATATTTATTAAAATTTCTGTTACGTATCAACAAATCGAGAATGCATGCTTATTTACCTTTACGTGTTCATATAAATGTTAAATAAAATGAGTTGTAAGGCGAAATTTGGGAAATCCATGAGTTGCATGTGCTGAAATTGGTATTGTGTCCATATTTTACCCTTATAGCGTATGGTAAGACACTGGCATTAACTGCATATGAATTTTATTAATTTCGATGCTGTAAAGAAAAGATCAAACATCGTACTTGTTTTCAACCTCAAACAAGCAAAATAACACAGATTACAAAGGAAAAGCTCATACCAGAATTAAAATTATAATACGAGGTATGCAAGTCAAAAACAAGGTGGTAGTATTTGTTTACACTGTTGCGGCCAAAGTACCTTAACATCGCCGTCGTCGCTTATTGGCTTCTATATTTTAATAATAATTTTTTTTCTATATATCATACATATAATGGTAAAATTGTATCAAATACTGTACAAAAACAAAGAACAATGCCTCTCATTTTGATAATGAACTCGCATTTATAAAAAAAAACAGCAAAATAAACCAAATAACAATTTAAGCATACGATAGAAATTTGACACTTGACACAAAATAACATTGACCTTTATGTTTTAAATAGACATTCATTCCAGTTGTGTTGAAAGAACACAAAATTCATTTTTGTTTGTTTAATTTAAGATAAACCCGTATTTGGTTCATTTTTGTAAACCTATTTTTTCACCAAAATCTAAAGAATTACTTAAAAGAACAAAATGGTCGGATTATTATCGAATATCCTTTATAACGCCATCGAAAATTGTTATTTCGTATAGTATGTAAGTTACCCTGACTAGAAACATGTAAGCAACTAAACAGCCGATTGCAAAATATGCCTTACTTTTATAGCTTTTAAAATGATAAGCTACGGCCAGTCCTTGGAAGTGCCTGTTTACCTACAGGGAAAAATAAAGACTTACGAAACAGTCAGGGAACGAATACTTGATCAAACAGTTAAGCTCAGCGCATATTTTCTTCTACAATTGGGTACATTGGTAAAATGGAAATTGTCCCCCTTTGTTAGTTAATATCTGAGGTATTCCAAACAGTGGGTAGGTCCTTTAAGTTGGAGTTCTTGGACTTCGTCGCCTGTTCTTTTGTAGATGGTGCAATTACAAACAGTAAAATTACTTACTTTTGCATAATCACAACCTTAAAATCTAAATAGAAATATGTTATTTAAAAAAATGAAAGTGTTTGTTGATAATGGTTAACCTGGGTATCACAATAAAGGCAGATAAGTCAACATACACTATAAGAGCACAAACATAAAAACCGAGTAAAACAAATGAAAGCACCTACTTGCATTCAACATCAATGTTTCAGTTTGCTGTTTGTGTTGAAGATCGGTCTGAATAAGCTTCCATAACGCGCGAGTATTCACGGTAATTATATATTTGATACATTTAATATGTATTGAAATAATAATATAGATTTTCAGGTGAACCATTTAATGAAATATATTATTTTATGTGATAGTTTTATGTTTATTGAGTCTATCGACTCAACAACAGTATTTCAGTTATTTGGTGTCCTCTTGATGCATATATAGAGCTGCCTTCATTGTGTATAGCATGCCGTGAACACCTGGCATGATACCACACCCAGTCATCGGGCCTACCAGTCGTGGAACTACCTATATGTTTGCTCGAGCGTTAGCAAGGGAGCTATACCACTAAAATTTTAACGACTTTGGTATGTCGCAGACCAGGATCGAACCCCCGGCCTCCCGTACCTGAAGCCGACACTCTGTCGATTGCGCCACCAGATCCGGTCTATGTGTTTATATATTACGAAAGGTTGATGAAGCTAAACATGATTGTGAATGTTTCTAGCCATGAGTCCCACTGTAGAGCATGCGCCTAATGGCGTTTGCACCATAAGTTGCAATTAGAGAAGTCTGTACGTGATTTTTGTGATGGTTCGGTAGAACGCAACCGAGAATGGATTCATTATCTATCACAACGAAAGTAATGGTCTTTAAGATAATGTCGAATGTTTCGATCAATGAGTAAAACCTAGACGCAATGAAATATCATGGGGATTTCATTTAATATATGCCAAAAAGTATTTGGACTGTGTATGGAACACACATAACTATAGTTTTCGGGCGGAAAAGAGTAAGAAGTCTAATATTATAGTGTGAGCAATTGAAACATCGATACGAAACTGATTATTTTATATTTTCATACGACGTCTTTGTTTCTCGCATCACAGACATGGAGTGCATTTGAAAAATTGCACATTTATTTACTGCTTGAATAAACATGTACTCAAAAAAGTAAATAAAGAAAAAATAATACTGTTTTAATAATCTTATATATTTTTTCATGAGGTGTCTTCTCAAAGTATTTATTAAGTGTCGAAAAAACAAACCGACACATCAAAATGAGAGAAATTCACTTTGTAATGTCACGTTACATTCGTAACTTAGCTATTATTTAAACATTGAACTTGCATACGTGTTTTAACCTTCGTCGAAGAAAATTTTGAATGTGTAATTGTTGAAATTTTCTTTTGCCGTTTTGATACTTACACAGTCTAACAGAGAACACTTTTCGAAACGTCCCTAAATGACTTTCCACTTAAAATCCACGTTCACATCGTTCTTATGTCACCACGTATAATTAAAATCTTTTGAGATACATTTAGGAGTTGTAAATATGTTATCCAGTGAACAGAGACGAAATATAAAATAAAAAATAGTTGTAGCAAGATAAAAGCTAGCTCTTGTATGATTCGGACCAAGTGTCTGTCTCTTGTATGTCAGTCCATTTCTCTGTGCGCCGCGGTTCTTTACATGTACAACAACTTTCAATATAACCTATATTATGATTTTTACGGTTTTCTGTTGGCGCATTATCAGCGTATCATATTTTGTGTCGTGCCCAAGAAGGGATCAATAGCTGTTGTTTCTTTTGAATCGACTGCAATGTATAACGATAGTTAGCTTCGCTTTAATATTCTTCTATGTGTGTAAATCAAGGAAATAAAAGTACTAATCGTGATTTTATGCGATCGTATATTTCGTCATTTCGTTATTAATGTAAAATACTATGATACAACTTATCATTTTACGAAATAATGCTCTCGTTCTTGCTGCTATATTTCTAAATAGATTCTCTACTCGGGTGGCAACAAGCAACATACAACACTAACACTAAGGTTGTGTTTCCTCACATCCTCCAACCATTATAGAATGTGTTGTTTGACATTAACCTGACATTAAGATTCTTTTCTGCCAGGCGTAACTAACATTGACATTGCTGGGCGTTATTACCATAAACTCTAAATTCTCCAAGAATCAGTAGCACAAGTAACAACAACATAGAAGAACGGTTCAAGAAGTAGACGGTACCATTCGTTAAATATGTATTGCTGTAATTGTAATTGTAATTAGACCCTACGACGTGCTAAATATTTAACGTTTCTAGAACTGGCCTTTCCTTTTCATTTTCTTTCATTGTTGTGGACATTAAATCTTTTGATTTCTTGTGCTTGTTTAACATTGAGTCATGCGTGTGATAAAGACTTTCATAAACGTTTATAATTAGTCAATTTATCCAAGATAGCTAACTTTTAAATTTGACTTTAATTAATCCAATGAGAGGCCGCTTGAGTTGATTTTCTTATTGAAGTGTACGATCTTAAAATCCCTTCTTGCAAGTGTTCGGTAGATGTTACATGAATCGTTAACTGACAAGTCACCGTTAAGCCTTGTATAACTGAAGTGTCAAACGATTGATACGGCAGTTTTGTGGTAATGTTTGACAGCAAACTGACCCTAAGAATGGATACATTACCTTTAAGTGTTTTCCCACAGAAACCTGCAAGTAGACAAGTAGAATAATTGCTTTAGCAGACTCTAAACCTCCACAATGATATCCCATCTTTTTATGACAGTCATTTTCCGTTGATTACATTTCCGAGAAGACAAACGATAGCTTTCGGTATTAATTGTGTGTAAAACTGACAGTAAAATAGTTTCTGGTTAGTTCCGGACATTGTTTTACCATAGATCACATAAATCAGTTGGCAAGGCGTGTGCCTTTAAGAAGTTAAAAAGCCTACTTTCTAATCTATCATGTGCTATACTTGTTTTAGACATTTTGTAACCATAGCTTACTCTCGCAGTACTGTCGTGTACTAAGAACTGCATCATTCCGGTGTCTATATGTATAAGGTGTGCTATTGATCCGGTGTCCCTATGTATCAGGCGTGTTATCGATCCGGTGTCCATATGTATCCGGCGTGTTATCGATCCGGTGTCCATATGCATCAGGCTTGTTATCGATCCGGTATCCATATGTATAGGGCGTGTTATTGATCCGGTGTCCCTATGTATCAGGCGTGTTATCGATCCGGTGTGCCTATGTATAAGGCGTGTTATTTATCCGGTGTCCAAATGTACCAAGCTTGTAATCGATCCGGTGTACATATGTATAAAGCGTGTCATTGATCCGGTGCCCATATGTATCAGGTTTTTATTGATTCGGTGTCCATATGTATAAACCGTGTTATCGATCCGGCGTCCTTATGCATAAGGTATTTCATTGATCCGGTGCTTACATGTAAATAGCTTGTTATTGATCCGGTGTCCATATGTGTAAAGCGTGTTATTGATCCGGTGTCCCTATGTATCAGGCTTGTTATCGATTCGGTTTCCATGTGTTTAAGGCGTGTTATCGATCCGGCGTCCATATGTGTAAGGCGTGTTATTGATCCGGTGTGCCTATGTATCCGGCTTGTTATCGATTCGGCGGCCATATGTATAAGGTGTGTCATTGATCCGGTGCCAATATGTAAATGGCGTGTTATTGATCCGGTGTGCCTATGTATGAGGCGTGTTATTGATCCGGTGTTCATATGTATAAGGCGTATTATTGATCCGGTGTGCCTATGTATCAGGATTGTTATCGATCCGGTGTCCATATGTATCTGGCTTGTTATCGATCTGGTGTCCAAATGCATCAGGCTTGTTGATGATCCAGTGTCCATTTGTATAAGGCGTGTCATTGATCCGGTGTCCCAATGTATCCGGCTTGTTATCGATCCGGGGTCCATATGCATCAGGCTTGTTATCGATCCCGTGTCCATATGTACATGTATAGGGCGTGTTATTGATCCCGTGTTCATATGTATAAGGCGTGTTATTGATCCGGTGTGCCTATGTATAAGGCGTGTTATCGATCTGGTGTCCCTATGTATCAGGCGTGTCATTGATCCGGTGTCCCTATGTATCAGGCTTGTAATTGATCCGGTGTGCCTATGTATCAGGCGTGTCATTGATCCGGTGTGCCTATGTATAAGGCGTGTTATTTATCCGGTGTCCAAATGTACCAAGCTTGTAATCGATCCGGTGTACATATGTATAAAGCGTGTCATTGATCCGGTGCCCATATGTATCAGGTTTTTATTGATTCGGTGTCCATATGTATAAACCGTGTTATCGATCCGGCGTCCTTATGCATAAGGTATTTCATTGATCCGGTGCTTACATGTAAATAGCTTGTTATTGATCCGGTGTCCATATGTGTAAAGCGTGTTATTGATCCGGTGTCCCTATGTATCAGGCTTGTTATCGATTCGGTTTCCATGTGTTTAAGGCGTGTTATCGATCCGGCGTCCATATGTGTAAGGCGTGTTATTGATCCGGTGTGCCTATGTATCCGGCTTGTTATCGATTCGGCGGCCATATGTATAAGGTGTGTCATTGATCCGGTGCCAATATGTAAATGGCGTGTTATTGATCCGGTGTGCCTATGTATGAGGCGTGTTATTGATCCGGTGTTCATATGTATAAGGCGTATTATTGATCCGGTGTGCCTATGTATCAGGATTGTTATCGATCCGGTGTCCATATGTATCTGGCTTGTTATCGATCTGGTGTCCAAATGCATCAGGCTTGTTGATGATCCAGTGTCCATTTGTATAAGGCGTGTCATTGATCCGGTGTCCCAATGTATCCGGCTTGTTATCGATCCGGGGTCCATATGCATCAGGCTTGTTATCGATCCCGTGTCCAAATGTACATGTATAGGGCGTGTTATTGATCCCGTGTTCATATGTATAAGGCGTGTTATTGATCCGGTGTGCCTATGTATAAGGCGTGTTATCGATCTGGTGTCCCTATGTATCAGGCGTGTCATTGATCCGGTGTCCCTATGTATCAGGCTTGTAATTGATCCGGTGTGCCTATGTATCAGGCGTGTCATTGATCCGGTGTGCCTATGTATAAGGCGTGTTATTTATCCGGTGTCCAAATGTACCAAGCTTGTAATCGATCCGGTGTACATATGTATAAAGCGTGTCATTGATCCGGTGCCCATATGTATCAGGTTTTTATTGATTCGGTGTCCATATGTATAAACCGTGTTATCGATCCGGCGTCCTTATGCATAAGGTATTTCATTGATCCGGTGCTTACATGTAAATAGCTTGTTATTGATCCGGTGTCCCTATGTATCAGGCTTGTTATTGATCCGGTGTCCATATGTATCAGGCGTGTCATTGATCCGGTGTGCCTATGTATCAGGCTTGTTATTGATCCGGTGTGCCTATGTATCAGGCGTGTCATTGATCCGGTGTCCCTATGTATCAGGCTTGTTATTGATCCGGTGTCCCTATGTATCAGGCGTGTCATTGATCCGGTGTCCCTATGTATCAGGCGTGTTATTGATCCGGTGTCCCTATGTATCAGGCTTGTTATTGATCCGGTGTCCCTATGTATCAGGCTTGTTATTGATCCGGTGTCCCTATGTATCAGGCGTGTCATTGATCCGGTGTGCCTATATATCAGGCGTGTCATTGATCCGGTGTCCCTATGTATCAGGCTTGTTATTGATCCGGTGTCCCTATGTATCAGGCGTGTCATTGATCCGGTGTCCCTATGTATCAGGCGTGTTATTGATCCGGTGTCCCTATGTATCAGGCTTGTTACTGATCCGGTGTCCCTATGTATCAGGCTTGTTATTGATCCGGTGTCCCTATATATCAGGCGTGTCATTGATCCGGTGTGCCTATGTATCAGGCGTGTTATTGATCCGGTGTCCCTATGTATCAGGCTGGTTATCGATTCGGCGGCCATATGTATAAGGTGTGTCATTGATCCGGTGACAATATGTAAATGGCGTGTTATTGATCCGGTGTGCCTATGTATGAGGCGTGTTATTGATCCGGTGTGCCTATGTATCAGGCGTGTCATTGATCCGGTGTCCCTATGTATAAGGCTTGTTATTGATCCGGTGTGCCCATGTATTAGGAGTGTCATTGATCCGGTGCCCCTATGTATCAGGCGTGTCATTGATCCGGTGTGCCTATGTATCAGGCGTGTTATTGATCCGGTGTCCCTATGTATAAGGCTTGTCATTGATCCGGTGTGCCTACGTATCAGGCGTGTCATTGATCCGGTGTGCCTATGTATCAGGCGTGTCATTGATCCGGTGTGCCTATGTATCAGGCGTGTCATTGATCCGGTGTGCCTATGTATCAGGCTTGTTATTGATCCGGTGTGCCTATGTATTAGGCGTGTCATTGATCCGGTGTCCCTATGTATCAGGCGTGTCATTGATCCGGTGTGCCTATGTATCAGGCGTGTTATTGATCCGGTGTCCCTATGTATCAGGCGTGTTATTGATCCGGTGTGCCTATGTATCAGGCGTGTCATTGATCCGGTGTCCCTATGTATCAGGCGTGTCGTTGATCCGGTGTCCCTATGTATCAGGCTTGTTATTGATCCGGTGTCCCTATGTATCAGGCGTGTCATTGATCCGGTGTGCCTATGTATCAGGCTTGTTATTGATCCGGTGTCCCTATGTATAAGGCTTGTTATTGATCCGGTGTTCCTATGTATCAGGCGTGTCATTGATCCGGTGTCCCTATGTATCAGGCTTGTTATTGATCCGGTGTCCCTATGTATCAGGCGTGTTATTGATCCGGTGTCCCTATGTATCAGGCTTGTTATCGATTCGGCGGCCATATGTATAAGGTGTGTCATTGATCCGGTGCCAATATGTAAATGGCGTGTTATTGATCCGGTGTGCCTATGTATGAGGCGTGTTATTGATCCGGTTTGCCTATGTATCAGGCGTGTCATTGATCCGGTGTCCCTATGTATCAGGCTTGTTATTGATCCGGTGTGCCTATGTATTAGGAGTGTCATTGATCCGGTGCCCCTATGTATCAGGCGTGTCATTGATCCGGTGTGCCTATGTATCAGGCGTGTTATTGATCCGGTGTCCCTATGTATCAGGCTTGTCATTGATCCGGTGTGCCTATGTATCAGGCGTGTCATTGATCCGGTGTGCCTATGTATCAGACGTGTCATTGATCCGGTGTGCCTATGTATCAGGCGTGTCATTGATCCGGTGTGCCTATGTATCAGGCGTGTCATTGATCCGGTGTGCCTATGTATAAGGCGTGTTATCGATCTGGTGTCCCTATGTATCAGGCGTGTCATTGATCCGGTGTCCCTATGTATCAGGCTTGTAATTGATCCGGTGTGCCTATGTATTAGGCGTGTCATTGATCCGGTGTGCCTATGTATCAGGCTTGTTATTGATCCGTTGTCCCTATGTATCAGGCGTGTCATTGATCCGGTGTGCCTATGTATCAGGCGTGTTATTGATCCGGTGTGCCTATGTATCAGGCTTGTTATGGATCCGGTGTCCCTATGTATCAGGCGTGTTATTGATCCCGTGTCCCTATGTATCAGGCTTGTTATCGATTCGGCGGCCATATGTATAAGGTGTGTCATTGATCCGGTGCCAATATGTAAATGGCGTGTTATTGATCCGGTGTGCCTATGTATGAGGCGCGTTATTGATCCGGTGTGCCTATGTATCAGGCTTGTTATTGACCCGGTGTGCCTATGTATTAGGCGTGTCATTGATCCGGTGTCCCTATGTATCAGGCGTGTCATTGATCCGGTGTCTATATATATCAGGCGTGTCATTGATCCGGTGTCCCTATGTATCAGGCTTGTTATTGATCCGGTGTGCCTATGTATTAGGCGTGTCATTGATCCGGTGTCCCTATGTATCAGGCGTGTCATTGATCCGGTGTCCCTATGTAACAGGCGTGTTATTGATCCGGTGTCCCTTTGTATCAGGCTTGTCATTGATCCGGTGTGCCTATGTATCAGGCGTGTCATTGATCCGGTGTGCCTATGTATCAGGCGTGTCATTGATCCGGTGTGCCTATGTATCAGGCGTGTCATTGATCCGGTGTGCCTATGTATCAGGCTTGTTATTGATCCGGTGTGCCTATGTATTAGGCGTGTCATTGATCCGGTGTCCCTATGTATCAGGCGTGTCATTGATCCGGTGTGCCTATGTATCAGGCGTGTTATTGATCCGGTGTCCCTATGTATCAGGCGTGTTATTGATCCGGTGTCCCTATGTATCAGGCGTGTTATTGATCCGGTGTCCATTTGTATAAGGCGTGTTATCTATCCGGTGTCCCTATGTATAAGGCGTGTCATTGATCCGGTGTCCCTATGTATCAGGCGTGTCATTGATCCGGTGTGCCTATGTATCAGGCTTGTTATTGATCAGGTGTGCCTATGTATCAGGCGTGTTATTGATCCAGTGCCCCTATGTATCAGGCTTGTTATTGATCCGTTGTCCCTATGTATCAGGCTTGTTATTGATTCGGTGTCCATTTGTATAAGGCGTGTTATCGATCCGGTGTCCATATGTATAAGGCGTGTTATCGATCCGGTGTCCCTATGTATCAGGCTTGTTATTGATCCGGTGTCCCTATGTATCAGGCTTGTTATTGATCCGGTGTCCATATGTATCAGGCTTGTTATTGATCCGGTGTCCATTTGTATAAGGTGTGTCATTGATCCGGTGTTTCATGTATAAGGCGTGTTTTCGATCCGGTGTCCCTATGTATCAGGTTTGTTATTGATCCGGTGTCCCTATGTATCAGGCTTGTTATTGATCCGGTGTCCCTATGTCTCAGGCTTGTTATTGATCCGTTGTCCCTTTGTATCAGGCTTGTTATTGATTCGGTGTCCATTTGTATAAGGCGTGTTGTCGATCCGGTGTCCCTATGTATAAGGCGTGTTTTCGATCCGGTGTCCCTATGTATCAGGCTTGTTATTGATCCGGTGTCCCTATGTATCAGGCTTGTTATTGATCCGGTGTCCCTATGTATCAGGCTTGTTATTGATCCGGTGTCCACATGTATAAGGCGTGTTATTGATCCGGTGTCCCTATGTATAAGGCGTGTAATTGATCCAGTGTCCCTATGTATCAGGCGTGTTATTGATCCGGTGTGCCTATGTATCAGGCGTGTCATTGATCCGGTGTCCCTATGTATCAGGCTTGTTATTGATCCGGTGTCCCTATGTATCAGGCGTGTTATTGATCCGGTGTCCCTATGTCTCAGGCTTGTTATTGATCCGGTGTGCCTATGTATCAGGCTTGTTATTGATCCGTTGTCCCTATGTATCAGGCTTGTTATTGATCCGGTATGCCAATGTATAAGGCTTGTTATTGATCGGGTGTCCCTATGTATCAGGCTTGTTATTGATCCGTTCTCCCTATGTATCAGGCTTGTTATTGATTCGGTGTCCATTTGTATAAGGCGTGTTATCTATCCGGTGTCCCTATGTATAAGGCGTGTTTTCGATCCGGTGTCCCTATGTATCAGGCTTGTTATTGATCCGGTGTTCCTATGTATCAGGCTTGTTATTGATCCGGTGTCCCTATGTATCAGGCTTGTTATTGATCCGGTGTCCCTATGTATCAATCTTGTTATTGATCCGGTGTCCACATGTATAAGGCGTGTAATTGATCCAGTGTCCCTATGTATCAGGCTTGTTATTTATCCGGTGTCCCTATGTATCAGGCTTGTTATTGATCCGGTATCCACATGTATAAGGCGTGTTATTGATCCAGTATCCCTATGTATCAGGCGTGTTATTGATCCGGTGTCCCAATGTATTAGGCGTGTCATTGATCCGGTGTCCCTATGTATCAGGCTTGTTATTGATCCGGTGTCCCTATGTATCAGGCGTGTTATTGATCCGGTGTCCCTATGTCTCAGGCTTGTTATTGATCCGGTGTGCCTATGTATCAGGCTTGTTATTGATCCGTTGTCCCTATGTATCAGGCATGTCATTGATCCGGTGTGCCTATGTATCAGGCGTGTTATTGATCCGGTGTGCCTATGTATCAGGCTTGTTATTGATCCGGTGTCCCTATGTATCAGGCTTGTTATGGATCCGGTGTCCCTATGTATCAGGCGTGTTATTGATCCCGTGTCCCTATGTATCAGGCTTGTTATCGATTCGGCGGCCATATGTATAAGGTGTGTCATTGATCCGGTGCCAATATGTAAATGGCGTGTTATTGATCCGGTGTGCCTATGTATGAGGCGTGTTGTTGATCCGGTGTGCCTATGTATCAGGCGTGTCATTGATCCGGTGTCCCTATGTATCAGGCTTGTTATTGATCCGGTGTGCCTATGTATTAGGCGTGTCATTGATCCGGTGTCCCTATGTATCAGGCGTGTCATTGATCCGGTGTCCCTATGTATCAGGCGTGTTATTGATCAGGTGTCCCTATGTATCAGGCGTGTCATTGATCCGGTGTCTCATGTATCAGACGTGTTATTGATCCGGTGTCCATATGCATCAGGCGTGTCATTGATCCAGTGTCTATATGTATAAGGCGTGTTTTCGATCCGGTGTCCCTATGTATCAGGCTTGTTATTGATCCGGTGTCCCTATGTATCAGGCTTGTTATTGATCCGGTGTCCCTATGTCTCAGGCTTGTTATTGATCCGTTGTCCCATTGTATCAGGCTTGTTATTGATTCGGTGTCCATTTGTATAAGGCGTGTTGTCGATCCGGTGTCCCTATGTATAAGGCGTGTTTTCGATCCGGTGTCCCTATGTATCAGGCTTGTTATTGATCCGGTGTCCCTATGTATCGGGCTTGTTATTGATCCGGTGTCCATATGTATCAGGCTTGTTATTGATCCGGTGTCCACATGTATAAGGCTTGTTATTGATCCGGTGTCCATATGTATAAGGCGTGTAATTGATCCAGTGTCCCTATGTATCAGGCGTGTTATTGATCCGGTGTGCCTATGTATCAGGCGTGTCATTGATCCGGTGTCCCTATGTATCAGGCTTGTTATTGATCCGGTGTCCCTATGTATCAGGCGTGTTATTGATCCGGTGTCCCTATGTATCAGGCTTGTTATTGATCCGGTGTGCCTATGTATCAGGCTTGTTATTGATCCGTTGTCCCTATGTATCAGGCTTGTTATTGATCCGGTGTGCCTATGTATCAGGCTTGTTATTGATCCGTTGTCCCTATGTATCAGGCTTGTTATTGATCCGTTGTCCCTATGTATCAGGCTTGTTATTGATTCGGTGTCCATTTGTATAAGGCGTGTTATCGATCCGGTGTCCATATGTATAAGGCGTGTTATCGATCCGTTGTCCCTATGTGTCAGGCTTGTTATTGATCCGGTGTCTCTATGTATCAGGCTTGTTATTGATCCGGTGTCCCTATGTATCAGGCTTGTTATTGATCCGGTGTCCATGTGTATAAGGCGTGTTATTGATCCGGTGTCCATATGTATAAGGCGTGTTATTGATCCGGTGTCCATATGTATAAGGCGTGTTATTGATCCGGTGTCCATATGTATAAGGCGTGTTATTGATCCGGTGTCCATATGTCTAAGGCGTGTTATTCATCCGGCGTCCATTTTCATGAGGCGTGTTATTGATCCGGTGTTCCTATGTATCAGGCTTGTTATTGATCCGGTGTCCCTATGTATCAGGCTTGTTATTGATCCGGTGTCTATGTGATGTACACATTTCTGATTGAGACCTGAAGAACTGGCAAGGATGCATTCCTACTCATTTTTGTTCAAAAAGTTCAGGGGTCTGTTCCAAGACTGATTTCAGGATAGTATGGCAAGGTTGTGTGTGATGTGATACCCGCATCAGGTGTTATTGCAAAGGCCTTTTACCCATAGTTTATTGTTATGTTGTTTGTAAAACGTTTTCTATTCTTACTTATTTTCTCACAAATTGTATTATATTACTCATACATTTTTAATGAAGAACTGTTGTTTTTTCCTTATGTGTGCTATGTACAATGTTAACACGTAGCCTCAGTCTTCTGTCACATAGACTTATACTAATGTATGTTTTTTCTTTGTCTGTTAATATTTCAAATTCTAATAAATATGATAATTGCTATAGAATCCTTTCATATTTACACATGCAAAACTTTTTTCAATTCACCCTTATGGAAGCAGTTCGATAATTGTGTCCATGTTATATGTCTTTCTTTTTTGAACACTCACAAAAGCAATGTAGTTATGCATACTGATTTTTGAATCCTGCTTTGACTTTACAGAAAAGTTATTGCATTGTCTATCATAGCAACAGCAGAGTTAAATAGAAAATGAGGATTGTACTTAAAGACACACTGCCCCCAAAGTTAATATCTATAACAGTTTTGTTTATATCAGATCTTTATTGACAATATGCAATTACTTCTTAAAAGCCTTTAAACATCGCAAACTTTCATTAGCCTTAAACCAAGCGTTTATACTTGTTTTTTTACAATTATTTTCTAATACTACAATGTCACTTTATACTTTTTATTGCAAGAAAAAAAATCTGAAATCCCGTGTGGTCTAACTGTATAATTCTTTTATTTACATTAGCATTGATGCTTGAAAGTGCTAGGTTAGAGCTCTATAAAACCTGTTTAAGCACCCCTGTCGGCCCATATTGCCGACTGACTGTTCCAAGGCGGTGCCTGTGGGGTTTGCTCTTTTTGTTAAATGATTTATCATAGATTTGTTCTTATTTTACATTTTACTTTCACAGTGTGTGTTTTCATATATGTGTATATGTTTCAATCTTCATAGGACTATGTCATATATATTTTATTGAAGTCCAGTGAATCGACTATTGTTATAATGGTTCTTTAAAATATCAAGTTGAGGATCGAGAAACAAGAACATCTAGCAGTCTTACGAAAGTTCACCGCGAGATTGTACGCCTCCTTTACTTTATACTTTAAGGATCTACTATTATTTCACCAATTTTAGAATCCATCTAATATTTATGAAGCAATAGCATCATTGAAATTACATTGGTCTTGTTGTGTGACTAGAATTCAGGGAACAGCCGATTAGAGTTGCTTTTCTTCTAAAAATAATAACATCGATTTAAAAACGCACGCTCAAATATTTACCTACCCTATTCGCCACAACAGGTTTTGGGTGAGTTGCTATTTTAGATTTTTAAATAAACATGCTTAGCTGTTAATATCTGTCTTAAACTTTACATAACAGTAAATTTCAGTAAGTTCATTATAGAAAATATGTTTCTTTGGACAATGAGTTTCCTTTTTTCTGCAATACACATTTCTATACCATGCTCGAACTACGCTAGATAAACAAAGAAGGAATGTACCATGCATTATTTCTTGATATATGCACAGTGAAACTGATATTTAAATTTTCGTGTACAAAGTTAAACTATGTTCAAGTTTTGTCTAAAAGGTCTTATACAATTTCGGTTACGTTTCATGCTGACGCATTCTGACCAAGGCAATAACTGTTGGGTTTGCTCTATTTGTTGAATAATTCATCACATATTTGTTCTTACTTTTACATTTGGCTGCCATGTGAATAATTTGTCCGTGTCTTTTTTAATTTTGGTATATGTTGCATCGCTCATAGGATTTTGTCATATTTCCGTATTCAACATTTGTTTTCCTAAATATATATATCAGTAAGTAAAGATAACAACCAGTGACGTAAATTATCGTTTGAGTTACCAAAGAAATTACAAAAAAAGTAAATTGATTAAAGTGTAATAACAATCGACAATTTGTATACCTTTCAGAATTTTACAGTTAAATATATTAAATGGAAGTACGTGCTGAGTTCCGTGAAATACTGCACTATAGTTCACGGCAATTTGTCGTCATGATGCAGTCATTAAATTACAGATACACGGGCCTTGATTTGAACCGTTCCCATTTTACAACTTTTACAATACGCATTCCGGTGTATAATGTAGACATATATAAAATTTATAATATTTAGATGTAACTTTTCAGATCGAGGAAGCCTCATCTTGTAGAACATTTCGTCTGTTCCTCTCATTTTGGAGAGACAAATTGTTGACGCTGGAGTAATATACAATACATTTTTTGAAAATAATTACAGTGCATCTTTAGTTAACAATCAGTATTTTATCATCTTTTCAGAGCAAGTATACTTGTTAAAAATCGATGTCCCTATTCTGCGCGTTTTTGCATGTATCGTCTTATTATCATCTTGTCTGGGACTGCGAACACATCTTATATACATCGTATGATACTATGTTAATATTACGTCAACAAGATTATTCAAGAAGTGAGTTCACCCAGGAAATGTTTTTTTAACGTCTAAACTTTTTGTTTGATGCAGGAGCCAGGATATTTGCTATATGAAACTGTGTACTTGTTGGCATCAATAACAGTCTGCCATGATGGTAAGTATTTGGATTACAACTTAATTTTTATAACTTAATGTAATTGATGACAAATCGTAAAGACACCCCTTTGTATTGAAAGGTTTGCACTGCACTCTGCTGAAATTACGCAAAAACATCATTGGCAAAGTGTTTATTATATTTGTTACGCTTAGAAATGCGCATGCAGTTTTTTTCTGGCTTTCCATTCAGACAACCTTCGGCTAACTTCTGAGTTTTATGATTCATGCAATGAGTTAAAAAATAAAAATATTTACACAGATACGTTGTTTAAGGAAGCATCTTAATTTTAATACTGATACTCTTAAATTCAAAGATACTTCCTCATTGACTGTCTCTACAGTTTAAGTACAACCACGTTATAACATCACTAATATGCTTTATTCTTTAAAGGCGACTTGTGACTCGAGTGTTTATTACCAGTTACACACTTTGAGCAGCGTCCAAACGATTAATTCTGAAGCAGTTGTAATTGCACTTACTGCCACGAGAATTCTCACAGGGTCCTCTTAAGATAACGCGCGATGTTGCGGCATTAATGATATATGACTTCCAATGCTTGGCGGATGACTATTCAGAGTATAGCTTTCTTTGAATCTTATACTTACATCAACAATATTTCTATGAATGATATATTGCATAGAAGAACCGAGATTAACATTTAGCAATCAGGTGCGAACCTACCATTACGCACTTGACACACGTACGTAGTTTTCGTTCGAAAAATCGAAAAACTAAAAGTACTGAAAACACTAAGAAAGTCCACGCCTTACCAGGGTTATACTTTATTTTCGAAGTGGTAGTAAACCCAAGCAAAACAACATCTGGACTTTTCTTCTTTCTTCTCACTTTTTTGGGGCGAAAAGGCCCTAAAATGCACTTTAGACAAAGTAGCAGAAAAGGGGGGTGGGATGTGGGGAACGACATGAGCCGGACCCCGTCCTAGTAATTGTGCGTAACTTCAAAAACGGCCAAGATTTGTGCCTGGCAACACGACTAGACAAAATGTCGGTTAGCCCATGACACAATAATGACTGTGTATGGTTTATGTAGACATTTGTACTTAAAGAGATATTTTGCATCACATGTAAAAACCAAAGGGACAACACTTCGGTCGAACTATAATTTAATGTGGTTAAGACAAATAACTACAGAAATTGAAAAAAAAATGTAAATCGAAAATCGTTCAAAGTAGAAACGCTTCCTGGAGAAAACAGTTATAAAGAGCTAGCTGTTAAAATAAAACAAAAATTATCACAATCTTTTGTCGTCTTTGCTTTGTTAAGTTACTCGTGTTTACTGACTAATCGTTCTACCTTCACAAATTTGTGTTATGTTGACGTTAAAAAAACAAACGAATCCCTATTAACTGCTTACAAACGTAAATATACTGACATCTGAAATGTGTCAGAAACTGCATCTTATGTACAACGGAAGGTTTATCTGAACTGCTTTCAGTCGCGTTTTTAGTATAGCTTGTGTATATATCGCACTGGGTGTTCCCCCATTGGGATGTACCTATCAACTGTGTGTACATATCGCACTGGGTGTTCCCCAATTGGGATGTACCTATCAACTGTGTGTATATATCGCACTGGGTGTTCCCCAAGTGGATGTACCTATCAACTGTGTGTATATATCGCACTGGGTGTTCCCCAATTGGGATGTACCTATCAACTGTGTGTATATATCGCACTGGGTGTTCCCCAATTGGGATGTACCTATCAACTGTGTGTATATATCGCACTGGGTGTTCCCCAAGTGGATGTACCTATCAACTGTGTGTATATATCGCACTGGGTGTTCCCCAAGTGGATGTACCTATCAACTGTGTGTATATATCGCACTGGGTGTTCCCCAATTGGGATGTTCCTATCAACTGTGTGTATATATCGCACTGGGTGTTCCCCAATTGGGATGTACCTATCAACTGTGTGTATATATCGCGATGGGTGTTCCCCAAGTGGATGTACCTATCAACTGTGTGTATATATCGCACTGGGTGTTCCCCAATTGGGATGTACCTATCAACTGTGTGTATATATCGCACTGGGTGTTCCCCAAGTGGATGTACCTATCAACTGTGTGTATATATCGCACTGGGTGTTCCCCAATTGGGATGTACCTATCAACTGTTTGTACATATCGCACTGGGTGTTCCCCAAGTGGATGTACCTATCAACTGTGTGTACATATCGCACTGGGTATTCTCCAATTGGGATGAACCTACCAACTGTGTGTAAATATCGCATTGGGTGTTCCCCAATTGGGATGTACCTATCAACTGTGTGTACATATCGCACTGGGTGTTCCCCAAGTGGATGTACCTATCAACTGTGTGTACATATCGCACTGGGTGTTCCCCAAGTGGATGTACCTATCAACTGTGTGTATATATCGCACTGGGTGTTCCCCAATTGGGATGTACCTATCAACTGTGTGTGCATATCGCACTGGCTGTTCCCCACTTGGGATGTACCTATCAACTGTGTGTGCATATCGCACTGGGTGTTCCCCAATTGGGATGTACCTATCAACTGTGGCGTTGTCTTATTATCACATTAACTGTTTTGACGTAGCATAGTTGGGATGTAAACAGGCACTTAAAATATCGCGTCCTTTCTCGCCTATTACTTGCAATGTGACCATTTTACAGAAATGTTTATTGTGTCAGTTCGTTTTGTTGAAGACGCCATTGAAATTAAGATAAAATTGAAATTTCAGTGAAATTGTTGCTCAAGCCAATAAAATTTAAAAGCCCACGTGTCTTCTAATGTGTTCATTTAGCCTACGTATTCATTCAAGCAGTAGATTCATACACATTTAACGTATCTTACTACTTGTATATTCTCAAGCTATCAATGACTGACCAAGAGAGAAAGGCTTCCAGACGGTATACGACGGTAGGTGTTTCAAAGACATGATGGGTTCGAAATGTGGTCATAATTGTGTTTTATTTTCATTTATTTTAATCAAATGCAATGCTTAAGGCTGAGACAAAAATATGATTTAACAATTTAAAGAACAAAACATATTTTAAGCCTGATTTGTTGCGTATAGTGTGGTGATACTGATTATCTACATGTACATACAGAGCTACGCCCTCTTTGAGTTAAATAGATTATTGACCTAAAAGCTTATAATTTATTCTATTTACTTGGCATCCTTATTTCTTGCTATTATAAATTTTACATGCATATAAGTCCATGTTCGCCGTGACAATTTCTTCGACATGAGACGAACCAACCGTCGTTATGTGTTCAATCGCACGTTAACTAAAAACTATGTTTCCCAAAGAAAATAACTAATTTGAAGTATCAATTTTATCTGGAATTGTAAGAAGTTAGTGCTACAAATCAAACGTTGGAACATACATTTACTGAAAATCCAATCTTGGCACATATGTGCAAAATCTAGCAAGTTCCAGCCGTTTCGTTGAACGTTCAAGGCAAAGATGTGAACAGATTGATCAACAAACTATTCTTAAAACACAAATAATGGTTAAAACGATGCGTTGATTTTATTCGCCTGTGTTACGATTGTAATAAATCAGATACCGCTATTTATTCTACTTCTAATCCCTTTTAATCATTCAATTGGATTACCTTTTGGTCGTTAAACGATTATTTGTGTGTTTATGTTGTATGTTCTAGAGGCATGTATTTACAAAGGCTGACAAATAGCGAGGTTATTCTACAATAAAAATAAACAAAACGCTTTTAGTTATGGCATTTTTGCAGATTTTACACTCGGTAAACAAGTTTAAATGTCATCTTTTTCGATATTGTTTCCATTTACATTTTAAGCACAAAAATACAAAAAATGTTTTCCTTTGCATATGAAGTAATACAACGACATCTTGCATTTAGCCAGTACTTCCTACCTTTATGCTCGAGAACACATTGCTGCTTTGATAACAGCACATGAGATGTAATTATATGTCAAGGACAAGTCATATAATCAAGCTGTAGCTGCGGATAGCCTCCGTGGTTTTGGTGAGTCTACTCAACTTCTGATCACGAAAGTACAGCTCGCGATTCAAATGACCTTATTCTTGCTGCATGCACATATATTGTGTATAGAGCAAGAATTTGTTTCTCCCACAGCAACGACATACCCAATAATTTAACAAAATTATTATTATTAATATTGATATCGTATCTCCCACAGCAACGACATACCCAATAATTTTAAAAAAATATTATTGTTATTACTATCAGTATTATTATTATTTTATTTTCTTATTTTATTATTATTATTTTTTTTTTATTATTTTTATTTTTTTTTTATTATTTTTATTTTTTTTAAATTATTATCCTAAAAAACTGTTGCTCATTTCCAATTTACCTAATTACGTTTTCCACCCCGCCCCTTACTTCAAATATTACTAAGCATTCTATCCTTAAAAAAGATTCATACTCTAAATGTTGTACTCACCTCTGATAACCCATCTTTGTTTGTATTGTATAATTCTCCATGCTGTATACTTTGTATACTTGGAAGAAATAAAGATATGTTCTGTTCTGTTCTGTTCTGTAATAAACCCACTATTTGTCAGCATCTGCCAGGTTTTATATCACTAGTCCCGTCCTTTTTGGTAAAAAGCGTATTTACCCGTGTCTGCTATGATAAGAAATGAAAGATAATTACGTGAAGATGTCCACCAACTAATTAATTTACGGTACACAGTCAAGGTTATATCTACGAGGCGTGAAAGAATTCTCTGACTTGATTCGGTAATTAGGCACATGAATGAAAATGATACAAGTAGATAAGACCATCAAATTAATAGGGTAGTTCAACTAATCTTAAGTGCCACATTCGAAACACAGCCTTGTTCACATAACATGAGCGGTATTTTTGTATGTTGGTCAGTGTTTCTTAATTGATCAAATTGTTAGTTTGAAAGGGCAAGACTGGCAGAAAATTTGTTCTGTTTATTCTCGCCGTTAACCCTGTGGTGGTATTAAGCGAGTCAATACTGATTTACAATCATGGTATGATGGAACATAATTTGTACTTAATATCAAACATATATATAATACATATATATAATACATATATATATATAATTAGCATTAAGAAATTAGCAGAAGATCGAACGGTGTAGACAATTGTTGATCCTGTTAAACAACCGAACAATTTATTGTACATTTTTGCCAATACTAATGTTTCACTATTTAACACAGGCCTATCTTCGTTTTGTGCATCATAAAATGCGTGATGTAAAAAATCCACAAAACCAAGTTTCCAAACATTACCAACGCTGCATATTAGAAGAATATTTTTTTCACATTTAGCAGTTTTATGACAGTCTTCACGATAGAAATTTAAAAATACTGGACCTTAGGTCCATCAAGCTGGCAATATATACTGGACCGAAGGTCAAGCTGGCAATATATACTGGAGGAGAAAACCTAATTTTACTGGACCATTATGATTTTGGAATTTTAACACAGAAGGTTGGTAAGCGGTTGGGTTTAGTAAGGCTGTAATACGTTATTTAGTTTAGTTTAGTGTTATGTACAGTAGTACACCAGCGTTTAAGGTTACGCTAGTCAGGTTAAGGGGTTGTGTATCGTAGTAGTCATGACGTATTTCGCATGACGTATTTCGCATGACGTAGCATTCGTGTAACAGCTAGAAAGAAAAGAATCTAGAAAATTCATTTGTTTATTTTTAACTTGGTTTCGTGAATGTTCTGGGTTTCGTGACAATCGTAAAACTTCGGGTATTTCCGTATGGTTCGTAAAATACACCTCGTACATAGCTCTAGAATACACCAAAGTGCGTCGCCTGAGTTATGAAACAGTGTCCGTTCGCGAGAAAGTAACAAATTATATATATATCATTTAGTTGAGTATATCTTGCAATAACAACGATTTTTTTTATCAATACAATCTATATGATTTACGGAAAATTGAAAAGTCAACATTAAATACCCAGTATTAAAACTAAGACACACAAAGTAGATCCAAGATGGCGCCTTATTATGTCAGAGGTCTCTTGCATAGCATAAAGGCCGAGGTGATCAGATTGGGTTTCGTGAATGTTCTGGAGACTTCTGCGTTCCAGAAATTCTTGGGTCTATATAAGGGTTTGTAAGCCGATTTAAGTTAGAAGCTTGGGCATGAAGTTTGGACAGATGGTTTGGAAATACTTGCAGCTTCTATATTAAATCTTTCTGTGTTGGAACGTACGTGGACTTATTATATTCTACAGTGATATAAATATTAAAGTGCTGGATTTGGAATTTTATTTATTACATTCGTGAATTTGGATTCTTTCAACAGTGCGTATCTACGAGGACATTCTACCGCAAACTCTTCAGGATTATTCGACGTTGGATAATTAACTGGACTATTAAAGGGAACCTCCTAAAGGGACAAACTGTAAGCTAACATTTATTTTGCATTTTCAAATGTTTTCTGATATATTTGTTATTATTTTGTTACGTCATAGATTTAATTATTTATTTAAAAAAAAACACATTATTTTGTAGTTTGTTGCTGGCTTGTTCTTTCTGTCACACCATTTCGTCGTTTCGTAAACGTGCCATTTTATTAATAAATCTTAAATAAATAAAAAAATCTTATAATATATAGCGACACCGGTCGTAACATTATTATATATGTTTTCATAATAATACAGAAAATAGAAAAATGAATTGGCTGACAATGATGGTTGACCGTCGGTCCTTTTTACACATAGAATTTAATGGATCGACACAGATTTTGATGGCCTCAGGCCACGGTACACTGAGTTTTGTCTGACTGATATGATTTTCACCGACTTATGGACATCACTCCGTTACTTAAAATGCCCAGAAAATAGTTTATTTACTCGCCATTTTACGCATGTATATTCAGTTTCCTACTCATTTGCAGGTCATGTTGACCTCACCTTTAAAGGTCTAAAGCAATTTGTTATGTAGCTTGATCATCGATCGTAGCGATTAAACAGTAGTGTGTGAACGTTGGGCTATGTGGTATTTGAGGGGGAAATATGGTACAGGTGAATGGGACGTTTATACAGGATAACATGGTGTTTTCTGCATTATGCACAAGAGTACTGAGCGGAACTAGATTTTGATTTTTTTATTTACTTAACTTTTATTACTTACTTAACGTTTTATAAAATGTTACGCACATGGATTGGGGCAGGGCTGCCATGTGGGTTGCAACAGGTTCAAAACGGTATATGGTGTTTTCTAAAAATTCTACCACAAAAGGGGCGTTTGGATATTCGCTTAGGCTGACCTTGTGTCAGTATTTGTAAGCAGGTCACATGTAAAAGTAAGGCAGCTACTCTGATAGGAAGAATATCATTATATTAAATTAAAAAACAACAATTTAGGGCCATTTACTTGCGACCTATAAGGAAATACATTTGCGATAAAATAAAGAGATAAGACACAATTACCGGGCATGCCGGGTGCACTTTTAACTTTCCATGAGTGATTAAGATAATCACTTCAAAGGCCTAGAAATCTTACCCCGCCTATTATCTTTGAGTCTTTTGATGTATATGGAAAAAACCGCTTCGCGTCTTATCTTCCCTATATTTATTCATAATGATTATATACGTTTCTACATAAATAATAAAACAGGCGTGCTAGTAGATATCTAATTAAGAATGTGTATTATGAAGATAACAATAATGAACAGAAGAAATAAGCTAAGAAATATACACGAGTAACATAGTGCGCCTTAATAAAACTGCATTCTGGAAGTAAGATTTAAATACGTTCAATTTACGTACAACGTGCTGAATGCTATTGCATTGTATGGTTCTTTACAGTGGGGCGACTGCA
This sequence comes from Sinonovacula constricta, assembly GCA_007844125.1. Lineage (NCBI taxonomy): Eukaryota > Metazoa > Mollusca > Bivalvia > Cardiida > Solecurtidae > Sinonovacula > Sinonovacula constricta. The sequence continues at coordinate 25,013,885 of CM017563.1, forward strand.
ATACTGCACCGCTAATTGTAGAGTATCAAAACTAGGGTTAAAATGCTTTAAAACTGGGGGTTGAGGGTTCAAATCCCGGTATGGGCACCGTGGTCAACTTTTTTTCTTCCTATTTTTTCCCCTTTGAAATTTTCTTTTCTGCATCACTCTACCAGATATAGAATAAAACATGTTAAATTTTAATTTATATTTTGTAAATGAATTTTTGAATTATTTTTGCTAAATTTGTTAACAAATTTATAAATCTGATAAATTCAAAGTCTAAAAAATCAAAATCATGTGGTGAAATTATTTTATGTTTTGCAGCATCGACCAAAATACGTAATATAACATTTTTGAAAACTCTGGCATACATCGTTTGACTATCAATGGCTCGGTGACTTTTTTGATAATGCACAGTCAGAATGAAAAATGGGAAAATCCGCCAAAAGCGTGCTGAATATGTAAATAAATAATTACATATTTGGGATAGTTTAAGTCAAACTAATCAAGTAGCATGTTTGATTGGTTTTTCTTATGCTATAATTTATTTCCAAACGATACTCAATCACCAAACAGCAAAACACTTCTCCTAAAGAGGATATAACATAATATTTGGCAGGGCTTTTTCAGCCTATCTCACAGGGCCGATATTCGGCCCCTTTCCCAATGCCAAATAGCGACCATTTTTCCCAATTTCAAGAAAAAAATTCCCAATCTCATAAATTATTCCCAGTTGAAAGGATATGCCTTTTACCTAAAAAAATATATAACCAATAATCCATGAAATCAAGAGACTTTTCCAATTAAGCAAATTGTTTGTTTACTTTTGATGGGTAATCTGTGAAAACTACTTTCCGTGAATTTATGTATGAATGTAACCGGTAAAAAATAGACTCTTACCCAGCCGTATACCGTAACGCAAGTTGAAGAAGGCGCCATTCCAGATAACATTATAGTTAATATATGGTTTGATAATTAACAGGAAGTATTTTTTATTTTATAAACAAAAGTATTTTTGCCATAACTGTTTGACTGCCTATAAAACAGAAAGGAGTTATGAAGCAAAAACGGCACTTGAAGTACCACTTTTAAACTGACCCACAAAACATAGTGACAAAAAAATCACACAATAGTTAATACTACGCGAAAAAACTAGAAAAAAAATGCCAAGGGTACGCTAATGATTAAATCTCTCTGGAGCGAAACATCCAATATTTCAATTGTCCAATTTAATGAGAATCTGTATTGAAGGCCATGTGAGCTTTTTGAACAAACTCTGGAAGAGCTGTGTAACACTTTCAGGGACACAAAAGCAAGGCAGATTAAGCTTTTATGCAGAAAAATAAATGTTGAAATTTCCCAATTGGTTTGATTTGTCGATACTATTTTCCCTAAATTTGACTATTTAACGCGTCAAAAATTCCCAATTTTGGCTGGGGCCTTTTTCCCCAAAACCCCTGAAAAAGCCCTGTTTGGATTTCTCTTATTTCTAAAAAGAAAACACACATTTAATATCAATTTTAGGGGGAAAATATCTATATATCTGTCTATAAAACTGGGTAGAGAATTTTCTTAAAATTTGTCATTAATATAAGCATCAAAGTATACAACAAATTAGTTGAGTTAATGTAAAATTTTGTATATTGTCTATTACACTTGTGTTACCTTAATATGAGAGATGAAGTCAATAAAATGTAAACTACTTTCTACAATTACACATTGTATTAGAATACGACAGAAAACTGGAAACGGTGGAGGGGAGGGGCGTACCACTACCTCATTATAACGATTAACTGAAAATTGAGACATTTTTTGTTTCAGATATTACCAAGAAAGATAATTCTATTTGACCACAAGAAAGATCAAGGGTGTAAGACATCCAAAGCGCCGCAGGGACGATGGGCTTAAAACAAGAAGATAACTTTTAGTTTCTTGGAACTAAACACTCTCTTGCAATGTCGATTCATTGCGTCAATATGTTGGAGTAACGAACCGAAAATCGGATGGGAACGAGACTCTGCTACTTTTGTTTTGCCTTATTGTCTGCTACATCTGTTATTGCAAGCTGCATTGTTTACCCCGACATACTGGTTTCTTCTCTAAAACAAGACCTCACCAAACTCCTACTAATGTGATCTACCTTTCCTTATAATTACAAACTCCCATTTATTATCTCAAGTTACACAGTTAAAAACTGAATACTCGGTTCCTTTCTCTGAAAAAGGTCTCACAGAACAGCAGAATTTCCTGTTGTTGCATGCTTCTATATCGTCCGCATAACAATGTATTCCATGGTAGACACCGCTCTTTAGAACGGCGTTAATTTATCAAGTGTACAGAAAACTAACAAACAAACAAACAAACAAACAAACCAGCTATGCGGCCTTAGACTAAAACATTCCTGATATCAAATATCTGAATTATTGGATTAATGAAAAAAGATACTTTTTATTCATATAAATTTTATTTATTTTAATTTGTTAAATTATCTAATAAGCAATAAATTATTATCATATAATTATGTAAATAACAAACAATGCAACAGTCATACTTTCACCCTTGGAGTATAAAGAGGCAAAATACAACAAAGATGCTATAATGCATATTGTTTTTCTTAACCAAATGAATCAAGTGATAAGATGATTTTGGCACACCCGACAATAAGATGAACACACCATCTTCCATGGTCATTGCATGCTTGTACATAAACTATCGCACAGTTTCAATCCTTTTCTTTTCACTTCGCTTAGATTGTAATATTTCCTTTAAATTTTCCTTTCCGCGTTTTTTTAAACAAAATTTCCTTAGTTTGAAGTTTCTCTAGATAATTAATACAAGTAAATTATTGTCTCAGAAAAAGTGGCTTAGGTTTTAATTGAATGGATCATAACTGCTTGAATAATCGCTGAAACTTTAGCTTTTTGAATATCCATTATTTTCCTTGACGTTTTCCAGCGACAATATTTGGACTCTGGACTGTACGACGCATTGCATAACCTCTGTATTTGTTATGCTATTCAGAGAATCATACCTCAATAGCTAAATGTCCTTCATGGCAGTTGCCTGTATAGTGTTATCATCCACTTCGAGCGTAAACATAAAGTATAATAATATCTTCATAACATCATAAAGATTGGAGCTTTTCAATAACTGCAATAAGTAATAATACAAACACGACAAGTGGTGATTTATAACTTCTTGATATGTTTCTTTGATGTACGAGCCGGAATCTCAACAATGTAACTTTGTACTGAGTGAAATCAGTAACAATCTGCTATGATACGTTTTTTGTATTACGCATTTCCTATTTCAGTGCATCAATGGAAGATTTCCAAATAGACATTGAGAGGATTTGTACCGTATTTTTGAAGAGATGAGATTACGTTTTGCTTTGTGCTCTGTGGTTGCTTTGACTGCATCTTTCAAATGAATTATAGAGTTTCTATTATTTCTGCTTCAACAAAGAAAACTTAGGATTGGCTAAGGTATGCTTGAGTTAATCTTGTGTTGGGAATCTTGCAAAAAAAGTAAAACATAAACTTCGAACAACGATCAAGGAAACATCTTCATTTTAATGGCAGTGTAACGCAGGCCGGCGCTCCCCAACGGTCACCCATCCGTACACCGGCCACGGTAACCGTTGCTTAACCGCGCAAATCGGGAAGCCGCTGAAACCGCGTCGCTAAAGAGTTAACCCAGCAGCGAGGCTGGTTTGAAGCGCTTATATTTCTACCCTTGCGGTCGTTACATTACTTCCCCCTCCGAGAAGTCTCGTCCCGAGACTTGGCCTGGGAAGTTCCGTGGGCACGCAACTCCAGTCCGGCAGTTGACAATCCCACCGCTGCCACCAATGTAACGCAGGCCGGCGCTCCCCAACGGTCACCCATCCGTACACCGACCACGGTAACCGTTGCTTAACCGCGCAAATCGGGAAGCCGCTGAAACCGCGTCGCTAAAGAGTTAACCCAGCAGCGAGGCTGGTTTGAAGCGCTTATATTTCTACCCTTGCGGTCGTTACAGCAGTTTCCTAGAAACAGTCAATACTCAATAGTTTTACTAATGACAAACATGCTCTTAACGATAGTTCACACACGATATGTTGTTTGGATGCTTGATTTTTTTAACTGCCAGGTTTTGTTTAGTTTTTGACATACATTGCAGCGACCATTTATGATCATTATAGCAACATTCAGCTTTTTGGTGGAGGAATACACCAGACACAGCAAGTCAGGCGGAAGACCGGCTCAGATTGAGTCCTTAGCTCCGAAGGGAAATCGAACCCACGCGGTGAGAGGCTAAGCAGTCAAAGGAGGTCTCTACCACTACGCTACGGGTGCCTCCCTTCGGCCAGGTTTTACTGGAACGATTGTTCTGACATTAAAATTATTTTTTTACAATGTCTTAAAAATAAACAGAACGACTCTCTATAAACTGGTTATACCCAGATCTGTTGTATCCATGGCAGATTTTAATAACTTGCGCACATATACCTGTACCGTTTTAACAGCGACATATTTTTGGTTTTTTAACTATTTCAGGGAAGCGTTTCATTTCAACAGCTCACCTGCATATCTGCAGTTCTTAAGAACTTCCAGTTATGTACGTTGACACCTAGTAGTAGCGCCTTCATAGAAACGTAGGGAGGTGTACGATTGTACCTGTCAACTACTGTTAGTTTTGGCGTTGCATCGCGTAAATTGTTGGAACGCATACTGGTTTTTAAAACATCATGGCACTTTTGGGCTCTTTTTGTCTCCCAGTCTGCGCTATGTTGCTTAAACAACGTCATTGAAGATGTGCAAATTGATAGATAAATTACTTTTTTTAAAGACAGAAAAAAACAACATTTACGGATGGTCCTTTTTAGCCCAGTTTTGTTTCGCTTATGGTGTGGGGATTAAGATAAACACTTTTTGCAGCAAGATGACCTAACTTTTACAGGTACATAGACTTATCAAGGTAAATTTCTCATTATATGTCCCATTCATTGTTTGTGTTTTTGAGATAAGGTGAGGTTAATGGTGCTCTGATCTATGCTTAATCTTAAGTTCATTTGCATTTTTTATATATAATTGTTAATATTGGAAATAAGAAACGGTCCTATAAGAATTACCACAGATATTACAATTTGAATTATCTCTAGACAAAGTCATACAGAATAAATGTAAAAGTGACAAAAACACAGGGACGAGACATTACACGCAAATGAAAAAAACAACAACAGTTACTGTCAACAGCCTGGTGGCAAAAGAAGAAAGTAAAGGTTTCTTTCACTTGATCCCATCCATTTCGTTTATGTTCAAAATTGTCGACCATAACTGTTCTTTCCATATGTTTAGCTATTATATGTGCTTAAGACAACTGGTAGTATTTTAATTCTCTTAAGTTTATGTTTGGAATGAACGTTTGCAACACCGTCCAGAGTGATGGGAAGGCTGGATTTCAGAAGTACACAGGATTGACCTTGCATGACCTTGACTTCTTGCGGTCAGTTATTCATGCCTGGGAAGAAGTAGTACGAAACATATATGCATGTGTAAAACGAATACACGTGTAAATTGTGTCCACGCCTACTTCAAATGACGACTTTAATAATGTTGTGTGTTTAAACATGAAATGTAGATTGATCAATGAACAACGTGTAGATCTAGGAGTGTTACTCCTTGACTAGAGGAAAGGGTCGAAATGGGCAGTCGAAGGCTATCGCACGCGTTCGGAGAGAAATGGCGCACTCAGGATTTTAAGATTCAGATCACATGGCAAGTCCCGTAGTTTGTATGAGCGTTTATTTCAGACCTAACATGAATTAAAATGCAAAACCATATAGAAAGTATGGAATATTTTATAAAATGGTTTCTGTTATCGGATGTAAGTGACTCTGACGTAGCGTCAGTCCCAATGTATAATCTATATTTTAGAAGAGGTATTTATTTACATTTGCAGACTTGCCTGCTTTCCAAATTGATAAATATTTATAAGGGCTAAATTGACACAAGACCATACTGGAATTTCAATAACCTTTAACTGATTACTGGTTTATACTTCTACATCCATTTTTGGAAAAGTTATACGAATTTTCTAAACCTACCCTTCCATCAAAATTTCATGATGGTTACCATGGAAACCATTAGTTTTCATATAGCCCAACGGAGTTTATTTTTTAGTAAATTTTAGATTTTTTTTCCCAGACACCCTAACTAACATTTTGGTACCCATGAAAAAAGTCTAGTTGGGGTGAGGGTGGGGGTGCGCGGTAACCATGCCTAGCTGCCGGACTATGAAAAAATGCTTAGTGCGGAGTGTGTGTGTGTGTGTGGGGGGGGGGGGGGGTGGCGGTAACCTTACCTAGCTGCCGGACTATAACATTCTCTGTTAAGATGTAATGCCATAAACTGAATACAATGCCTGCTAGCTTTTTATTTAAAACATACTTATATAATTTGCTAAAACCCCAGTTGTTGGGCGGTATCGCTTGCGACAGCATGCAGAGTTACCAGAAAGCTGGATTTCGTCAGCCCGAAGGATTGACCCTGCATGGCATTTACTACCCGCGGTCAGTAAATGCGTGGTGAAAAAGTAGTCCGTTTACAGAAACAAATATGTATGTCGAAGGAGACTCGACGCATCAGTTGTGTCCATGCATGCTTCAAATGTTAATAATAATATTGTTATCCGTTTTAACTAGATATAGTAGTAGTAAATACATTCTGTAATGCAGATATACATGAGATGCAGATTCATGAATGAGCATAGCGGCGCAGGAATATCACTCAGTGACTAATGGGCAGAAGATAATAATGCTATTAGAACGAGTATTCTAGAGGCTTTGCATTGTATAACATGGCGAGATTTTGCGATATTCCGCGCTTGGTCTCACTGCCTTCTGCAATAGAGATAAATTTAGATTCAGATCACAGGGATGTAGTGTTGACAAAATAAGTCCACGCGAGTGACTTGAAGTCGTTTCCTTAAGATTGTCTACCGACCAACTAATAACTGGGAATTAATTTTAAACTCTCTGTAATTAAGGAAAAAGCAGAGGCTTAATTTAATTATGAATCATACTTCAGTCGAAACGTTCTGCAAAGACATTTGAGCATTTATCGACATTCAAAGTCCTGATGACACATCATTTACATGGGTGACGGTATTTAAAAAAACTTGATTCATGTTTAAAGCCCACGTATACCAAAGTTAAATTATATAAAAGAAGTCAATAACATGTATAGTACATACATTAAGCACTCACTTCGTGTTTTATAAAGAAATTAGCTTGCTTTACTTTAATGACATTTTCATAGAAGCGTTTGTTGTAACCCAGCATTTGCCTTATCTTTAACACCTGGCAGTCCAGACTTTGCTGATGCACTCTTCGTGGAAAAATACTTTGTGACGTCGAAAACAATGTTTCGAGATAATACAGTTATGATTTTTTTTATTTTAGAAGCTTTTATTTAAGAAGTACAATCTTCCAAAAGCAGTAATAGCACGTCAAATGACGACAACGACATCATAACGACGTGTCGGAGTTATTGGCCAGACTTAATCATCAATATTGATTTTTTCGGTGAAAAGTTTTATATATATATATTTATATTTTATATAATAATGCTTGCGAACATCAGGAGACTTAAATATAAATTTTAAATAAACATTAAACTTCGTGGGCGTCACACTGAATAAACCATGCTATCAATGATAAGTCCCTGTGTGACGTCAGTAAGAATATTTGAATGATTTGTGACAAATTTAACTCTAAGCCTGTCTTACGCCAATCCATTCTGCCAGCCAGATAACTCTGGAAACTGTATGTTTAGGCAAAGAACTAAGATGTGCTGTTGCTGATTGGCGACGCGCCTGAGCGCGACGCCTATATATGGAATGCTCGCTGAAATTTGCACATGGGGGAAAGTTTGTTTTGCGGACTTCCATAACCCTGGTAAAATACGGGACATAATTCGGTACATGAAGTTCAATGTTTTCTTTTCTTTTCTTTTAATTTGTTTATATATATTTGATTAAAGAAAACGACAAGATACCACCTTTAATCAACTTTAAAATGTATATCACAATTTCTTTATTTTAAATTTGTTTTAATCGTTTGCGTCGCCTTTGATGCTTCGTATCAACAGTTTTCTTGTAAATCAATGTACCGTGGGAGCAAAAGAAACATTATGCACGAATCAATGGGCTCTGAATGTCATGTAAAAGCGATAATTGGATGTCATGAAAAAGAGACAATGGTCGACCAGGCCAATTAAAGTCATTGTGCTGATCAAGACATGGATAGCCTTTGATGGCAAATCATAACACACGAAGATAGTTTTTCACATGTTTTAATAAAACAAATTGATTAAAGTGCTAGATATGTTCATGAAAGTAAGCATTTAATATACAGACAAGATATTCATAAATATAGCCATGCAAAAATTCCATTCGGGGAAACACATTTTCACATGTTTAGGCGTCTAGTTATCTATTTGTTGACGACGGTAACTGCCTCTCAACTTTTGTTTTGACAAAATTGCAGTGAAACATTAAACAAAGCCAAGCTGCATTCAAGGATCTATTTAAAAGCATGCACGTGTGTTCTCATTCAATGTGATTCAAAAACAAGCAATTGAAAACACATTGAGATAATACGTGAAAATAATAAAAACTGAGCAAGTAAGATACGCAAAGATCAGACCTTCACTTATTACCGAATAAGAAAAAAACTTAATAACATGTTATATAAACACATTTAATATACACCAACACGGGTAAATGCCTTAGTATATCATTGGCCGCACAGGCCAGGCACAATGTGTTTGGGTGAGAATCCAGGAGACCGGGGTTGTTGCCCTTGACTCGGGAGGTGGGATAAGGGTTCACACAGACGGTCAGGCGCAGTTACAAATGGAGATAATGATTAATATCACATAGGCTTCCTCTGACGTGAACGCAACAATCCAATCTTTGGTGGTACACCTTCAGTCGATGGTCTACCTATATTATTAATTATAACTATATACGAAGTCTTTCAACAAGTGTTTACTTTATAAGCATACGTCCTGTGGAGCGTTTATATTCCTACTCATGTTTAATTCAAATTACGGTCCTAAATTTCCAAATAACCACTTGTTCTGCCATTGTTACATAGCACACGTAGACTACTGATTCAACATTATCCAATGAAACATTCTTTAGCGAATTTTTAAGTTTTAATTTAATTTTACGATCCGATGTAAGACTGTTGTTTCCTGCCATAGTTGCTATACCATTAGGTTAACCATTGACTGAAAACTGCCAACCAAAAGATAACATTTTACACCGATTTAAATTGAAAAACAGAAGTTGCCGTTCGAAATTAACAAACTAACAAACGCTCGCCTTCATGTTCATCGTCAGGGTTGCGAGAGTTCAAAGGCCAGCGGCGACATTCACTTTCGGACGATGATGTCTCCATTGAGATCGAGACCGATAATGTGTTTCTCTTCCTCGTCTAGAAGTATCTCAATGACACCGATCTGCTTCAGAGGATCCTTGCCTGGCAGAGCGTCCTTCAGCTCAACACTCTTGGCCTCTCCCTCGTCCAGAGCGATCATGTACACAAGTGTCTTGTCGTCCGTTCGTTTGTGGTGGATGTTTACATGATACTCTTTAAAATTTTCTACAAAAAAGCAAAAAGCAAAATATATAATCACACGTGTTATTAATGGTCATCATTACTTTCAGCAACAAGCAACAGTACTATCAACAGCAGCAACAGCAACAATATTATAACGAAATGTAATTAATAATTCCTTGATTACCATTCCGTAATCTTAATTGACATAAAACACAAGATCCAAATTCAATTTCAAACATTTAATTTGGAAAATAGCTCGAATAGCACTTGGGTATACCGAATGAATATAAACTCTATTAGTTATAACATTTGCAATGAAATAAAAGATTTCTCAATATATCATTGACCACCAACCTCTTACAAATTACCTTAACAAATGCATGTAATGACACTGTAAAGTGATAAATCAGTTCATAAATAACTGCATTCATTTGCTATAAGCTGCTTCTAAAAAGATCGATGTGTATACTTCGGTAACCCGAAACTGAATGACAATCCTGCGCTATACAGCACGAATCTCTCGTGCGAAAACTGCCATCTAGCGGTTACTTCATTACAAACTTAATTTTCTTCTTATTCGTATCTCAAACTAAGAAAATTATATTTACCATAATTATAATTTCAATTATTGTTTTCATTACCCCCATTATTTTATCACCTACGTAGAATGCTTTATTGTTACCGCCCTTCATGTCATGTATTCGACATTGTCAGCTGTTTTGTTTGCTGCGCTTTGTAAATTAAAATTGGATAATCTAAATGTGAAGCAGCCACAAATTGAAGTTTAACTGGCATTGTACTATAGTGAGCTGTCATCCGAGCTGCCATCTTTGTTTTGACCTTCTGTCACAAATTCAGTCCCATTTAGGGAAATGACCGAAGTGATTCGACTACCTACATACATCCGAGAGATGATTCTTGAATTATCCGAGGTGTTCCGATTGGGTGGCCGTGAGATATTAGGTTGGTTAAAGTTCGTTTTCATAAATATTCATAGCAACCGGTGGTCCAATTAAAATGCGCGTCATTTCGACGCAACTCTTCGATTGGAGTTTAAAAAATTGCCAATGTCATGATGTTCGCAGTAACCTGCTATGCCCATTATTTACAAATTCTAACCATTTCATTGGCTAAATTTCCATACCGTTTCGGACACGGAGCCAATCAAATCCTACATGCAAATATTCATGAGAACGAAGTTTTTCTTGCCAAGCAGCCCACGGTATAAGTATGTAGTGACAACGGATTATTTACCGTGGGTTTCGATGATGCATTTACATAAGCAGACTGCCATTACCAAAACATGTCCGATGTTCATACCAAAATCAACTAAAATCCTAGTCAAAGTAGCAGCTCAACCATTTCCAGACTAAATATATGCCCTATATCATAACCATCATCACCATCATAACCACCATCACCATCATCACCATGCTTGTCGGTATAATCATTAAACCATATGATTAGATAAACTCTTTATACATAGACAGAATTCTGATGCAACTGGTAAACTTCACAGACCTGGCCTGTTGGCGGCATCAACCTCCTGCCATTTAGCAGCATCAACGTTGTCGATCAAACTGTCAAACATCTTGGCTGCCTGAAACTATAGGAATAGTATGATCATTAGAATAATACTACATAATTAACGTTTATCGTGTTATAATTGTTAGTACTTTGTAGTTTTCTGTTTACAAGTCATGCACATGAAATATACATTAATTACAACTAAAATGTCTAGTGATTTAACGTGTTTTATAAATAGCAATATTTAACTTTTCTTTCAAAGCTGTTATTTTCTAAACTATATCGTTTACTCATATGTTACATAAACGAGCTGTTTTATCTGTTTCTTTTATCGGTTATACTACTATAACGTTGCCAAAAAATTCACGTGCATCTACTCGACAAGTCTGGTATGAAGAGACCAATATGTTCAGAGTAGAAGAAATCGGAATAGACAAGCAAGAAAAAAAAAAAACCGACGCGGATTTCATTTTGGTCAAGCACCCTTTACTTTTGAATTGGTCTTGCTTAGGCAACTAGAGATGATCCGAACCTGCCAGTACCTACTGGTACATGTTGCTGTGGGATAAATCCATGCGCTGTTTGTTGCTACGTATCTGTTAGTGTGTCTTGTTAGTAACCTTTGCGTTAAATTATCAGTAGAAACGGAGAATTCAGTGTGGTCTTTGGAGAGCGGTGTCTCCTGTAGAATGTATTTTTATGGGCAAATTTGCGTAGATGGCAATAACCTTTCCATCGAAAAGAACTGAATATTCCGTTTTTTAACGTTGTAGCTAATGTTGAATGATAGAAAGTTGTTACAAGTACAAAACAGTGGAAATTGTGGAATCGTCAAGAAGGACTTCAATGTGCCCGTACATGCACTAACCAAGCAAACTGCTTACAGGGCAGAAGAGAATTTGATTTGATATGACCGAACAGTTACATACTAATTACACAAAAATAACCGCCAATAAAAAGAAACTACATCGTTGACTCATATTCTAGTGGACTTTTATGCCGTTTTAGCTACAGGTACTCGCAAACAATTACCATGTTGTCGTCAATAAACGACTTTACATAGCTTGATAATCCTAAAATCAACAGTCGGCAAAACATCGAAACATCGCTCTGGCAACGTAACCTATATAAATGGATGGCTAACATATTCACTGTACTGCAAAATATTGAAACAAAATGATTTTTATGGCTAGCCTATATAATGCACACAGCAGATAATTTACATGTATCCAAGTGGGCTTCGTGTGCCAAAGAGTAAAGAAATACAAACCGACAACCGTTTCCTAGCCGGCTAATGTAAAAACAGAACAGATCCGTTCATTTGACAGAAGCAGGATATACCAAATGTCCATCTTTCAAAACAACAACAAAACTGTAATCACAATTTGCGTTGGGTTACATGTTAAAAAAAGAAATATACGCTTATATATATATGCTAATGTTGGTGTTACAATACACACACACACACACACACACACACACACACACACACACACACACACACACACACACACACACACACACACACACACACACACACACACACACATATATATGCTAATGATGGTGTTACAACATGTATATATGCTAATGTTGGCGTTACAACATGTATATATGCTAATGTTTGTGTTAAAACACACACACACACACACACACACACACACACACACACACACACAAATATATATGCTAATGTTGGTGTTACAACAATAGGTGGCACATGTCATACGGTTGGTTTCTGGCTGCGCAAATGAACTGTCAGCAATATTGAACAGACAATAATGTGAGAGAGAATAGTCTGTTCGACACAAATTTACCCAGGGATTCTCGGAACAGGCTTTGCGCTACATCAGTATCCATGTTCCTGACAATGTTGGAAACAATTGGACATGGCAATGAGTGAACACGTGAAGAAATGGGCCAACGTATTTAGCATCCGTCCGTACCAGAAGAACGTACAAGAATTTAGTCAGAGTCAGTCGGAAATAGAACACATAGACGGAACTGTTTGTAAATTAGACATTTTTGTGTGGTAATGGTGTTAGTGTTGGTGCCAACGCTTTCTGTCTTTAGCACGGCAAAAGTAACAACCTGACACTAATGGCCATACAGTTGTGTACACAGTTTTTTTTTTTCTCGTTATTGGTTCACTAACGAACAACGCCAAGTAACCACCAAATAAGCGTCGTTTTTTGGTCTGAAGCACTAGGAGAACTATGATATAAATCCGACATTTATCCAACAATAGTCCACAAAGAAACATGGCATCTTAGTACCACGAAGTATAAAATAGACTCTAAATATTTTAGCTGTACCATACTCGTAATCCCAATCAGATGAAAGTATTTTACGCTAAGAATAAGCCTCGGAAAATCTGTAAGTGGGATGTTAACAGAAGGTCAGGACATGACAGACCAGGTGGGCCAGATCAGCTCACTATGTAGAGATATCTTGTCATTAGAACAGTAAAATATCCTGACGACACTGTTGCAGAACACATCAAGTGGTATCACACTGTGATAATCTGTACAGTGCCACCGGTATTCATTAGCTTCAGTACAAACGCGTTCTTCTGGGGTATGTACAGCAGACTTTTCATCGCATAAGCTATATATATAAGGTGCAGATCTAGTCCATCCCCGATAAATTAAATAAATAATAATGCAGGTTATGTTTATTATATCGTACTTTGCATCAACATTGAAATCTGACCTTAATGCAGGAATGTATTGACCCAAAAATTAATAAATCTAGGACTATTAACCTGCACATTAGGTTTACACGGATATGTTCACATGGAAAAAAAAATGATTTTTATTAACCTTATTAATTTCAATTGCACTATTTACTGATTATAGATGTAAGTCAGTATTAGGACAACGTAAGTGGGTCAAACTAATAATGGGTTAAGGTATAATTTGAGTGTACTTGTAGGTAAAGAAACAACTGTTATTTTGCGTGGTACATTCTACATACAGATATGTTTGTGAATTGCAATTTTAACTGAATATGAATGCTTATCTTGAAATTTTGTACGAAGGACCAACTTTATTTAAAGTACACACACTGACCATACATTTATCATAGTGAAGTAAATGAACATGAAGCAACTCCAATGTTTTGGAAGTATTTATATTTTTACCACGTGTACTTTAAATAATTAAAACAATGCTTACGAGGATGGCGCCACTCAAGAAATAATATATTTATTCACGTACGGATCCACTAAAATACCAATTTACCGCAATCTTGTTTGGCACTGCGGTCTACCTATGTTTGGCACATACAGAAACAAGACCGTTTGTCTTCCATACAACTTGACCATGTAATTATTTATACGCGCTGGATACATGCAACATTTGCTGCCTTCACCCGCACTATATCGCCTTTTTTTTTTCTTTTTCTTCCAACATGGTAGCCCGGGATCATAGTTATCAACTCAACTACTCTTTTGTTACGAAAATCACATCATGTGATATTTGCGTTTTGATTGCAAAGTACTGTTGTTTGCAGGCAAAAAAAATAAAAATAAAATAACGAATCGGTCAGGGGATGAATGCCTGATCTAGCACAGCTTACACCTTCTCAGAGATATTATTATATTTTTTTCTTAATAAAAGAAAAGCATGATTAAACGTCTAAACGCCTAAGAACGTTTCAACTGAATTGCAGAAAAAAAAATGTTAAGGAATTTCTACGTGTAAAGGGTTTACACAAAAAGACCTAAAGTACACTCTAGTGTAATTCTTTACTGCTATTACGGTATTAAAATGCACATGTATAGAACAAATGGCATTTTTTTAATAAAGGTTAGGAAAATGATGGTAAGCAGTAATACAGTATATCATAAAAAGACATCGTTCGTGCTTTAGCGTTCGCTTAAGGTTATTTTGTTAAAAGTATTCTTGTTCGAACAGAATTTGGGGTGAAGTTTGTTGAAGGTCTCTCTTTTCGGACAGAAATGGGGCGGAAGTTTGCTGAAAGTCTCCTTTTCGAACTGAAATCGGACTGCCGCTTAAGTTAAGTGTACTTTTTATTGTATTAACACTTATTTTTAAACCGATACAGACTCATTAGATTCTTAAGCTTGAATCTTTTTATTGGGAGTTAACTGTGGATGGATAAAGAACACCAAAGCAAGGGTCCGCATACCATTCCGCCTGCTTCCACTAGAAGGAAAGCAAAGTATCTGCCTACAGAAGCAATGCCCAGTTATCTGTTTAGGAATGTCGGAATTACAAATCATATTCGGGATAATCATGTCCATCCTTTATAGCGACAGACTGATAAATAAGCATCCACTAATAATACACTTAGCAAATGACAGTACTATAACAGACTTGTTCACTCATCGACATACATCAAACTGGTGATTCTATTTGGAAGAATTGTAATGAAGTTTGACAACCTCATCAATCAATCAACCTGAAATGTTGTCATACCTTTATAACAATCTAAAAAAACTAGGTATTGGACATCCGAAAACATCAAACATACAAATGATTCGATGTTGTTTTTTTTATTTTGTTGAGTACATCGTCATTGTTTTTGTGTTCAGTTAAACGTATAAATGTGTGGCTGTCTTTATTAAGCTCCTATAAGTATCTAAGGTAATTGGTACCAATTACAGTATCGATACATTTGAGATGCTGAAATAATACATTTTCCAGTGTGCTATTCGGTTATATTTTATATAAGTTATCCTTTAATCAAAAGTTAATACAATTATTTTTAAAAGGTAGCATAGAGACAATTGCATGTGTGTGTACAAATTGGGATTCCGAGTAGGCGTCTGTAGAGCGCGTGTCTGAAGGCGCGTGAGTCTGAAATTCCACTTAAAGACACCCTGGCATAAGGATTTTTGTGTGATGTTTTGGTATACAGGAATCTATATTCCATTCATCTTTCATCATAACCGACACAACATCGGCAGGGAACTAATTGTAAGTTAGCTTCATTGGACGAGTTTTATACATGTAATTGAGAAAAATGGCGGATTTATTTACTTATTAAGTAAACATAAAACACAAATAAACAAACAATATGCAGGTAATTGATTAAACAGGCATATCCAAAGATAAATTTGTTGAACCACTACGATGTTTGAGTAAACATTCCAACTTTAAATTGCCTCTTAGTAATCATGTTCTATCTCTTTGATGTATGTATGTACATTTTACAACTGATATCGTGATTAAAGTCATTGACTGTGCTCTTGTTTCTGTTTGTGTACATGTTAAGCAAAATTGAATCAATGTCGTCTTCAATGTATCGTCAACTTTGTACCTTGTGAGTTTTAAAATTCCTAGAAAATATACTGCAACTAAAATTAAATAAACCTTGGTGATTAAAACTGAGCTTACAAAGTCCCAAGAAAAAATATCGTTAGGTAAAAAACGTAACGAAAAGAATAGGAAAAAAGAAGTTGAACAAGTTGCTTTCCGTTATCTCATTGCTCTTTCCCTATTTTATAAAAAAAACATATTTTACTGTGAATAACATAATACACATAAAGCCAAAAGCCCTATATACACTCAGTATACAGTATATTGACAAAGTAAAATAAAATATTTTTTCTCGACTCTGGTGGACCCCCCCCCCCTCCCCCATTAAACAATAATACTTTACTGTAAGTTTATTTCCTCGGCTTTTCAAACCGCTTTCGCTATTGTTGTTTGACAATGACGTTACATCAAGAATTAGTTTTCTGCCAGGCGTAACTAACATTGACATTGTTGTATAAACGTTACATTCTCCTAGTAATCGGTATCGTTCTTCGATCGCCTATAACAAGACAGGCAGAGGAAGGTAAAAGTAACATATCTGTGACGGAGTTACCCCATGGCAATTTCATGCTTTCTAATTACCTGTTTATTAACTGAAATTTGCTCGACATTACGGCATTGATTTCTTTTGGCTGGGATTGTCACACTGCAAAACACAACTATGGCAAACTCTTACTTCAGTTATTTGCAAGAACGTTTCTTAGTTGCCATAATCGTTAACAGACAAGTCATCGTATACCGGGTGTAACTAAAGTGTCAAACGATTGATATGGCAGTTGTGTCGTTATGTTTGACAGCAAGCTGCATCCTGTGAATGGATACTTTTCTTTAAGTGTTTTCCCACACAAGCTAAAAATATGCAATAATTGTTTTACCAGAATCTACTTTGCCCCAATAGTATCACACCTTTTTATGACAGTTATTTTCAGTGGTTAGCAGTTCAGAAAAGACTTACGATAACTGTCATAATAAAGTGTGTATACAGCTGACAGTAAAATAGTTTCCGATATAGTTCTGGGCATGGTTTTGGCATGTACCATTAGGATCATTTGACCAACCTGTGCTTGCAAGAGTATATTGATACAACATTTCTTTCTGATCTAAAATGTACTCAACTATTGAAATAATCTCACTAAAGTCAGACAAAATGTAAGATCTGATGACGGCCCACAAATACCGTCTATAAACAATTTTTTTTTCGATTACTATCTTTGTAAAGCCAATCAGAGAGCGTATTGCATAACGCTTTAGGTAAGAGTCGCAAAATGGCCGCTATCGATGATGCAGTAGAAAAGTGTTTGAAAAAATTAGGAATTCGCTCCTTAGTTAACTTTCGACCTGAAGACGTTACTGATATTGAAACAAATGGAATACCGCATACAACGCACCTTTCTTCAATGACACAAGTCTTGCGCGGAGTGTCCATGTTTTCATTTCTTTGTAAATGGTCGCAGCCATTAAAATGATACGTTCGGAACACTTCGGATCATCATTTACTTTTGCGATTTTGTAGGCGTCAATCTGATTGGTTGGGAAGGTTTTATTGAGTCGTCGTCAGATCCTGATAGCGGAGCGGTTCTCAGGATATGATTTTTTATTGCTATTGAAATAAGTGTTTCTTTGTCACCATTGCTAGTTATCTCTGTAATGTTCTTGTACCGGGTACTGTATTATTCGTGGCGCTAACATTCTATGTCATACCGTTAACGTGATCAATTTATAGAAATTTAACATTAAAGACCGGGATGCAATAAAGTCCTAATAACGCACTACTGTTCAATCTTATTTGATCTAAGAATGGCATGGCTAGGTCGTAGTGTAATAGTTTCAGAAAATATTCTCATTGTAATCTCGCTTTAAAAAAATTATCACAAGAAAAAAACCCACAAAAACAAACAAACAAAAACCAACAACACAACAACAAAAAACACAGAAATATGGTAGACATGACGTAAGCCGGCAAAAAACAACACAGTATACATTTTTT
Source organism: Sinonovacula constricta (assembly GCA_007844125.1). NCBI lineage: Eukaryota > Metazoa > Mollusca > Bivalvia > Cardiida > Solecurtidae > Sinonovacula > Sinonovacula constricta. The sequence goes on from CM017563.1 coordinate 25,032,276, forward strand.
TTCTGTAATAGTCCAACATTTGTTGTTGGAAAACTATTTCTTCCTACTTACGATGCTGGTGTAACTTGATATAAGCAGCGATATGCATGTTTTATGCAGTTATACTGCACCACGACATACTGTAACAATGGAGTGGAACCTATTATGCCAGAAAGCATCCATTATTGCTGCATTGCTACTAAAATAAGCATATCTTGTAAACATAAACATGAGTCAATCAACATTCCCTTATTGCATAGCTATCATATTCTCATTCTACTTCAATGATAGTGTTAATGTCATAAAAATGTAAAATGCCAGGATGTTGCATTTATTGACGTTTCATATCGGAACTTTCCTAGTCCTTCTAACATTATCATTAGCGAAGCAGAATATACGTGTCTGTTATGCATTATTTATTCACACGATACCGCGTGTTCTTTATAACATGGGCTAAGTTTATAACTTACAATTCAGTCCACATTAAATAAGACGCCAAAAGCATCATATGTTTAGCATTTAGCATTTCTCATCCCATAAAGTAGGCTGCGTTAAATTATACAAAGTTGTTTTTAATTGAGGAAACTTATTTGCACTACTCTACATTATCTTAAAATTCTGATCAGAATTTATATATTTCTAAACTCAAAAAGAACTGTTTGTGATGTTTATCATTTGATTATTTGTTTATCATTTGCTTTAAAAATTACCTTCTGAAATAAAAAATGCTTGGTATGATTTTTTTCTGTATGCTTTCATATTTATATTTATTCACAAGAGTGGCACAGTGGCTTCAAATAAAGTAAAATAATAAAAATGTATGAATTGAAAGACAATTTAGTTTAATGGCATAAACAAGACCTATATACCATTGAAACAGTTTTGTTTACACCCCGTGTAATACCTTCATGTCTAGGTTGACACTCAGTAAGGTAAGCAAATATACTTAACATATAAACGTGTTCATTAAAGGTCTGCGGTAAATGACAATCCAAACACAACAAGTGTTATTACTTCTTCAACTTCTTTCTTGAAGCACGTGCCAGAATCTTAACATTGGACTGAATGTACTAACAGAGACCACGAGCAAACAATAATGGCACGATTTAAAGGTGGTAATCGACAGTGTAGGCTACTTACATTTTATAAATGTAACAATATCTGTAAATAAGGTCAATTGGAATTCCTGCCAAAAATAGACATCGACGTCACTGCGGATGACAGGGATGGACTAAAACATTAGCGGTCGCATGGTTTTCTTGGTTTAATTATAGCTAACTGTACAGCGTGGCTAATATAGGAAATACATGTTTGTAATGACGATTGTGGCGTTATGGTACACATTTCAGACAGGTGTAGGACATGAATAAACAACATTTTACGAGATCTGTTCAGATAACTATGGTTTACTAAAATGTATTATGAGAATATATTGGTTCAATCTGCTGGGTACAACCTTTAACTGTGTATTTCAGAGCAACGATGGGAATTATAAGATATCATGGGGTGATTTGCACTGTATCGCTGCAGGCTGAAATGATCTGCTACGTGATGATTGCTCTGACGCGTCCTTGACTGCACTTAGAAATGTGCATACACTTAATTTCTCGGTTACCATTAGGCAACATGGGATTGATTATGATTTTGATGACTTGTGTAAAAAGAATCCAAATGCAACTGTGATCATGTATCCCGCGATCGAGGAAACATCTTCACTTTAATGATAGGAACAATTGCAATCCACGGTGCATCCCTGCAGTCTATGTGCACATTCTAAGTACTTCCACATTCGTCAATCACAAATATGCGTTATTCTTAACAGTCTTATTGTGACTCATTGATTATTCCTAATTAAAAACTTTGGATCGTGTCCAAACGGATAATTATGAAATAATTAATATGATACTAAAGGCTCATTCCGCCACAAGAAATCTGATAGTAAATAATTAAGATACAATAAATATTGACGAGGCTTCAATCGACGAATTCTTTAATTTGGTCTAATTACAAGACAATCATTTTTAGCAATGTAGTTTGTTTATTAAGGTTATCGTCCCACCAACAGAATTTCAGTTATCTGGAGAAGGTGTCATCTTGAATCATATATTGTGCTGCCTTCACTGTGTATAGCATGTCGAGAACACCTGGCATGATACCACACCCAGTCACATTATCCTGACGCGGGCCAACCAGTCGTGGAACTACCTTTATATTTGCTTGAGCGTTTGCAAGGGAGCTATATCACTACTATTTTGAACGACTTTGGAATGTCGAGGCCCGTATCCTAGGCGTCCCGTACCTCGAGCCTACGTTCTACCGATTGCGCTCCTAGATCCGGTTTTAACAATGTAAATTTGAATTAGGTGAGTTATATTAATAATACCGAATCATTATATCAAACTGCATGAAGACTCTGTGAGAGGGAACATCATTAATCATCACACTCAAATGTCTTTGATACACCTATCAACCGCCAGATTCTGCTGTGTTGATTGTTCCAACATCAGAATAATGTTCACGTTAGCTTAGTCGGAAAAGAAAACATAAATCCCTTTAAACTGCATTCATATTGAAATGTACTGACATACCATGAAATGTGCCAGACGCTGCATCTGCCAGAATTTTTAAAACATTTGCACAATGAACATCTTCCTGGACCAGTTTCATCGGGTGTTTTTTGTGCGTGTATTTTGGCTATTTCTGGGATGCATGGTTTTCAACGGCTCACCTGCATATCTACTTTTTCTAGGAAGACCTTCCAATTATTTACGTTGACATTCAGTGACGCCCTACAAGAAACACTGGGCGTTACCGGAAAGGATGTATCTGTCAACTACATGTACTGCGGCGGTCTATGATTAACACATAAATTATTTTCAAGATGGATAGTTGGAACGTGTATAAGCAGCTAGAAGCTTCTCGCGACTTTTCTTGGCTGTTACTTACTGTGTGGCCATACCATGGAATTGCAATCTTATATTTCAGTTGAACTATTTCGTTCATGTTGTTGAAAATAATTATTGTCAATGAAGAGGTGAAATTAGAATAGTAAATATGATTTTTGTTAAAGCCAAGAAAATAAAAAGCCTGTTCAAAGATGTGGCCCCCGTTGTCGGGCGATAGGAATCGACGACTTAAATGTACAATTTCTCAGCCACGACTTTGTGCTTCCAAACATAAGATGTGATATCGCATTGATGTTTTTCAGCTGACATTCGGCTTGTCAGTGAATGGAATAAAAAATAGAAAAGTTCGTAAATATTTCTTTCGATAAAAATGTTTAAACAGATGTTATCAAGTAACTACCTTAGCGTAGTGGCTAAGCCTGTAAAGTTGTTTATGAAAGGTTGAACATTCAAATCCAGTTGCTTTTCTAAAAAAAATAATTAAGTCAATTAAAGCCAAGTGAGCGGTCTGGCGTGTTGGTTCTTTAAAAGAAAAAACGCATTATACATAATAAACAAGTTAATGTCAAAGTATAAGAAGGAGTATAACAAGGAGCACTAAAAACATCTTCCGAATCGTCTTCCGGATTAAACATGCATCGTACAAACTTACTTCCGTGAAGTGTATGAGACCAAAGTTGAGATTCTGCTAATGCAAGGATCGATGGCTCTGTTTCTGCCCCGTTAGGCTTCACGTACGGCGTTTTGAAACTGATTGACCCCACCTGGAACTAGATGCCTATCAGTTGCAGGGTTCATTGGCCTATCATAGTTTATCCTGTATACTCTGTCCCATCCACCCCTTTTCTTGCTTGAGATATACGTTACGCACATCGTTGTTTATCACCTATCTTTGAATGGAGATGCTTAATTGTAAACTACCGAACACAGTGTGTTAAGTCCCTTTCTATCGAAACAAACTTATTAGCTAGTGTTCACTATTGGAAACCGCAATATATAACAGAAATATATAACATTAATTTACACCTTCAAAAACAAATAAATTTAATTGATTCTCCTGATTTCGATCTGTTAGGTGTCATTTTTCAACGCTGGAGAGTGCATTTCAAAAGTTTATTCGTTCAATTGAGAACTCTTTTAAGGAATAAACTAAATGCCGCCTTGTGATTGGCTAAAATGAGCTGGTTTGGGGCGGTCCATAATGCGTTCTGTCTTGGAATACTCTTAAAATTGTGTCATCAAACGCTGGCATTTTTGTTAACTGAAAATACAATCTTTGTACGTTTTTGATATATCTGTTTAATGTTATGACCATGCTATTCCTCTAGTACACAGGCGATGAAATTCCATAACTCAATAGAATTTGATGTGGAACGTGAAAAAAATGTTCTCGGTAAACGTGTTCCTTTTTTGGTAAATCTTTGCTCAATTAATAACTTTTTTATATAAAATGTCATATATAATAACGATGAGAGATGGAAGCTTGAAAAATCATCTCAAAAGAAGACGTCACGTTTGACGTAAAACAAGTGTGATTCCTAAACACATTGAATATTTAACGTCGAGATTAGAAGCATACCAGGGGTACATTTTGTTATTCACTTCAGTTATATATCTGAACGCGAAAAAATAGTATTGATATGCAACAAATATCTGTACGAATAATTTCATTAATGCAGTCGGGAGATATTCATGACAGAAGTCTCTTGATTGTCAAGTTCACGCTTGTCCTTTTGCCGACTGACCGTTTCAAGGCGGTAACTGTTATTTTTCTTTTTGTTTGTTATGTCTCGTCTCTGTGTTTTTATTACCTGTAAATTTACCCATGCTTGCCTTTGTCTAGAGGTAGTTTAGATTGAAATATCTGTGGTAATCCTTATAGGACCATTTCTTGTTTACCCATTCCTTAGGTATAAGGCCTAATTATAAAGAAACATAAGTCAATTTACTAACCAACAAAAGGAAATCTAAAGATGGTTTCCGATAGTTTGTCTATATCTAATATATGCAACAATACCTGACCTCTGTTTAGGGTATTTGTACGTAATGTCTCCAGAAAAACATCATACTTTAGTCTAAGCTTTGACGATTTTCAACGGTATCTCAATTTTAGGGCAGTAAAACTTGTTTATCAACACTTAAATTGTTGATTCGATAAATCGATAAATAATAACTTTAAGGATTCCTGCTGAAAACATACATCGACGTCACAGCGAATGACGTGGATGAGCTAAAACTTAAGTGGTCACGTGGTTTTCTTAGTTTAAAAATAGCTAACTGTGCAGCGTAGCTTAAATAGCAAATACATGTTTGAAATGAAGATTGTGGCACGATGGTTCACTTTAGAGACAGGTGTAGGGCACCAATAAACATCATTTTGTGAGATCTGTTCAGGAAATTATTTTTATGACGTTTAATGAAAATGTTTTGGGTTCAAACTTTAACCGATAGAACAACTGCTATTTATTCTTCTAGTTAGCAATGCGTATCTTCTATCAATGGCTCAATAAATGATTACACCAGCATTCATGATGCAAAGAAAAACATTCAGTTATCTGGGGATAGGTCACATATGGGATTTAAATAGTTTAAACCTGTTATAAAATAAAAACACTGCGAAGTAAGCTTTATGTATATTGCCATTTTTAATGGGAATGCATGTAAGACAAAAAAATAAGTAAATACTAAATGTTGAGATACAATTTTTGTTACACTTTAATTGAATCAAACAAACACATACACCTTCTTGGACAATACACATACCCTTGAACCGACATGATGTTCTCTCGCTATTACACAAACACGAAAAGTCGCTGACGCGAAGCATTAAAGGCGAAGCAAAAAGTCGAAGTGGTCAGCAGACATAATATTTATAAAGTATATATCTTTATTTGCAAGATGTTACATTTGTAGAAAAAAAGTTGCAAAATTATTATATTTACTATAAAACTACAGTTCACAATCTGAAATTGCACATGTGCAGTGCCTCACTTTACACAAATAATAATTGTTCAGATAGCATTTTTCTTTAACATAGTATGTTTCCAATTGTCAGTATCTTATTGTTTTGTTGTTGTTTTTTAAATTATTTTGAAAGTTACAGGCACACAAAAATAATTAAACAAAAGGCCGTTTCCCGAATTAGGGCCCGTATTTTATCGGGTTGAGGAAGTCCGCAAAACAAACTTTCCCCATGTGCTAAATTCAGTGAGCATTCTATATATAGGCGTCGCGCTCTAGCTCGTCGCCAATAAAAGTACATCTTTTAGGGTGCGTGCGCATATGTTCGAAATTACATTGTTGCTATGATAACAGCATGTTAGATGTAATAATATGTCAAGAACCAATCATATCATATCCCTACTGTTTATCAAGTTGGATAAGGTCTTATATCATTTATGCCGTCCGTTTTGTAATGAGTGCACTTAACCGATTTACTGATAACCAATTAGGGATAATTAAGTCAAGATGTCCTCCAATTCATTAACGGTAGACGGTGATGGCCGTACATGTACCTTCGAAAGATGGAAGGAAGGTGACTTAATAAGATAATAAAAAACAAGCAGAGGTTGTGGGAGGAGGGAGTGTGTGCCTTAATTAGATAATACGATGAAAGGATAATGAGATATAAGTAGACAAGCGATAGAAATAATCGGATAATTCATCACTCATTGGGAAGTAAAGTGCCACCAGATGGACCACAGTCTTGTACTTATTAGCTTGGCTGTACTTTGTGTCATTTGGCCAATCATTCCTAACTGACCACAACCAGGTATTGTTAGTTTTTACAATAACTTGCAGGGAACATGCCCACAGACAATTCATGGTATATACAATTACTAACAAATAAGAATATAGAATATATGCATTTAGATATTTCCTTGATTAAAGAAGCAATATGAGCCACAAAAGTGAAGTGTCAGCAAAAAATGAATCTAAGAATATAAGAACATATTCCAAATTTGAGTTTTTATAGAGATCACAGTCTCGTTAACAAATGTACTAATCCTACATACACCCCTCTGTTGTTATAATGCAACTCTTGACTATAAATGTAATATTTTATGCCGAGATAAAAATTGTATTGTACTGCACTGAACTGTACTGTATTGTACTGTACTGTACTGTACTGTACTGTACTGTACTGTACTGTACTGTACTGTACTGTACTGTACTGTACTGTACTGTACTGTACTGTACTGTATTGTATTGTATTGCATTGTATTGTATATATCTTCCTTTTTTACCCTTGTGGTATTTAGCGAGCCAAGACTCTGATAAAACAATAATGTTGTCCTGGGACAAATGTATGCGTTACAAATATGAACTGATAAGAACGAACGGAACAAAGCAAATTTGACCATATTCACTACATGAACATTACACCAACCCTTAAGAGTGTAAGAATGTGGTAACAGGCGCTGATAAAATGCGTGGCAATTTCCAATAAAAAAAAAACGGTATTAACACGATGTAGAATATTTAAAATAATATTTTATAATAAATCTGACAATAATAAAAACTTTCCTTTTGTGAAACAATAACCAGTGTTATCGAAACATAAACAACAACATCATGGGGCAATTAATCCCAGGACCTTCCATTCTTTTCTTTTTTGTTTGTTTGCTTGTTTGTTTGTTTGTTTTTGCTGTTGTTGTTTTTTTTTGTTTTTTTTGTTACATCGCACCAACACAATTATGGCCATATTTGCGACGTTCAGCTAATTATTGGTTGAGGAAGACCCCAGACTTATGTCTGAGTAGAACCACCGGCGCACCGCAGGTTAGCTGGAAAATCTCCTCACATGAAAGTTCTCGGCCCGAAGAGGATTCGAACCCAAGCGGTAAAGGACTGAGGACTTGCAAGTCTGTGACTCTTAACGCTGGACCATGGGCACACTAATTATTATGTGTTAAATTATGCGTGTATCTCTCAGAAAGAAAATAAACATGTGTGCGATAAATCTGGCCAAAATCTTGATAACAGTTTAAACACATCATTAATGGGGCTATTAATCTTCGATCTTTTAATAAAGACATTATAATGAAGATGCGAAATATACGACACTATTACCGACACACAACACTTTTATCAGTTTTCTTTTACTGTGAGCATAATTATTTTAATGTCTTTAGAAACAGTTACAGGTAGTTCATATGTAGTAATCGTTTATATGCTATTTGCAGTTAATTGATTAGAGCCACAATGGCTTGTCACATCTTTATGTCTTCATGTTTTATGCGTGTTTGCAATAGGGTGATTTGTTTAAAATTATGGATTTATTAATGCAAATAATGACAAAGATTACAATTATGCAAAGAAAACAAAATTTGACTTAATAAAAATTCACTGGTTATACATGTCACGTTGTTTAAAACGCATTTAAAATTCCAATAAAAATAAATGTCTTAAATGTGCCTGATGTTTGTACTTTTACACTTTTTTAGATACAATAAAATAGTTGAGCAAGGTAAAAAACAAAAATGTCAAATATCCTATATCCAATATGGAAATATTTTGCTACATCTTTAAGAATGTATTGCTGATGTAAAAGGCACGCGGCTGATCGACAGAGGCAATTCCAACGAAAGTAAGGTAATTACAGAAAATATGTTTAGTTATAATCTACACGGACATCCTAAAGGTAGCAACATGTTTTCTCCGATAGAAGATTGCCAAGAATGAAACGCTTCATGGCCAAGGTTGTACTATTTCATTACTACAAGTGACTGAAAAAATTGACAGCACTTTTGTTTCCGGTGTTAACGAGCAAGATAAATGCTCTTTAACTATAAAACACGGCTCTGTCTCTGATTTCCCGGACAGTATAGAGCATGAATATGGTCGAACATGCGGGATCACATAGCAATTAGCCTGGGAGAGAATCCGGGTAGCCTGAGAGAGAATCCGTGAGATCTAGATTGGACAGACAATGCATGAATTGTGTATCATAAATTTGTTGGCGTTATCGCATTATCTCACCATGAGAGACTTGGTATTCATTGCTCACATTGTTTTCTAAAACGTCATTATTCTGAGCCGGTATATATATCTTCTCAGGTTTATCTTGATTAAAATATTTTTTTTTCTTTTGGATTTTTTTTTTAAATTTTATAACTGAAAATACAAAGTATTTATACATGATATTATTATAATGAACTCTACGCATTGTTACTTTTGCATGTTTCCAAATACACTGTTCGGAGGCGTGTGTGTGTGAAGTGGTGTGAGGCGTTTTTGTGTGTCTTTTTCCTTTTGACAAGTTCGATTGAGTACGTATGTATGTATTGGTGTGCAAGCGTGCGTGTATGCGTTTGTGTCTGTGTTTGTATGTGGTTTTGAGAAGATCAGTGACAGTAACATTGATTGTAATTATCTGGCAACTATGTACTCTGTACACGTTGAGAGAAAGAAAAGATTGTTCTTCAACCAAATCATGTTTTAACAAGATTATTCCTGGAAATATTTGTGGGATCTTCCCTCAAATATGCATTTGTATTTTAATATGTATTACTTTAATATACAGTGTTCGTTTTTACTTTACCGGCTTAAACGACATCAGAAAGATATTTGAATTTAATAGATACTTATGAAGAATAGGCAAAATATGATTGTTTGATTATCACACAAACGTATATATGAATGATAGGCACTCAAGCTATGCCTAAGAAGCAATGTATTTTACCTGAGTTCAAAAAGGCAAAATACGACCTACACGCTATTAACAAATAAACCCATGTTTTGGCAGACCGTTTCCCGCCAATTAGACAGTCAGCCAGGTGCTCTAGTTTACTGTCCACGCCCGTTTCCAAGGCCACTTCGTATTTATACTCTTGTTCTCGTGCCAAACGTTTTACACCATTCTTCTTTTCTTTTCAGGACTTCGAAATATGGCGGAACATTATTATGCTGAGGTTTGTTTACGCAACAGTAACAATCACTAACATGGTAAACTGCCAGTTAAATATTTACCAAAACAACGATTTATCTACAACCTGCAGGTAGAATAACAGCAATGCAGACTACACATCATCATTTCGCGATATCTTACTGACAGCTTCAGTGACGAGTTGCTAGGTATCAAAACTTTCTAATGTTAAGATGCGCGTTCTGAGAGAGTTCAGCCAAATGGCTTTAGCATATGACGGCGATGGTATGAAAAAATGCTAGGGCCGGTATGTTTGTGTTACGCAAGATTCCTCCGGAAAATTTCAGATTTCGTTAGTGTCATGTTCCTAGTATAAACCGCAGCTAGATATCGTGGTTAAGTGTCAGTCTTTGTACTTTATCAACAGACTAATCAAAAACTAGAAAAAATGGAGAAAAATGACAAACTAAATATGCATAAAATGTATTTTATATTTAAATATAGATAAAATATATTTGAAAATGTGATAGAGCTGAGCAGGAAATTGATTAAGATGCTCATCTTCTTTATGATAACTATGCTAATAAAATATTGAACATTATCTTTTTATGCATACATTATTAAACATAACTCAAAATTTAAAGTAAATTTGCCACACGTTTGTCTAAGTTTAAAAAAAAACACGCACAAAAACAGTCGGAACAATTGGCCTGTCCTATGGAAACAGCACTCAGATGTAGAGTGAAGTGGCAATGAAAAAATGTTTGACTGGCAAAGTGGATATTAGTTTGTATAGCTATATTTAAAATAAGCAAAATATTTTTATTTATATTTAATACTTTATTTAAATTTATATGATTTAACTTCTACAGTTAAAATGTCGAATCACAATAATATTATGATTGGTCCCCGTGCAACAGTAAAAGAAACAGGTTTTCTATTGCAAAAACTACATAGTAAATACTGTTCTTATTTCCTGTTCCGTCTTTTAAAATGTATTTGATGACATTGTACAGAGCTTTATAGATCCAAGGTTGGCTTAATTGAACTGTCTAAGATGATCCGATGTATAAGAAAATGTCTCCATAAACAAATTTCTTTGATGGCTGCTCCTGTAAAAACACTGAGAGCACTCGGTATCACTGCTTGGGGAAAGTAGGTACATTTTAAGCTACTGAGAACCCGTGGAGATTAACTGTCGAATAAACTTTCTGCGTCAGAAAAACCGACCCTTCTTAAATGTTAAAACTCAGATTCCACTGTAATGAAGCTTTAGAAGAAGGTTGGTGGTCGAGAACCAAGAGCAGTTTACCCCCACCTAAACCAAGTTTGACGCGAGAGTATATGTTAATATGTAGATCTGTTGAAACATGTTTCAATAATAGAGTCTGGATTGTCATATTCTTGCGCCTACGAGAGGTTCATCCATACATTTATAATTAATTTAGTTCTGTATTTTAAAATTAAGTTTACACATAGTTTACTCGAGCTAAAAATGTAAATAATATAGAATTTTGTTCGCAGACGAGAGTTTAACTGTCACTCCACCTTTAGTTTTACATAACAAATAGTAACGACGGAGAGCTACCTTTTTTCGCGTCGCAGATTGCCAGACACAAAATGTCAAGTCAGCTGCTTCATGTGTAAAGCTGCAACTTTATTGCGGTGAACAGAGTCAGAATCACGGTATAACAAACATTATAACGTTGAGAGGTCTTCCAAGACGTATTGCCAGATTTGACGCGTGCTTGCACCCAGACTATGTTTTATGGCAGCCAAAACAATACAGCATGTTCCAAGTGTTTGGAGCAAGTACGCCTGCACCTCCCCAGCACTTACAGACGATATCAACAATCTCTACCGCGCTATAGATCGTATTTCACGTAATGGTTACAGAAAGTGTCTTGTTAACTGTAAATTCTAATTTGATCATTGTAATGTGTTAGATGACAATTTTGAAAATAATATGTATTTAAAGCAAAATAAACCGACTGCTTTGTACTGCTGGGAAATAGATGGGATCAGTTAAGGTATGCTCTTATCTACAAAGACGTGCGCAACTATGTTGGAAAAATATACCAATAAAATATTGGAATTAAACGTCTATATTTATCTACGGTGATCAGTTTATTCTTTCAAATTTCAAAAATCATTTTTATCATTTGGTGAATTGGTATCAAAACAGCTGCAGCGTTAATAGGTTTCAAGGAATATATATATATATACAATGTTGTGAACATTAATCGTTTAAGCAAGAAACAGTATTGTCATCGTCGATTTTTGTTATATGATTTTTGCAAAAAATACATTCGAACGTTCGGTTTCTATCCGAACGTCCGAACGTTCGTTTACATCCCTAAAATATATATAGTATAAGTATACAGAATGATAAGAATTAAACACGGAGGCAGATCGCCATGTACACTTTAATATATCCAGATCCAACAAATAGTTTTATGTCCCCCCACCCCCACCCCCTACGACAACTTTCGATAGTTTTGACATGTCGTTCATCTTTCATGGGAACTAATGCTCAATAACGACTTTAGAATGTGGATAATGGTTATAACATTTTTACCTGTTACAGAAATTATATATACACCGGTATCAAGGAATGGTATCCCTAGTTTACAGACAGTGAAATTACCAAACACTTAAAATAATAGGCGATGTGACAACAATTTCTTGCCGATGCCAGCATGCACTGAGAGTTATCGAAACAAAGGTAAATGCTTGAAATGTTCACTACATCGAAATGCTTTCTACAACCTTTCTCTCTTCTACTAACTTTCTGGATGGTGCTTTACTCGAAAACTTCTTTGCAGCGAACTATTATAGGGGGATACATCTTTTTTAATCTTAACTTTCAGATTGCCACTTTTCTATATTTTCGCTGCTTGTCCTTCTGTCTGCTTTCTTTCCGTCTGTTTATATCGTTTTGAGTATCTTTTTT